>JAHLJS010000002.1:70719030-71151530 GCA_038502445.1 Eremochloa ophiuroides
GATTATACAAAGATCATACTCCAGAGGAGATCGCCGCTTTCATGCAGGCCACCGGGCAGACGGTGAACTCGATGAACTCATCAGCGGTGAACCCGGTGTCTAGAAATACGCCGGCGGCAGACACGGCCAACCCAACTCCTGGATACCACGAGGGGATTACATATCAAGACCTTCAGGCAGCGCCACATCCGGGGTGCGCCCAGACGCCCAACAATCAGCTGCTGGAGCAGATGAGTGCCATGCTCCGTGATACGTTCAGTTTGCAGCCGAAGACCGGGACTGGAATCATGTACAGACGTTCTTACCCCGAGTGGTATGACCAAGTGACGTTGCCGCCCAGGTATCGCTTGCCTGACTTCTCCAAGTTCAGTGGGCAAGACGACATCACCACCATGGAACACATCAGCCGCTACCTGACCCAGCTCGGCGAAGCTTCATATGAGGCAGCCCACAGGGTCCGGCTCTTTCCACTATCACTGACAGGGCCGGCGTTTAGCTGGTTCGTGTCCATGGAGCCTGGCCCGATTCAAGGTTGGGAGGATCTGGAGACCAAGTTCCATATTTACTTCTTCTCTGGCACCGGAGAGAAAGACATCACAGATCTCACCAACATGCGCCAAAAGCCGAATGAACATGGATCGGCTTTCATCAGGCGATTCAGGGAAACCAGGAACATGTGCTATTCTTTGAACCTGAACGACAAACAGCTCGCCAAGATAGTGGTCAGTGGGCTGCTCCCACACGTCCAAGAGAAGCTAGTGGGTGCCAACTTCAACAGCATCAGCGAAGTGATGCAGAGGGTGGCCGCATTAGAACAGCAGGCCCAGAGCTTCAAGAAGGAATCAAAATACAAGCAGTCAGCTTACGTCTGTAATTCTGACTCAGAGGATGGGGAGAATGAAGAAGTGGCTGCTGTTGAGCTCAAATGGGTACAAAGCCCATGGCCGTGCCGAAAGGTTGGAGCGCGGAGGATCAATACGACTTTGACACGCGCAAGCTGGACAAGCTCTTCGACCTGTTAGTCAGCGCGGGCCACATCACCTTCCCGGCTGACTACGTCAAGCCATCTCCTGAAGATTTGCAGGGGAAACCGTTCTGCCAGTACCACGGCCTCACCTCACACTCCACAAACAACTGCCGCAATTTCAAAGCAGCAATCCAGAATGCCATTAGGCGTGGCCTGTTGAAATTTGAGGCCCCTCCCAAGGGGAAGATGAAGATCGACAAATTCCCATTCCCGAAGGGGCAGAACATGGTCCAGATCGCAAACCCCCCGACCAAAGTAAAAGTGTTGACCTCCAAACGGGCCAAGAAAAACTCCTCGGTTGATACCGATGTGCAGATCACAGCTGAGGAGCTGACGCTAATCAAAGAAAGGAGGGAGCAGAACCAGAGGCACCTGGAGAAGGGAGAGTCCAGCGGCACTAAGAGCAGGAGGCCTACGCACCAGCATCTCCTGAATAAGTGGCGGTGACAGAAAGAGAAGCACCATCAGAGGCAGCTCCAGCGTGAAGGGAGGAGTACTGCAGGTGGCTCCGCGAGGAAGAAGAGCGCGCTATCACGAAGAAATGGCTCGCCACCGGGAAGGTGAGGAGGATCATTGGCATTGTCCGTTCTTCCGACACTGCTGGAACGAAGGATTGAGACTACCAACGCTGCGCAACTGTCCAGAGTGCAGCGATCAGTACCGAGAGTACAGGCAGTCCCAGGTCAACCGCCGGTCCGTGCACCAGAGGCTGGGGAGCCCCCATATTCTGCGGGATCGGCGTGAAAAAAGGGACCTGCGCGATCGGCTTGATGAGGCGGTGGTTGAACGTCGACAGCCGGTTTGGCAGGAGAACCAGTTGTGCCCGGGAGATCTAACTAAAAGCTAAAGGCACCGGGTGTAGCGGCTCAGAAACAGGGAGCTCTAGGCTGAGGGGCGTGCCAAGCAGGTGTGGCACGAAAAACCTTCACAAAGTAATGGAAAGCTGTAGCCGATGCACAGATGGTGTTTGTGCTACCTGCAGAGTTTAAAGCCAAGAAGTACGATACCGATTCTGACTCAGATGATTCGGGATCAGAAGAAGGAGTGGCCAAGTTAGTGCTCGCACAGCAAGCTACTTTTGACATGCCGGCCAAGAATCGACATCTAAAAGCCCTCTACCTCAAAGGTTATGTCGACGGCATACCCATGACGAAGATGCTGGTGGACGGCGGTGCCACGGTCAATCTCATGCCCTACACCACATTCCGCAAGCTAGGCAAGGGTCCCGATGATCTCATAGAAACCAATCTGATGCTCAAGGATTTCAGAGGCAACTCTTCCAACACTCGGGGGGCAATCAACGTCGAGCTGACAGTGGGCAAGAAGACACTACTCACCACCTTTTTCGTGATCGATAGTAAGGGTGCCTACAGCTTGTTCCTCGGACGTGACTGGATCCATGCCAACTGCTGTGTGCCATCCACCATGCATCAGTGTCTCATTCAGTGGCATGGCGATGAGGTCGAAGTGGTTCCGGCCGACGACTCGGTCAGCGTGGCGACAGCGGATGCCACGTACTGGGAAGCTGGGGATCATGATTGTTTCTCTGGCAAGATTTGGGAAGGAGGCTCCATCAAGGTTAGCGATGAGAGTCAACAGCCGATCAGGGCAATCGGCTCTGAGTCTTTTTATTAAATGGAGAACCCGATCGACGGTACAGAGGGTAAGTTGGGGCAAGGATTCACGTCGGCCGACAAGCTCAAAGAAGTGGATGTTGGACCCGGCGACAGGCCAAGGCCGACGTTTATTGCCGCCAACCTAGACCCGGATTTTAGGCAGGAGCTGATTCAACTGCTGAAGGAGTACCAAGATTGCTTCGCCTGGGAATATTATGAGATGCCTGGATTGGACAAATCTATTGTTGAGCATAGGCTACCTATCAAGCTGGGGTTTCGGCCATACAAGCAGCCTCCACGTCGGTTTAGAGAGGACGCTCTGCCTGACATTAAGGCCGAAATCACGAGACTGTTAGAAGCCAAGTTCATTCGAGCTTGCCGATATGCCGAATGGATATCGAACATCGTCCCTGTGTACAAGAAAATGGTAAATTGCGAGTATGCATTGACTTCAGAGATTTAAATAGAGCTACACCGATGGATGGCTACCCTATGCCAATAGTCGATATGTTGGTAGACTCGGCTGCTGGGCACTAGGTTATTAGCTTCATGGATGGCAATGCTGGTTATAATCAAATTTTTATGGCTGATGAAGACATCCCGAAGACTGCTTTCAGGTGTCCTGGTGCGCTTGGTTTGTTTGAATGGGTGGTCATGACGTTTGGTTTAAAGAATGCTGGTGCAACTTATCAGAGAGCTATTAATTACATATTTCACAAGTTGATCGGCAAAATCGTTGAAATCTATATAGATGACGTGGTGGTGAAATTCAAGAGCTATAAAGATCACCTGGCCGATCTGAGGGCCACTCTGGAGTGCACAAGGAGACATGGTTTGAAGATGAATCCTAACAAGTGTGCATTCGGTGTGTCGGCTGGCGAATTCCTGGGATTCATGGTCCACCACAAGGGGATAGAGATCGGCAGCAAGAGCAAGAAGGCGATCGATGAACTTGTACCTCCAACCAACAAGAAGGAATTGCAGTCTTTGCTCGGTAAGATTAACTTTATCAGAAGGTTCATCGCCAACTTATCAGAGAAGGTGCTACCGTTCTCGCCATTGTTAAAGCTCAAGAATGATCAAGAGTTCAAATGGGGGTGACGTGCAACAGAAGGCTTTTGACGAAATCAGAGAATACATGAAAACTCCACCTGTCTTAGTACCGCCACGGACAGGGAAGCCTTTTAAGTTGTACGTGACGGCTAAAAGCCATACTATTGGATTGGCCCTTTTTCAAGAGTTCGAAGGGAAGGAGAGAGCAGTTTTCTACCTGAGCAGGCGGCTTCTTGACCCTGAGACAAGATATATACCGACCGAGAAGTTGTGCTTGTGCCTATTCTATTCATACACCAAGTTGAGGCACTACCTGCTTGCCTCGGAGTGTGTGGTGGTGTCCAAGGAGGATGTCATCAAGCACATGCTTTCGATGCCAATTTTAAATGGTTGGATCGGCAAATGGATTCTGGCGCTCTCAGAGTTTGACTTGAGGTTCGAATCGGCTAAGGCAGTCAAAGGCCAGGCGATAGCCGATTTCATCATACAGCATCACGGAGGATCGGCTAATGTAGCGGATATAGCGCCATGGACTATATTCTTTGATGGCTCTTCGTGCAAGCAAGGTGGTGGCGCCGGAGTAGTGCTCATCTCACCGCGGGGTGTGCGTTTTGAGTATGCTTTCCAGATCGGGCCGATTGTCATAAACAATCAGGCTGAATATGAAGCCGCGTGGAAAGGTTTTCAGCTTCTGCATGAAGCAAGAGCCGATGCAGTTGAAGTATTTAGCGATTCACAACTAGTCATCAACCAATTGCTCGGCCTATATGAGTGTAAAGATGAGATACTCAGAGGCTATTATGATCAGTGCCAGGCTCTCATCAAGAAGTTCATGACGGTATCTCTCTGTCACATCCCCAGGGCCCAGAACCAGGAAGCTAATCGGCTGGCGCAGAACGCGTCGGGTTATCGGCTGATGCAAGAGATTTGTAACAGCGAGCAATCAGCTGATGACTGGAGGGGCGAGATAGCAGGTTACCTGGCAAATCCTTCACAACGAGTCAATAGAAAGCTAAGGTACAAAGCCTCCAAGTATGTTTTGCTAGATGGTCAGTTGTATTACAAGACTATTGAAGGAGTGCTGCTCAAATGCCTGGGGACAGAGCAATCGGTGAAGCTGATGAGCGAGGTACACGATGGAGTCTGCGGTGCACACCAATCGGCTCACAAGATGAAGTGGATCATCAGGAGAACTGGTTACTATTGGCCTACGATGCTGGAAGATTGTTTCAAATATTATAAAGGGTGTCAAGAATGCCAGAAGTTCGGAAATATACAGAAGTCTCCAGCCTCTGCTATGAATCCTATAATCAAGCCATGGCCGTTTAGAGGATGGGGTATCTATCTAATCGGCCAAATCTACCCACCATCGAGCAAGGGTCACAAATGGATCCTGGTGGCAACTAATTACTTCACCAAGTGGGTAGAAGCCATTCCCTTGAGGAACGCCACTTCAGCTGACGTGATCGAATTTGTAAAAGAGCACATTATTTACAGATTTGGCATACCTCAGACGATCACAACCGATCAGGGGACAATGTTCACTTCAGAGGAGTTTATGACCTTTGCCAACGACATGGGCATCAAGATTTATAATTCATCGCCGTATTATGCCCAAGCCAACGGACAAGTAGAAGCCTCCAATAAAATTTTGATCAAGGTCATCAAGAAAAAGATTGAGCAGAACCCCAGAAAGTGGTATTTGCATCTGAGCAAGGCGCTATGGGCATATCGCATGGCACAACATGGATCGATCAAAGCTTCACCTTATGAGCTAGTCTATGGACACGCTGCTGTCCTGCCATGGGAAATTCAGTCTGATACACGGCGCGTCACGTTGCAAAATGTAATACCTCTGGTATTGCAACATAATTAATCTGCCATGTCATCATATTTAAATTTAAGCATCTGCATATGATTGTGCTTAGGTCCTAGAGTGAATTGATTTCAGCTAATATTGATTGGGTAATTAAGTCCTTAATCAAAATCAAAAATAAAAATTAAATAAAAAAATCAAATTAAACCCTAAAGTTGGCCAAAAACCCCAATTCAAAATATATAATGAATCTGATGAAACTGTCTTAATGAAAGTTGTAGAGCTTTTAAAATGGGTTAACTTTTATTTTTGGAGATTTTGAAGTTATATTATAGAAATTCAAATTAAACTCAAATTAGTAAGTTGGTATTTAAATTTGGAACTTCAATTTCAAAAATATTGAGAATCTTCCAAAACTTCCTTAATAGAAGTTGTCAAGCTCACTGAGTGGAACAACTTTCATGTTTACCAATTTTCAAGTTATTGAGAAAAATCAAAAGTAATTTTAAAATTTTAGTTTAAAATTCGAACCTCACTTTTACCCCCTTTGCTGTAGTTTGAAAATTTGGCCGAATTTGAAATTTGTGTCAAAAGTAAAAATGATCTACACAAAATTCTCTACAACTTTTGTATTCACCACTTCATCGGATTATGGCTGGATCAGATCAAATTGAATCAAATAGCGTTTGACCTACACAGCCTACTACTGTAGCTAGGGGGGTCCCCCTGTTCACGTCGCGGCCGTACGCGCGCGTGCCGCGACCGGCGCCGAGCGCCGTCCGGCCGGTGTGGGCATGCCGCGGCGTTGTCAAGCGGCCGAGGAGGGGGCCCCGGACGTCCCGACCTTATCTCTACCCTTTCCCTGCCCTTTTAAAGACGACGAGCCCCAAATTTCCCATTTCTTCCCGAGCGGCCGCCGGCGACCTCCTCGTCGTTCGTGACCGAATTCGCAGCCACCGAACCATCTCCACCCTCTCCATCTCCCAGATAGGTACCCAAGCTCGTGGCGCATCGATTGGTGCCCGTCGCGTGAGCCGTGGTACCCTGGGTAGCTCTCGGTGAGCATCTTTGTCTTCGGGTTGTCACCGGAGCTCCGCCGCGGCCATCCTCTCCTCGTCCGGTCGGTTTGAGTGAGCATCTTTACTCTCGGGGTAGTGTTCTAAGTTCCCATGGTGGTGTAGTTTCTGATGCGCGCGGTGGTTGGTGATGTGGTGCACCAGGTTCGTCGGAACCGATCTTCGTCGCCGACGGCCGAGTCGTGTCCGCCGCCGTCATCGTCAAGCCATCCTCACCGCACCGCCTCTTCGTCATCCAACTCGCCCGTTAGCTTCGTGGTGAGCCCCTCATTCTCCCTGGCGTTTTTCCCGTGACCTTACCGTGCCACCGCGGCCGGAACAGCCTCGCCGTGCCGCTGAGGTCCGCCATGGGCGAGCTCTCGCTCGTCGGAGGCGGTTAGAGCTAGGGATAGGTTCTTAGGGAGTCGGCTAGGGTCTTGGGGTAGGAGTTCGACCGAGGGCGCTCGCTGTTAGGGCCGCCGGCGGCGAAGTCCGCGCCGTACCATGCGCACGCGCGCGCGGAAGCGACGGCTGGAGGTAGGAGAAGGTCCTGACAGGGGTGGCCCGCCTGTCAGCGCCCGGGTGAGGGAGAGCGCGCGCGCGGGGGCTGACGGCTGGGGCCGGCCTGTCAGCGACCCGGCTCGGAGGCGAGTGCGTGCGGGCCGTGCTGGGCCTGTGCGTGATTGTGGGCCGGCTCGGTGGCGCGCGCGCGCGCGGCCGTGGCCTGGGCCATGCTGGGCCTGTTCGTTTGAATGGGCCGAATGGCCGTTTTCTTTTCCCGGCCGATTTATTAGAGCTTTTACATTTTAAATAAAATGAATAGTATTAGTTTTTAATCTTTTTGTGTGGATTAATCTGCTGCACCATAATTTATGAAAATATTGGTGGGTACTCTATGTGATGGGTAGAATTTAATAAAAATATTAAATGCAGGAGTTGAGTGTTTTCTGTATTAATTAAAAATCAGCACATTAAATGATAAAAGGAATTTTGATGATTTTTAATAATTTCTGTGATGTTCCAAAAATTATGAAATTTATTGTGTCACTGTTTGGTACTAAAATCTATCTGTTGGTGGATTTTGGCATCAAATAGAAATAGTTAAATATTTATTAAATTATATGTTAGTTTAAATGATTAATAATAGGAATAGGAAATGGAATAATTATTTGAATGGTGTGATTTTTGGATTGATTGAGATTCTAGGTCAATCACCTTTATAACCTGGGGCACTATGAATTAGAGTAATCATGGCTAGCTTATGGTAGGGTCTTGATCATGTGTATACCTTATTTATTTTTAAATTTATTTGTCATTTCATGTGCATCACATTCATACATTCATTCATTGCAAACGTGTAGTGACCGAGAATCCGGAGGTAAAGTCTGAGGGTCCATCTAAGGAGACTGCTCAGGAAGTTATGCAAGGATTTGATATTTGTGGTACTGACCCGGACCCGACACTCTACACAATCCAAGGCAAGCCCCGGTGCATTTGCCCTCTCCTTGTTGTTTTAAAAATATTTACCACTTGAGTTAATTAATTGCATTAGGTTAATAGGAGTTGGGTGACAACCAATTGATGCATTACCATCCTTGAATACCTGACAATACTTGAGAACCTGATTTATTAAAAAGTATTGCAAAATGCTTAGTCATGCCTAATGTTAGTTTTGCAAAAATGCTATTTCAAACTGTGATGATCTAAAAGCACAAGAATCACTTTATGGGACTGGTTATGTCCTTGTTGGTTGGCAGTGTTCCTAGCTAGTTCACTGTCATCAACGAGGAAGGGTTTTTCCTGCTCGGTGATCGTGGCATTGGGTTAGAGTCCCAACAATTGTCACCGACGAAAACGGGATTTGAAAACCGAAGGGACAGGGGTATTTGGGTTAGAGTCCCAATGCACTGCCGCCGTCGGAAAAAGGTTTAGGGACCGTTCGTTGTAGGCCTGCTGGATCGAGACTTTGCAACTAGCCACATACTACGGGAAGCCTCTGACTCCGGTGGCTCTACTGCTGGAACCGACAACCACGCACTGGGAGTGGAGAGATGGCGAGAGTAGCATGTACCCTCGTGGCCGGCATGCCTGGAGACGAGAGGAGTACTGTGCTCTCAGGTGGCGCAGGACCGGTTCCGGGGTATGAAAAGCCGTGGTAGGCGGGGTTGGCGTATGCAAGCTTAAGTGCTATATACGCAGTGTGGATAGGGATCCCCAGCTGGGTATTAATCGATTCGAATCGTCGTTGCTCCTCGGATATGGAGACTTGATCCTTCGACCATTCAACGAATAGTGGTTCGGAACTAGGATTGTTTTAGAATGGATAAAGCAAATGAAAGAAGGATGAAATATGAGAACGAACTTGGAGGCATGGTTAATAATGAATAGTATTATTGAAATAAAATATTGAGATAGGACTAGTAATGCTTTTCCGCAAAACTCTTGAGCTCTTGCTAAAGCCTTACCTTGACTCCCCTCAGCCTGCATTCCTGAGTCTAATTTTACACTCTTGGTCGGGTAAGTCTTGCGGAGTACCCCATGTACTCAGGGTTTGTTAACCCCGTTGCAGGAGGGCAGCAGGAGACCGAAGTTTGTCTCGCTCCGTGCTGCGTCACCATCGTCTAGGAGAGTGAAGAAGAATAAGGTTGAACCCTTGGGCAGGGTTCGTGTAATAATAAACTATCTGTCGTACTGTTGATCCAAACACTACTGCTACTCTTTTAAATTTATGGTCTGTAATAACTGCACTTAATTTTATTCGAACACTAGTCTGTAATATTAAGTACTATTTACTCTTCTGCAAATTCTACTCTGATGTATTTTGTTATGAAATGTTGTAACTCTGTAATGGCTTCACAATGGGATCCTGTCGAAGATAACGGGTGCTTATGTAGCCTGGCAGAGCCCGCCTAGGTCATATGGAACACGGGCCTGGCTGTCAGATGTCATTAGTGACATTGACAGGTGCCTGTGGGCCACGTGATTTAGGCGGTTCTGTTACAGCTGGTATCAGAGCGTTCCATTGCTAAATCATTGCAGGTTACCTTTCGAAAACTTCAAAATGTTTTGGATCATAAAAACTTAAACTGTTATTTTGAGTCCAAACTGCTTACAAACTTACCTTACTCAGTAGTTCTTATCTTGATCTGTAATTTATCTTATTATGGTTATGGTAGCAGGTGGAACAACATTATTAACACTAGCCCTATGTTTAAATTAATTATGCTTTGATTTGTATTACATGATTTAAAATTCGTAAGTACGTGCATGCATCATGATAATCACTTATGTTAATGACTTCCTCCTTAAAAGTGGGTATATGGGTTAGGAATTATCACACCTATTCTTGCTAGCCTATTATAACTTCACTAATTCAAACTTACCTTTCCAGCTGGCACGATCTAAGTTAACGGCGCGCAAGATGACTGGTCCTCGTGGAGTCCCACGCCACCAGTTGGCACCCCGCAGCAGTGACGAGGCGTCCGGTAGCCGTCCACCCCGCCGCAGCCGCAAGGAATTGAAGAAAGAAATCAAGGAGCTACACCGAGAGATAAGCCTCATGAGGGAGGACTTCCAGGTAGCCCGGGCTGATCATTACCGGGATGTGAGGACCAACAGAGACCTACGGTGGGAGATCGACCGCCTGACTCAAGAGAGGGATCAGGCTTTGGAGCAAGTGGGCATGGCACGTGATCGGGTTGAGGAGCTAGAGGGGTACGTTGAGAACCTTGAGTGGAACAACAGAATGCTGCACGAGGAGGTGCATAGGCTGAACGATCAGTTTAACCCGATTCTGATTCCATGAGAGGAGGAGCCTGAGGAGGGTGTGGTCATAGGACCCGATGAGGAGTATTATGATAGTGAGGCCTCAGAGGACGGTTACCTTGAGGCAGTCAACCCAATGGAGGATGTAGTCGTCGAGGAGGACGACGAGGAGGAGGTTGTCGTTATAGACTAAGCTAGTCATAGAACTAGTGAGGTTTAGTCTTCTGTATCCGAATGTCGTAATCGTAGTGCCAAGAACCATAGTCTAGGTGGAACTTGTTGTGATTTGTGTGTGTTGAACCTTGTTAAATTTGGTGTTTTAAGTTGTAATGCTACTATATTTTAATTATGCAATGTGAGTCCTTAGTGGTTGTCTTAAAACAGATGGTCAACACTCGCTCGAATGGTGCTGGTACTTCTGACGAAGGAGCTGCTCCCTATCCACCACCCATTCCACCAACCTTAGCAGATGCCATCGCGGCCCTGGCTAATGCAGCCAACGCTATGGCCCAAAACTGAGAAAATCGTGGCGGGCGTCGAGGCCGCCGCGAAGATGAGGAAACCACCTATGTGGACTTCACTGAAACCCATCCACCAGTATTCACAAAAGCCGAAGAACCCTTGGAGGCCGATGACTGGCTTCGTACTATGGAGCAGAAATTCAGTTTGATCCGCTGCATGGAAATCCAAAAGCCACTATTCACGGCTCAGCAGCTGCGTGGTCCAGCCAGTGCCTGGTACGCCAACCTGTTGTCTGCACAGCCCGGGGGGCATCACCTTACTTGGGCAGAGTTCTGCGAAGCTTTCCGAGCACATTACATCCCAGCAGGTGTAATGAAAATGAAACTGGACCAGTTCTTAGCTCTGCAACAGAAAGATTCTTCTGTGATGCAATATGTGAATCAATTCAACCATCTTGCCCAGTATGCTCCCGAACACACCAATACAGACCAAAAGAAGAAAGATTGCTTTGTCAGGGGCCTAAACTTCAAGATCCAGCGTAGTTTATCTAACAACCTCAACTGTTCTTACCACGAAGCTGTAAACAGTGCCATTGCTTATGAAGAAAGTGATCGTAAGCATCAAGATGAGAAGAAGAAAAAGAAATCAGGATTTTCTGGCGGTCAAAAACGCCAGAGGATCATCTATCATCCTACGCACCACAACCGCCCAGCTTATCCCCAGTAGAAAATCGTGGTACGCACTGTGGCTACCTCTCATACCTCAAACTAACAGAACACCACTCAGCCGAATGCCCCAGGCGTTCGCATCAATACACCTCAGACCATCTACAATCATCCTTGCTACAACTGCGGTAAAATGGGACATTGGGCTCGTGACTGTCCATATCCCAAGAAGTACAATCAAAATGCCTAGAAGGGCCCTGGGCAGCAGCAACAGCAGCATCAGAATCAGCACCGTGGCCAGCAGCACCAGGCTCAAAAGGTCAAGCTTGTCAAGAAGGCTAGACATGTCTATTATACTCATGTGGATGACATCCCTGCAGGAGAACCCATCATGATGGGTAGGTTTTCTGTCGCCAGCCACCCTACTATTACACTTTTTGATTTTGGTGCATCACATTCATTCATCAATCGTACATTTGTGGTAAAACATGAGGTTCCAATTAGAGAAATAAAGGAAAACTTCCTTATACATTCGCCCGGAGGGCGTATAAATACTAAGGAGGTAGTGCATCGAATACCTATAGAGTTGGGCAGGCATATATTCCCAACCACCATGATAGTACTCAAGGATCAGGACATAGATGTCATATTAGGTATGAATTGGATGTATCAGCACAAGGCACTGATAGATGTGCTGAATAGGACCATAAAGGTCAGCATACCTGGTAGTCAATCTCAACTTCTTATCCAACTGCCACTACCTGTGAGAATGATTGAGAAGACAGTGCAGAGATTGTGTGCCACCTCAGTTCAAGAAATCCAAAATATTCTGGTAGTTTGTGAATTTCCGGATGTATTTCCTGATGATCTACCCGGTCTGCCACCTGACCGTGACGTAGAGTTCGCTATTGAGTTGAAGCCAGGAACTGCACCGATATCTCGCAGAGCCTATACGATGCCTCCCAAGGAATTGGCTGAGCTTAAAATTCAACTGCAAGATCTGCTTGATAAGGGTTTCATCAGACCGAGTTCATCTCCTTGGGGTTGTCCTGCTATATTCGTGAAAAAGAAGGACAAGTCACTCAGACTCTGTGTCGATTATCGTCCACTCAACGAGGTCACCATTAAAAATAAATACCCTTTGCCTCGTATTGACCTACTCTTTGACCAGCTAGCTGGAGCCAAGGTCTTTTCCATAATTGACCTTAGGTCTGGTTACCACCAAATAAAGATCCGTCCCGAGGATATTCCTAAAACAGCATTCACCACCAGATACGGCCTTTATGAGTATCTGGTCATGTCTTTTGGCCTAACCAACGCACCTGCCTATTTCATGTACCTCATGAACTCTGTTTTCATGCCCGAGCTCGACAAGTTTGTAGTAGTGTTCATCGATGACATCCTTGTTTATTCTAAAACCCCTGATGAACGTGCCAACCACCTCCGTATTGTCCTGACCCATTTGAGAGAACACCAACTATATGCCAAGTTTAGCAAATGGAGTTTTGGTTAGATCGAGTTCCTTTTCTCGGTCACATTTTATCAGCTGAAGGTGTATCCGTGGATCCGAGCAAGGTGGAAGAAATCTTGAATTGGAAGCCACCAACCACAATTCATCAAGTCCGTAGTTTTATGGGAATGGCAGGGTATTACCGTCGGTTTATTCCAGACTTCTCAAGAATAGCCAAGCCCATTACCAACCTGTTGAAGAATCGGGTCAAATTCATCTGGTCGCCAGAATGTGAGAAGGCATTTCAAACCTTGAAAAAGTTGTTGACCACTGCACCAGTACTGGCCCAACCAGATATAGAAAAGCGCTTTGATGTGTACTGTGATGCTTCTGGTCCCGGACTTGGTTGTGTCTTGATGCAAGAAGGAAGAGTCATTGCTTATGCCTCACGGCAACTCAAGCATCATGAGGAGAACTATCCCACTCATGATTTGGAGTTAGCAGCTGTGGTACATGCCTTGAAGATATGGCGTCACTATTTGCTGGGCAGTACCTGTAATGTATATACAGATCACAAGAGTCTGAAATACATTTTCACTCAAGAAGAGTTGAACATGAGACAGCGAAGATGGCTCGAGCTAATCAAGGATTATGATATTGAAGTGCA
Organism: Eremochloa ophiuroides; assembly: GCA_038502445.1. NCBI lineage: Eukaryota > Viridiplantae > Streptophyta > Magnoliopsida > Poales > Poaceae > Eremochloa > Eremochloa ophiuroides. The sequence continues at coordinate 70,732,607 of JAHLJS010000002.1, forward strand.
TTATCACCCTGGCAAGGCGAATGTGGTCGCCGATGCACTCAATCGTAAGGTGCACTGCAATTGTTTGACAGTCAAGCCGTATGATATATCCTTGTGCTATGAGTTGGAAAAATTAGGAATAGAAATAATTCCACAAGGCAGTCTGACCAATATTAGTATTGAAACACCCATCCGAGATGAGGTTATTGCTGCTCAGCGGGAAAATAATGGAATCAAACACATCAAGGAAAAGGTTCAAGCTGGCAAGGCAGATTGTTTCCAGATTGATGATAATGGTGTCGTGTGGTTCAAGGATTGTCTGGTAGTTCCAAAGGTGCCGGAGTTGCGACAAAAGATCCTTGACGAAGCACATTTGACGAGGTTTTCGATCCATCCTGGCAGCAACAAGATGTATCAGGATTTGAGGCAAAAGTTCTGGTGGACAAAGATGAAGATAGAGATTGCCCGGTATGTCGCGAGATGTGACACATGTTAGAAAGTGAAGGCTGTTCACATGAGGCCTGGAGGAGAGCTGCAGCCATTACCTGTTCCTGCTTGGAAGTGGGAGGATATTAGTATGGACTTCATCACCGGTCTACCTAAGACCACAAAAGGTTTTGACTCCGTCTGGGTTATTGTGGATCGTCTCACCAAACAGGCTCATTTTATGCCAGTCAAGACTCTTTATCCTGCCTCTACCTATGCTGACCTATACATCAAAAATGTTATGAAGCTTCATGGGGTAGCCAAGACTATCGTTTCCGATAGGGGTACACAGTTTATCTCAAACTTCTGGAAGTCTTTTCACAGGTCGTTGGGAACGAAACTTCTGCATAGTACTGCATATCACCCCCAGACTGACGGACAGATAGAAAGAGTCAATCAAGTGCTGGAGGATATGTTGAGGGCTTGTGCACTTAATTACCCTGACAAGCGGGACGAGTGTTTGGCATTGGCAGAATTTTCATACAACAACAGTTATCAAGAAAGTATCTGTAACACTCTAGTGTTAGTTACTATTTTCACACTTGCATTTGCATGTCATCAAGCATAGATCATGTCATTTCATGCATCATCATCATTTCATTTGAATTGATTTCCTTTAATTGCTATATGTTTGTTTATATGTCCATAACATGCTAAATGTGTTGACATGCAAATGTGATGCTTTTTTACTGTTCTAAATGCTTTAGACATGTTTGGGATAACATTTGGAACAATGTTCATGTAGGTGAAATCCCCAAAATACCCCTCTAGCTCATAGTTGACTAGAGAGCCCTCTAAAAGCTAATCTGTTTGACCAAACAAGAAGGGCATTTTAGAGATTTTGCATGTCAGTGCACCCTTAATCAAAGTTGTGTAGAGTTTTGTAAGCAACAAACTTTATTTTTGGGTCAACTCATGAAAATGGGTGGAAGGTGGTCAAAAAGGTGAATTAGTGCAGATTTGGAGCTGTTTTGGAGTTTCAAAATTTTCCTAAGTCTAAACCGGTTTTCAGTTTCATTGTACCCCTGTTCATCGACCTGTATCTCTCAATCCGGGCCGATCTAGAGTAAAGTGTCTTAATACCAAATGATCTACTCATGTAGCTCTTCAATCCATATTAGTGAAGTTTTGGCTAACACTCACTGGATCACGAGTTATGGCTTGATCAAAATCGACTTTCAGTCGGGTTCGGTGAAACTGAATCAGACCGATTCAGTCCGGCACCGGTCAGTGACCGATGTGGCCGCCGCAGTGAAACGCCGCCAGGTGGCGCCGTACGCCGTCGTTGCCCTGCTGCGCCCCTGCATAAACCGAAGGCGACACTCCATCCTGTCTCCTGGCCGCTCCATTCGCACTCTCGCTCGCTCTCGCCTCTCTGCCCGCCATTTTCCCCTCCGCCAGCGCCACCGCCGCCGAGCCGTCGCCGCGGTGAAATCCGCCGTCACCGAGCCGTCTCCGACCGCTCCATCTCCGCCATAGCTTCGCCTTACTCTGCTCTATCTCCTCGACCCATTGCCGACCTAAGGTATAGCTCCAGCGAGCTTCTTGCCGCCGCGCCATTGCCGGAGCACCGCCGAGCTCTCGGGTCGCCGCGACAAGGGTGATGCCGGGGTCGGCTTCTCTCTCCATTGCTCGTCTAGGAGTCTCCGTTAGCTGTAGATCTAGCCTAGGTCGTTGGTAGTGTCGGTCTCGCCGTAGGTTCGCCGAAACCCGAGCTCGCCGTGAACCCGCTCGCCGCCGTGCCGCCATGCGTGCGCGGTCAGTGAGTTTCTGTGCATAATAGTTCGATTCGTCGCGCGTATAGGTGCGCTAGGGTTCCAGGGTCTCGGAACGGAGCTTAGCCACGCGAGTAACGGCCGGAATCGGCAGGCGCAAGTTCGCCGGACCGCCGCCGTCCGCCATTGCCGCCGTTGAGCTTGCTCCGGTGGGGGACAATCCTCGGTAGTTGGTCCATTGAGTTCGCCTCGTTGCCACGAGTCGGTAGGTAGCCTCGGCGTCGCCGGAGACCTCGCCGTCGGCGAGCTCTCGCCGGTCAGCGCCGGCGACTCTGCCCCTCTCTCTGACGCGTGGGGTCAGATTGACCCCGGGGCCCGCGAGTCAGCCGTTCTGGTGCGCCTCTGGTTCACTGAGCCGGGTGCACGTAGCAATTTCAGTCGGGTTTGGGTTTTATGATTTATAAAATGAATTTCCAGAAAATGTGTAAAATCTTTCAAAATTCATATCTGGAGCTAGGAGTGTCCAATTGGGGTGAACCAAATTTTGTTGTGTTTGTATTTCTGAGCTATATCAAGGAAAAATATAAAATATATTTTTGGAATACTTTTTATGTGCAGTTATATTTAAATTGTTAATTGCTTGCAAACTTGATAAATGCATAAGTAATTGTAGGAATGTGCTAAAAATGTGATTCCACTTGCATTAATCTTGTTTAGGGAAGTAGAATATAAGAAAAATATGTTTGCTGGTGTTGCACTGTTATTTATATGATGTCTAGTATAATGTGCCTTTTATGCTTTAATCTTGCAAAAATCACCATGCTTAATGTGTTAAGGATATGGTCATGAATATTTTTCCTGAAATATAGTAGGTTGGGAAGAAGCTAGGAAAAATGGGAAATCTGTTGTTTGATACTTTTCACTGTGTTAAGTATTTTCCATTGCTTAAAAGGCTGGTTGTTTGTTATTTTTGTGTAGACTGTTATACTTGTCCAATTGACTTGAAATTTTGTCAGTAGCCTAATCTAGATGTGTAATAGCTACTGTAATTTTTATGGAATTTTCTGGTCAGAGTAAACAGTAGGTCCAGTTATAAGCTAGGGTTGGTCTAATTGTTTTTAATCAAGTATCTATTGGTGTGAAGTGTTTTCATGCATTTCTGTGATGTTCCAGCATTGTCACCTGTTTTAAACAGTGAAGCTGATCCTAATTTGAGCTTAGGGCAGCAATGCTAATGTTTTGTTCATATGATGTGCTCATGCTTGTTAATTATAAGTTGATTGTGGTAGGTTAGTTGATGCATGTTAATTATTAAGTGTAGGTTATAGATCTCTCACCCGGGACGAGAAATTTGTCACAGAACCGACCAATTTATACGAGCACAAGTACAACGATCGCATTTTCATCGCAATCCAGTCGCACTTGAGCCAATATAAACCCGGTAGTCCGGAAATCTCGAAGGATTTCAACCCTTTCATACCCCAAGGATCATTCATTCAGCAATACCCGATCACATGACACATAAGTTCGCAACCGAATTTAAACATCAGAGTACAACATAGTCTTTTACACAAATAGAGTAGTAGCGGAAGTCAACATAGTTTTACACCACAGAGTTCAAATACGAGTACCATCAAATGACCCTGTCACAGCATTCTTACAACATCTAAGGATAGATAATGACCCTGCCCTCGGGTCTAGTCTTCTTCGCCCGCAGGGGTGAAGCAATTCCTGCAATACGCGTAGTAGACTACACCATCTGTAACAATGGGAATAAAACCCTGAGTACTCAATTGTACTCAGCTAGACTTACCCGACAGGGAGTAAATAAAAAGACTCTCAAGGATATGCAAGGCTTATTTGGTGGAGCTCAGAGGGTAGCATCATTTTTGCATCAAAAGCATTACTACAGTAGAACCTCAACTTATTCATTTTAAATGTGATAAGCTTCGATTTCAGTTAAGCTATTTACTAGATTAGCCACTATACTAAGCATTCACTGAATATTGTAGCAATCAATAAAACCATATGATTTCCGATATCCACAGATATCAACCTCATCTCACCATAATCATTATGTTCAAGTTATTAACCTCTACCTCACCAGAAGATCAGTTCAGTTTCTCACTAACCAGGAGAGATGGCGATTCGAATCGATTGTACCAGCTGGCAAATATGCCAATCACAAACCCTGTCAGCCGAGCCACTGGCTTCTTGGGCCACCGTTAAATCTTTCTGAGACATAATATGTATCGCGGGCTTGGAGGGGTCCATATTCTCAGAGACAAACCCACTTCCAGGATGCATCAGGTCCCTGACCTGCCCTTGGTAAGATGGTGTCTCCGCACATCCTTCCTACCTCCAGAATATGTCTGCCTTATCACGCCCAATTCCCGGCTCAGAAAGAAATACTCAGCTTCGCGGTCAGAACGACTTATCTGGCCAGCTATGTGACGACGTCTTTCAATCTCAACTGATGTCTGGTGGCCTCAGTCCTAGTCGGCCGCAAGCAGCACCGAAGACGGCATGACCTCAACCATGTCATGCGGCTCCCCGCTACCTAGCCTTGATTCTGTCATTAGACACTGTGGCATGGTGGCACATATAATCCATCATGTGGAATCCAACCCCATCATCATTAGTAACCACCTATGCTCGCGAAGGACAGGAAATCCCTCGTCTTCTACCGGGCTAAGCATGGCTAAGCATAAGATCGAACCCACCCCTTATCTAGTAATACTTCAGGATTAAGTATAAGTGGAAAAGGTATAAATGCAGCAACAGTATCATTTCAACTCCTATACTTAAGTGCACAATCATACGATTTAATAAAGACCAGTGCATTTGTAAAAAAGAGTAGGTGGAGACTTAGGGATGCTCCGGGGCTTGCCTTTCACAAAGTTAGTAGGTTGGTGATCAGGGCACTCTGGAAGTTCAGCTTCTTCTTCCTGACCTTCGGGAACGTCTGGCACTTCAATCTCCGGCGGAACTCCCTCCTCCGGTGGATCGAACTGCAACAGCGTCACGCCTCCCGGCGATCCTTTATGCATGATATGCATATATGAGAACTGAGAATGCACATGAAATGCAAGATAGAGATGCACGAATTAACCCATGATATGCAATCAGTTTAACAATCCATACTTATTTACTGAGTAGGTGCATATTTCTTCCCTAGACAACCGACTCATACTCACCCTTCTTAAGCAAAGCATAGAACAATTTCTCGTCCCGGGTGAGAGGTCTACAACCTGCACTTAATAATCAACATGCATCAACTAACCTACCACAACCAACTTATAATTAACAAGCGCGAGCAACATCATATAAACAAAATATTAACCTTGCTGCCCCAAGCTCAAAGTAGGATCAGCTCCACTGTTTTAAACAAGTGATAAGGCTGAGCATCACAAAAATGCATAAAAAAAACACTTCACACTCAAAGGTATTTGCTTAAAAACAATTAAATAAACCCTAGCCTATAACTGGACCTACTATTAGCTGTGACCAGAAAATCCATAAAAATTACAGTAGCTATTACACATCCAGACTAGCCTACTGACAAAATTTCAAGTCATTTGGACCAGTATAACAGTCTACACAAAAATAACAAGCAACCAGCCTTTTAAACAATGGAAAATACTTAACACAGTGAAAAGTATCAAACAATAGATTTCCTAATTTTCTTAGCTTCTTTCCAACATAACATAGTCCAGGAAAAATATTCATGTCCATAACCTTAACACATTAAGCATGGTGATTTTTGCAAGATTAAAGCATAAAAGGCACATTATACTAGACATCATATAAATAACAGTGAAACACCAGCAAACATATTTTTCATAGATTCTACTTCCCTAAACAAGATTATTGCAAGTGGAATCACATTTTTAGCACATCTATACAATTACTTATGCATTTATCAAGTTTGCAAGCAATTGACAATTTAATTATAACTGCACATAAAAGTATTCAAAAAGTACATTTTATATTTTTCCTTGATAGAGCTCAGAAATACAAACACAACAAAATTTGGTTCACCCCAAATGGACATTCCTAGCACCAGATATGAATTTTGGAAGGTTTTACACATTTTCTGGAAATTCATTTTATAAATCATAAAACCTAAACCCGATAGAACTGCTACGTGCACCCGGCTCAGTGAACCAGAGGCGCACCCGAAAGGCTGACTCGCGGGCCCCGGGGTCAACCTGACCCCACGCGTCAGAGAGAGGAGCAGAGCCGCCGGCGCTGACCGGCGAGAGCTCGCCGACGGCGAGGTCTCCGGCGACGCCGAGGCTACCTACCGACTCGCGGCAACGAGACGAACCCGATGGACCAACTGCCGAGGGTCGTACCCCACCGGAGCGAGCTCGACGGCGGCAATGGCGGACGGCGGTGGTCCGGCGAGCTTGCGCCGGCCGATTCCGGCCGTTGCTCGCGCGGCTAAGCTTCGTTCCGTGTCCCTAGAACCCTAGCGGACCTATGCGTGCAACGAATTGAACTATTGCGCACGGGAGCTCACTGACCGCGCTCGCATGGCGGCACGGCGAGAAGCTCGCTGGAGCTATACCTTAGGTCGGCTGAGGTCGGCAACGGGTCAGGGACGAAGAGCAGAGCAAGCCGAAGCTATGCCGAGGATGGAGCGGTCGGAGACGGCTCGGTGGCGGCGGATTTCTCCGCGGCGGCGGCGCGGCGGAAATGGCGACGGCGGAGAGGAAAAACGGCGAGCAGAGGACGAGAGAGCGGGGAGAGTGAGGGCGAGCGTGCGGGAGACAGGATGGAGTGTTCCCCTTTTGTAAAGCCGACCGGCGCGGCAGCAACGACGGCGTACGGCGCCACCTGGCGGCCGATGCCTGACGCGGTCGCGCGGCGACGACCGACGGTCGAACTGAATCGGCTCCGATTTAGTCTCCGCGAACCCGAATGAAACTCGATTTTGATCAAGGCATAACTCGTGATCCAGTGCGTTTCAGCGAAAACTTCACTAATATGGATTGAAGAGCTATATGAGTAGATCATTTCATATTAAGGAACTTTACTCTAGTTCGGCTTGGATTGAGAGATACAGATCGATGAACAGGGGTACACCGAAACTGAAAACCGGTCTAGACTTAGGAAAATTTGAAAACTTCAAAACAGCTCCAAATCTGCACTAATTCAACTTTTTGACCTCCTTCCACTCATTTTCATGAGTTGACCCAAAAATAAAGTTTGTTGCTTATAAAATTCTACACAACTTTGATTAAGGGTGCACTGACATGCAGAATCTCTAAAATGCCCTTCTTGTTTGGTCAAACAGAATAGCTTTTAGAGGGCTCTCTAGTCAACTATGAGCTAGAGGGGTATTTTGGGGATTTCACCAACATGAACATTGTTCCAAATGTTATCCCAAACATGTCTAAAGCATTTAGAACAGCAAACAAGCATCACATTTGCATGTCAACACATTTAGCATGTTATGGACATATAAACAACATATAGCAATAAAGGGAATCAAATAAAATGCAATGAAAAGATGCATGAAATGACATGATCTATGCTTGACGACATGCAAATGCAAGTGTGAAAATAGTAACTAACACTAGGGTGTTACAGCCCTCCCCCCTTAAAAGAATCTCGTCCCCGAGATTAGAGTTAATTACCATTGTTTATAGAAAGAAGGATAGACTTCCTTGAGGTAATCTTCTCGCTCCCAAGTCGCATCCCAATAACTTTGGTTGTTCCATACCACCTTATAGAACTTGATCACTCGGCTACGGGTGATTCTCTCTTTGTAATCTATTACTTCAATAGGCTTTTCTTCATAGGTCAAATCTAATTTCAACTTGATATCACCAAAATCCACTTGTTCTTCCGGTACTCGTAAACATTTCTTGAGTTGAGATACATGAAACACATTGAAGATAGTGGACATGTGTGGTGGCAATCGTAACTTGTATGCTACTTTCCCACTTCTTTCCAGAATTTGAAAAGGACCTACAAACCTTGGAGCTAACTTTCGTTTCACTCCGAAGCGTTGCACGCCTTTCATAGGTGACACCTTCAAGTACACATAGTCACCCACTTCAAATTCCAATGGTCTTCTTCGCTTATCCGCATAGCTCTTTTGACGAGTCTGAGCGGCTTTGAGATGTGTTTGAATGGTATGCACTCTCTCTTCGGCCTCTTTCACAAAGTCAATCCCGTAATATCTTCTTTCGCCTGATTCAACCCAATTGAGAGGAGTTCTACATTTGCGCCCATACAAAGCTTCAAAAGGAGCCATTTGAATACTCTCTTGATAGCTATTGTTGTATGAGAACTCGGCCAAAGGTAACCATTCTTCCCACGAACCTTTAGACGATAGAACACAAGCTCTCAACATATCTTCAAGAATTTGATTTACCCTTTCAGTCTGACCAGAAGTTTGAGGATGATAAGCTGAGCTGCGAACCAAATTGGTTCCCAAACACTTGTGTAGATGCTCCCAGAAGCGTGCAATGAATTGCGGGCCTCTGTCGGAAACTATCGTCCTCGGCACACCATGTAACCGAAGTATCTGAGCGAAATAGAGCTGTGCCAACTGATGAGGACGATCTGTAGTTCGAACTGGTAAGAAATGTGCAATCTTAGTCAATCGATCTACAATCACCCAAATAGAATCATGGCCTTTTTGCGTTAGAGGTAACCCAGATATGAAGTCCATGGTTATCTCATCCCATTTCCAACCTGGAACTGGTAATGGTTGCAACAGGCCTGCTAGCTTAAGATGAATAGCCTTCACGCGACAACAGGTATCACACCTGGCCACATAGGCTGCAATTTCCTTCTTCATTTTGGTCCACCAGAACCTGGGTTTCAAGTCTTGATACATCTTACTACTACCAGGATGGATAGACAACTTGGACAAATGAGCCTCGTCCATAATCTGATTCCTCAACTCACGGTCCTTCGGTACTACCAATCGATCCTTGAACCACAATATACCTTTTTCATCTACTCGGAAATGAAGCATTTCTTGTTCTTTCATCTTCCTTTTGATATGATATATGCCGGGATCTGTTTTCTGTCCTTCAATAATCTTGCTTTCCAAAGTACAACTGAGAGTAATATTATTCAACACCACTGGATGCACAAGATTGAATCCGTCTGCTAGCAAAGGCTGCAATACATTGCAATGAGACTTTCGGCTCAAAGCATCGGCTACGACATTGGCCTTGCCCGGATGATAGTGTACTTCTAGATCATAGTCTTTGATCAACTCCAACCACCTTCTTTGCCTCATGTTCAACTCAGGCTGAGTGAAAATGTACTTGAGACTCTTGTGATCGGAATAGATATGACATTTGTGACCCATCAAATAGTGGTGCCAAATCTTTAATGCATGAACTACAGCGGCAAGTTCCAAATCATGAGTAGGGTAGTTTTGCTCATATTTTCTCAATTGACGCGAGGCATAAGCAATGACTCGGCCTTCTTGCATGAGAACACATCCTAACCCAGTGCCACAAGCATCGCAGTACACATCAAAAGGCTTTTCAATATCAGGTTGTGCAAGAACTGGAGCAGTGGTCAACAACGTTCGCAAGGTGCGAAAAGCTGTTTCACACTCCTCACTCCACACAAACTTGGTATCCTTGTGCAATAACTTGGTCATAGGTTTAGCTATCTTAGAGAAATCTTGAATAAAGCGGCGATAATACCCAGCTAATCCCAGAAAACTACGAACCTCAGACACATTTGTTGGTGACTCCCAATCCAACACCTGCTGAACTTTTGATGGATCTACAGAAATACCTTCAGCAGATAAGATATGGCCCAGAAAAGGTACCTTAGTCAACCAAAACTCACACTTGCTGAACTTAGCATACAGCTTATGCTCCCTGAGTCTAGTCAAGACTATCCTCAAGTGTTCAGCATGATTCTCCATGTTTTCAGAGTACACCAGAATATCGTCAATAAAGACTACCACGAACTTATCCAACTCAGGCATGAATACCGAATTCATTAGATACATGAAATGTGCAGGAGCATTGGTTAATCCAAAAGACATAACCAAATACTCATACAAGCCATACCGAGTGGAGAAAGCCGTCTTGGGAATATCTTGTGGTCTGATCTTAATTTGATGATACCCAGATCTCAGGTCAATCTTGGAGAAAACCTTGGCCTTGGACAATTGATCAAACAAGATATCAATACGAGGTAGAGGATACTTGTTCTTAATTGTCACAGCATTTAGTGGCCTATAGTCCACACACATACGTAAAGTTTCATCCTTCTTCTTAACAAAGATTGCAGGGCAGCCCCACGGAGAAGAACTAGGGTGAATGAACCCTTTGTCCAATAACTCCTGGAGTTGTTTCTTGAGTTCAGCTAATTCATGAGGAGGCATTCTATATGGCCTTCGAGAAATAGGCGCCGTACCGGGAATAAGTTCTATTGCAAACTCCACATCTCGATCAGGAGGAAGTCCAGGTTGATCATCAGGAAAGACATCAGGAAACTCACACACTACCGGAATACTTCGGACGGTCTTGCCCTCAACTGCGAAAGAGAGATTAAAAAGATCCCCTCTTCGAGGTAAGGATACTTGAAAGGTACCCCCACTCTGGGGCGCCTTCAACGTCAAAGTTCGGTTAGCAACGTCCAATACCGCACCCCAGTTGTTCATCCAGCTAACCCCTAGAATTACATCCAGACCTAGCCCAGGCAACACAATGAGATGACTGATAAAACTCCTATCATTAATCTCAACACTCGCCTGCTTGATACCCTCACGTGTGCATATTTCAGCCCCAGCTGAGGTTATTCGGAAATTACACCCCAAATCAACGATCTGAAAGGCATGCCTTTGTGCAAATGCTTGACTTATGAAAGAGTGCAATGATCCAGAGTCAAACAAAACAATGGCAGGGTGCTGGTTAACTGAAAACATACCCGCAGTGACTGGTTCACCCTCTGGAATTTCTTCAAAAGTGGTGTGATGCACTCGAGCCTGCTTTGGATGAGGGCAATAGCGAGCAAGATGCCCCTGTTGACCGCAGTTAAAGCATGGCCCCAGACCTTGGTTGGTCCTCATTGGAGCGGCGTTGTTTGGAGGTGCATTGTTCTTGTTCAAAGGCACTGTGAAGCCTTTCTTGTAGCGTTGTGGCGCTGGCTGCTTCTTTGGAGGGGGTCTGAATTTTGCTCCAGGAACAGCCGGACGGTAAGCAGGGCGATTTGCCACCGCACGACTAGCTGCTGGAGTCCTTGACTGAGAAGAGCTTCCTTCGAATGGCCTCTTGCCTCCCTTAGAAGCAGTGTGCAAGTTGTTCTGTTTCTCTTGGATATAAGCTTCACTGATGAACTCGTTAAAAGTTGTACGAGCGTTGTTCGCCAGAGTCTTCATAAGCTTGGTACTAAGACCTCTCTTGAAGGTTTCAATCTTCTTTTCATCTGTATCTACCATCCACGGGGCATACCTCGACAGATTGTTAAAGGCATGATGATACTGAGTGAGGGTCTTGGTACCCTGAGTAAGCTGCATGAATTCATTGACCTTCATCTTGATCAAGCCTGCTGGAATGAAATGTCCCCTGAAATCCCTGGTGAACTGCTCCCAGGTGATATCAGCGACTACAGGGTAGGCGGTCTTGCGATTGGCCCACCATATTCCAGCTTGGCCTTGCAGCAACATAGCAGCAAAGCTAGCCTTCATGGTTTCAGTCAATCGCAGCACAGAGAATGACTGCTCAATAGTGTTTAACCACTCATCAGCTTCCAGCGGTTCAACGGCCTGCTTGAATACCGGAGGCTTAGTGTCCATGAAGTCCTTATAGTTACTGTACTGGTCCTCATCGTTTCCACGGCGTCCATCTTGATTGCGGTTGTTACTAGCAACCATCTGCTGCAGAATCGCTTGCTGAGCGTGCAAAAACTGAGCAAACATCTGTTCCTGGGTACGCGGTGGAGGAGGCGGCAACTCCTCATCTTCATGTTCATTCCCACCACCACTGGTTGACCCATGATGACGGGTATGAGGTGCCATCTGTAGCAACACACAATAACCATTGTTAAGTGTCAGTTATGCCAAAGATAACCGAAAGATTATGCCCAAAAGATATCAATGATCATTTTTGATAACCAACAACGGCACAATAATTCAATAATCATCACACAACCGCACAATAACAAGGCGCAACCAAAAAGGGTTTCCAAACTGCATAAGTTACCATTACTTACTTAAAAGTTTGATGGTTCCAGCCCTGAACACACAGGGTTCTCTCATTACATGACATTAAAGGTTTTCCCAATACAAAAGGGTGCCGATCACGGCAGGATCACTAGAAAAAGCCTAGTCATCGTGGTCACTGTCCACGCCGGACACGTTCCCACCATGGTCATCACTCTCGTCAATAGGCACGATCTCCTCGGGGTCTTCTTCCTCTTCTTCCTCACTTGCTTCACCATCATCAGCTGCAATGAAGATCTCAGGAGCAAACTCCGCTGCACCCGGAGGATGAAACGGATCAGCATGGTTGTTCAGACGATGAACATCCTGCTGCAACTCCCAAACCTGCTGCTGACTAGCACGCAACTCCTGCAGAAACTCATTGCGCTGACGTGTCAAGCTCATATTGCGATTGTCAAGCTGGCGGCGAAGATCTGCATTCTCCCTCTCAAGCACCTCGACACGGCGATCAGCCGCCAACAAGGCGCCAGTGCATCGTAACAACTCATTGCGACAGGCAGTGAGAGCTACCACCAAGTCATCTGAGCCACGACGAGTCATACGTGCCCACTCTTCAGCTTCTAACTTCTTCTCAACAGCATCATGCAGGGCTTCAACGCACTTCATCCAACCATCCCTAGTGGAATAGTGCATCCTCAGGACAGCAAACATAGCACTCATAGAAGCACCCGTGCTATGAGCACGCTCATCCCTGCCTCACTCCAAAGAAGCTTGGCTAGACTGAGCCCACTCATCCTGAGAAGCATCCACCCTGGGAAAAACATTTGCTGGCCCCAAATCAGCTCTCTTGTTGAACCGGCTGCAAATATCCGTCAACACCTCGAAAGCTGCGAGCTGCGCACCATCCCATGGTGTCCTCATGTCAACTTCCACCTTTATTCCTGGAAACGACCAGCCCCTTTCAAGCCCAGGGATAGTCACCCAAACATCAAACCAAGGCTGCACCATGGTTTTCGCTGGCTTCCAGAAATACAGTGGTGGCTCTGCATATCCCACAGACTTCAACAACCTCCATAGCACAGTGGGTGTGCCAAACTGCTCCAGAAACTGACCACTCTGCGGCTCACCTTCAGCTGCCATCTGGTACATTACAACATCTTTCAGCATTTAGAATAAGATAGGACAGCACAAATTTTACCATAGGGAAGGAAATAGTACAAATAGCTTAAATTAATTTCATGATCATGATGCATGCACGTGCCAACGACCTCACACATAATATATTTTAACTAACGTTATAGTCGGTGGCATACCGCGTGCTCTCATATACGTAACTAACCGTGCTATACGTTTTGTGTGGTTAGTGTACCTGCAGAAGATTCATTTCAGCCCAAATCCCAATGTATGCAGGGCAACAAGAAGCACTTTTTGCCGGAAATGTTCCCCTAAACATTTGCGACCCCAAAAGTAATTACTCCACCTTACTTCCATAAGTACACATATGGATCACGTGTACTCACTTCAGTAACCATACACTCACCATCGATCGATGGTTGTTCGATCTTACACTCACATCTCACCTTACCTTAGGCGACGTGGTACATTGACCCATAAGAAGCAATAAGAAACCGACAGTTCATGATTATCCGCACGATAAAACCAAATGAACCACAAATAGAAATATGATGCAATTTCCCCCAAGTCAGTACTTACATAAGCCACCTAATTACCACATATATATAGGGCTATAGGACTTGGTCATTGGTACTCATAGGTTTCGCAAACATTTGGTTTAAATCACCTATACACACTACCAGTTGGCAATTAGTTTGTAAAACTCAAAACTCTTTTAGTTTTAAATAGTCAAGTGACGGTATATGCTGAATTATGCTCTGGTACCAGCTGTCACAGAACTGACCAATTTATACGAGCACAAGTATAACGATCGCATTTTCATCGCAATCCAGTCGCACTTGAGCCAATATAAACCCGGTAGTCCGGAAATCTCGAAGGATTTCAACCCTTTCATACCCCAAGGATCATTCATTCAGCAATACCCGATCACATGACACATAAGTTCGCAACCAAATTTAAACATCAGAGTACAACATAGTCTTTTACACAAATAGAGTAGTAGCGGAAGTCAACATAGTTTTACACCACAGAGTTCAAATACGAGTACCATCAAATGACCCTGTCACAGCATTCTTACAACATCTAAGGATAGATAATGACCCTGCCCTCGGGTCTAGTCTTCTTCGCCCGCAGGGGTGAAGCAATTCCTGCAATACGCGTAGTAGACTACACCATCTGCAACAATGGGAATAAAACCCTAAGTACTCAATTGTACTCAGCTAGACTTACCCGACAGGGAGTAAATAAAAAGACTCTCAAGGATATGCAAGGCTTATTTGGTGGAGCTCAGAGGGTAGCATCATTTTTGCATCAAAAGCATTACTACAGTAGAACCTCAACTTATTCATTTTAAATGTGATAAGCTTCGATTTCAGTTAAGCTATTTACTAGATTAGCCACTATACTAAGCATTCACTGAATATTGTAGCAATCAATAAAACCATATGATTTCCGATATCCACAGATATCAACCTCATCTCACCATAATCATTATGTTCAAGTTATTAACCTCTACCTCACCAGAAGATCAGTTCAGTTTCTCACTAACCAGGAGAGATGGCGATTCGAATCGATTGTACCAGCTGGCAAATATGCCAATCACAAACCCTGTCAGCCGAGCCACTGGCTTCTTGGGCCACCGTTAAATCTTTCTGAGACATAATATGTATCACGGGCTTGGAGGGGTCCATATTCTCAGAGACAAACCCACTTCCAGGATGCATCAGGTCCCTGACCTGCCCTTGGTAAGATGGTGTCTCCGCACATCCTTCCTACCTCCAGAATATGTCTGCCTTATCACGCCCAATTCCCGGCTCAGAAAGAAATACTCGGCTTCGCGGTCAGAACGACTTATCTGGCCAGCTATGTGACGACGTCTTTCAATCTCAACTGATGTCTGGTGGCCTCAGTCCTAGTCGGTCGCAAGCAGCACCGAAGACGGCGTGACCTCAACCATGTCATGCGGCTCCCCGCTACCTAGCCTTGATTCTCTCATTAGACACTGTGGCATGGTGGCACATATAGTCCATCATGTGGAATCCAACCCCATCATCATTAGTAACCACCTATGCTCGCGAAGGACAGGAAAATCCCTCGTCTTCTACCGGGCTAAGCATGGCTAAGCATAAGATCGAACCCACCCCTTATCTAGTAATACTTCAGGATCAAGTATAAGTGGACAAGGTATAAATGCAGCAACGGTATCATTTCAACTCCTATACTTAAGTGCACAATCATACGATTTAATAAAGACCAGTGCATTTGTAAAAAAGAGTAGGTGGAGACTTAGGGATGCTCCGGGGCTTGCCTTTCACAAAGTTAGTAGGTTGGTGATCAGGGCACTCTGGAAGTTCAGCTTCTTCTTCCTGACCTTCGGGAACCGTCTGGCACTTCAATCTCCGGTGGAACTCCCTCCTCCGGTGGATCGAACTGCAACAGTGTCACGCCTCCCGGCGATCCTGTATGCATGATATGCATATATGAGAACTGAGAATGCACATGAAATGCAAGATAGAGATGCACGAATTAACCCATGATATGCAATCAGTTTAACAATCCATACTTATTTACTGAGTAGGTGCATATTTCTTCCCTAGACAACCGACTCATACTCACCCTTCTTAAGCAAAGCATAGAACAATTTCTCGTCCCGGGTGAGAGGTCTACAACCTGCACTTAATAATCAACATGCATCAACTAACCTACCACAACCAACTTATAATTAACAAGCGCGAGCAACATCATATAAACAAAATATTAACCTTGCTGCCCCAAGCTCAAAGTAGGATCAGCTCCACTGTTTTAAACAAGTGATAAGGCTGAGCATCACAAAAATGCATAAAAAAAACACTTCACACTCAAAGGTATTTGCTTAAAAACAATTAAATAAACCCTAGCCTATAACTGGACCTACTATTAGCTGTGACCAGAAAAATCCAAAAAAATTATAGTAGCTATTACACATCCAGGCTAGCCTACTGACAAAATTTCAAGTCATTTGGACAAGTATAACAGTCTACACAAAAATAACAAGCAACCAGCCTTTTAAACCATGGAAAATACTTAACACAGTGAAAAGTATCAAACAACAGATTTCCTAATTTTCTTAGCTTCTTTCCAACATAACATAGTCCAGGAAAAATATTCATGTCCATAACCTTAACACATTAAGCATGGTGATTTTTGCAAGATTAAAGCATAAAAGGCACATTATACTAGACATCACATAAATAACAGTGAAACACCAGCAAACATATTTTTCATAGATTCTACATCCCTAAACAAGATTATTGCAAGTGGAATCACATTTTTAGCACATTTCTACAATTACTTATGCATTTATCAAGTTTGCAAGCAATTGACAATTTAATTATAACTGCACATAAAAAGTATTCAAAAAGAACATTTTATATTTTTCCTTGATAGAGCTCAGAAATACAAACACAACAAAATTTGGTTCACCCCAAATGGACATTCCTAGCTCCAGATATGAATTTTGGAAGGTTTTACACATTTTCTGGAAATTCATTTTATAAATCATAAAACCTAAACCCGATAGAACTGCTACGTGCAGCCGGCTTAGTGAACCAGAGGCGCACCCGAAGGCTGACTCGCGGGCCCCGGGGTCAACCCGACCCCACGCGTCAGAGAGAGGAGCAGAGCCGCCGGCGCTGACCGGCGAGAGCTCGCCGACGGCGAGGTCTCCGGCGACGCCGAGGCTACCTACCGACTCGCGGCAACGAGACGAACCCGATGGACCAACTGCCGAGGGTCGTACCCCACCGGAGCGAGCTCGACGGCGGCAATGGCGGACGGCGGTGGTCCGGCGAGCTTGCGCCGGCCGATTCCGGCCGTTGCTCGCGCGGCTAAGCTTCGTTCCGTGTCCCTGGAACCCTAGCGGACCTATGCGTGCAACGAATCGAACTATTGCGCACGGGAGCTCACTGACCGCGCTCGCATGGCGGCACGGCGGCGAGCGGGTTCACGGCGAGCTCGGGTTCCGGCGAACCTACGGCGAGATAGACCTATCTGACGGTCTAGAATAGATCTATGGCTAACGGAGGCTCCTAGACGACTAATGGAGAGAGAAGCCGACCCCGGCATCGCCCTCGTCGCGGCGACCCGAGAGCTCGGCGGCGCTCCGGCAATGGCGGACGGCGAGAAGCTCGCTGGAGCTATACCTTAGGTCGGCTGAGGTCGGCAACGGGTCAGGGACGAAGAGCAGAGCAAGCCGAAGCTACGCCGAGGATGGAGCGGTCGGAGACGGCTCGGTGGCTGGCGGATTTCTCCGCGGCGGCGGCGCGGCGGAAATGGCGACGGCGGAGAGGAAAAACGGCGAGCAGAGGACGAGAGAGCGGGGAGAGTGAGGGCGAGCGTGCGGGAGACAGGATGGAGTGTTCCCCTTTTGTAAAGCCGACCGGCGCGGCAGCAACGACGGCGTACGGCGCCACCTGGCGGCCGATGCCTGACGCGGTCGCGCAGCGACGACCGACAGTCGAACTGAATCGGCTCCGATTCAGTCTCCGCGAACCCGACTGAAACTCGATTTTGATCAAGGCATAACTCGTGATCCAGTGCGTTTCAGCAAAAACTTCACTAATATGGATTGAAGAGCTATATGAGTAGATCATTTCATATTAAGGAACTTTACTCTAGTTCGGCCTGGATTGAGAGATACAGATCGATGAACAGGGGTACACCGAAACTGAAAACCGGTTTAGACTTAGGAAAATTTGAAAACTTCAAAACAGCTCCAAATCTGCACTAATTCAACTTTTTGACCTCCTTCCACTCATTTTCATGAGTTGACCCAAAAATAAAGTTTGTTGCTTATAAAATTATACACAACTTTGATTAAGGGTGCACTGACATGCAGAATCTCTAAAATGCCCTTCTTGTTTGGTCAAACAGAATAGCTTTTAGAGGGCTCTCTAGTCAACTATGAGCTAGAGGGGTATTTTGGGGATTTCACCAACATGAACATTGTTCCAAATGTTATCCCAAACATGTCTAAAGCATTTAGAACAGCAAACAAGCATCACATTTGCATGTCAACACATTTAGCATGTTATGGACATATAAACAACATATAGCAATAAACGGAATCAAATAAAATGCAATGAAAAGATGCATGAAATGACATGATCTATGCTTGATGACATGCAAATGCAAGTGTGAAAATAGTAACTAACACTAGGGTGTTACAAAATTGTTCTATGCTTTGCTTAAGAAGGGTGAGTATGAGTTGGTTGTCTAGAGAGGACATATGCACGTACTCAGTAAATGAGTGTGGATTGTTAAACTGATTGCATATCATGGGTTAATTTGTGCATCTCTACCTCGCATTTCATGTGCATTCTCAGTCTCATATATGCATATCATGCATACAGGATCGCCGGGAGGCGTGACGCTGTTGCAGTTCGATCCACCGGAGGAGGGAGTTTCGCCGGAGATTGAAGTGCCAGAGGTTCCCGAAGGCCAGGAAGAAGAGGCTGAATTTCCAGAGTGTGTGACAGAACCGCCTTAATCATAGGGCCCACGTGCGCCATCAACATCCCTAAGGACATCCGGTTACTGTGCACGAGTTCCCTAATGACCTAGGTGGCCTGCCGGGTCTCCTAGGAAACCCAATTTCCCCGAGGATCTCATTGTAAAGACATTGCAAGTATTACAACAGTTTACAAAAATAATCTAAATCAGAGTACAAGATGCGGAAGTATTACATATCTATAGGTTAATAAATATAATTTTTACATTACCCAGATCAGAGCTTCGTAGTGGAGCAGCAGTATACAACTATACCCTTGCCCAAGGGTTGTACCAACAACACATCTTCACCCGTGCACGATCCAACAACCGGCACGGTCCTAAACAGAACTTGAACTCTCGGCTCACCTGCAACAGGGGTTAACAAACCCTGAGTACTTGGGGTACTCCGCAAGACTTACCCGACTAAGGGTGTAAAATGAGACTCAGGAATGCAAGTTATAGGTAAGGCTAGCAGGAGAGAGAAGGTTTGCAGAAAAGCATTGCTAACCAACATTTTAATTATTTATCATCATAATCATAGTCATAATTCCAATAATCAATCTCATCTATCATCAATTCTCAACTTCCTTTGATCATTCGGTGAACCTAGTTGCGAACCACTTTTCGGGGTAGGTGTGAGGATCAAGTCTCCATTAACCGAGGAGCACGTCGATTCGAATCCAGAAAAAATACCCAGCTGGGGATTCTAACCACACTGCATATGCAGCACGCCGGCATACATATACCAACCCGTCATCTAGGTCTTTCTATCCCGGAACCGGTCCTGCGCCACCCGGGAGCACAGTACTCCACTCGTCTCCAGGCACGCCGGCCACGTGGGTACACGCTACTCCCGCCATCTCTCCACTCCCAGTGCGTGGTTGTCGGTTCCAGCAATAGAGCCACCTGACTCTAGGCTTTCCACATAGGTATGTGGCTAGGCTGTTCATCATGATCACAGCAGGCCTACAACGAACGGTCCCTACTTCCTTCCTGCCGTCAGACTTGCATTGGGGCCTAGCCCGAATACAATACTGCTCGACAGTTTTATTATCATGCCTGAAGAGTAGTGTGACATGGGAAACGCCGTCCCATGAGCAGGCCACTCAACGAAACACATTTTTGGGTGATACCGACCAGTTCCAAACTATTCCGAAAGCGACCATGCATCGGGACTCTAGCCCGAATACACATCGACCAACGGATAACAAGTTCTTCACCAATCATAAAGTATATATATGTACATAGCACAGAAAATAGTTTTTCTTTTATGGAATTCTAATTTCATTAAGCATGCCTAGCATTTTTCAAATTATTTATTTAAATCAGGTTTCAGGGTAGTTATATGGGACAATGCATTTGGATAGGCAACAATCAACTCCTAGCAACCTAATGCAATAGATTAACTCGAATTGTAAAGGATTTCATAATAGAGGGTTAATGCACCGGGGCTTGCCTGTTGCTCGTAGAAGATGGAACCCTGAAAACAATCACCGAGAAGATCCACGTCCACCGAGCGAAGACCGTACTCGAGGTTGCTTCGGATAATAATTACCGCGCGTTCACTACACGAGATAATAACGCAATGCTCAACATGATGGTATGTATGCCATGATGCATGCGATGCAATAAACTTAATTTAGAAAGTTGAGTACAACTTTCCTTCACGGTAAAGTTGCAAGCCAACAAAACTAACTTGTTTTATTAACAACTAGGGTTTCATTTGATTATCTCGTAAAACAATTTATTCTACGTTTATATAAGGGAGAATTATTATCATCTTACTACAAGAAGTATGTTTAACTATTCCTTTTTACCCATGAAATTGCATCTAAGAATTAAACAAGGCAACATCCATTGACCCATTAACGAGTGTTTGCTATGAACATTTTAAATACACCTCAACCCATGGATTACAACTATTCAAGGAATTAAGATACCAAGGAATAGTAGTGGTTTTGTGTTTCCAGGTCCACAATCAACTCTAAAGTTCACATTGTTCCTAAAAGGGATTAGGGTTTCTTATTTATTTTTATTAATCATTTTATTGACCATTTTAATCGTCGTAGAAGGTCGCTGCACAACTTTATTACTACAACCTACAATATCATCTTACATTACCAAGGATCATAGGGTGGTAGACCCTTGGACTACAATCAATCCAAAATACACACAAAACCCTAAATCCATTTCTCCTACTCATTTTATTCATTTTTTTTTAATTTCACTTATATTTACTAGCTGACCAAACTTACTCCAATTGTGACCAAAATTTATCAACAGCTATATTTCATCATCAAACAGTGCCACAATTAATTTCATGATTTTTGGGACTACCTACAATTTATTAAAAATCACCAAAGTTGCATTATTCATTTATTTGGGTGATTTTTACTCCTAACAGAAAAAGTTCAAAACCCATATATTATATTTTTCCTATGTACTAGGCATCACAGAGAGCTATCACAAAAATTTTCAGACTATTTCAAGCTATAGATTAATTCATACGAAATTCACAATCATCAGCACTATTCACATGAATTAAATTTGGAAAAGGATTTGAAATTCATTCGAAAAATAAAAAGCGGCCCAGCCGGCCGGAACGGCCCAGCCGGCCACACCCCGCGCCCGAGCCGGCCCACTCGGCCCACGGTCCCGCGCGCCCTCCCCCGCGCGCGCGCGGCCCGTGCCCAGGCGCCAACTGAGGCGCTGACAGGCGGACCCCGCCTGTCAGCTCCTCCTCCTACCTCACGCCGCGCCTCCCGCACGCGTGCGCACGCGGCGGCCGCCGCGGACTCGCCGCCGACGACCCCAAACGGCGAACACGAGCGGACCTACGGCTACTCTACGCTCTAGCGGACACCCCTGAGCACCTAACCTCCACCCTAGCCGCCTCCAACGAGGTGTTCCTCGCCCATGGCGGACACGGCGGCACAGCGGACGTGCGCCGGTTGACACAGCGCGGTAGAGTTCAAAGAAAAGGGCGGGGAGTATTCAGAGGCTCACCACGAGTCTAGTGACGCAGCTGACTGGGGCTAAGGAAGGCTAGCAAGGCGAGTTTGACGGCGGCGACGAAAGCGGCGGCTCGGCTCCGGCGATGACGACTCGTTCCGGCAAACCTAGACCACCAAAGAGCCAACCAAGAGGAGCATGATGAACCACGGACTATACAGAGGCTAGAACATGAGCCAAAGGACTCCAGAGCTCACCCGAGCAGCCTGGAGATGACGACGATCGCCGCGGCGGGGCTCCGACCACCCACGAAGACGACGAAACGCGTCCTTGCACACACACGGGTTCCCGGACACTACCAAGGACATCAAACGATGCGCAAGGGAGCTAACTTGTTGGCTGCGACACGGAGAGGATGGAGATAGACAGTGGACAGCGAATTCCGCCGCGGACCGAGAAGTCGGCAATGGCGACGGTGGTGGAAAACGGCAAGAATGCCGGTGGCGGAGTGCTTTACAGGCTGCGCGAGTGAGGGCAACGGGTAGAAAGGATCCCCACGGGTCGTCTTTAAGCCAACGTGGGAGCAGGGGACGGCAAGGATGGCCGCGCCGTGCCCGACCATGCCGGCGGCAGAGGAACAGGGGAGAGAGAGGACAAGGTCCATGCCGAGCACTGTAGCAACCCTATTCCCCTTTTGACTTTGCTGCCCAAAAACGCCAAAATTTATATAATAAGATGAAAAATCACCAGAAACAAAGTTGTAGTACAAATTGTGCTGGTCACCTTTGGTATTTGAAACATTTTCAAATTCTGAATATTTTTGAAACTATTGAAAAGGGGGTAAAATGGGTTTTTGAATCCCAAACTAAAATTTTAAAATTACTTTTGATTTTCCTCAACAACTTGAAAAATGGTAAAAATAAAAGTTGTTCCCCTCAGAGAGCTTTACAACTTTCATTAAGGAAGTTTTGTCAGATTCCAAATAATTTTTGAAATGACATTTTAAATTCAAGTTTCAATTCACTGTTTAGAGTTAAATTCAAATTTCCACAACAAAACTTTAAAATCTCTAAAAATAAAAGTTGCCACATTTAAATAGACCTACAACTTTCATTAAGGGACCATCTCAAGATTCCTTCTAGAATTTGATTTAGGTTTTTGGGACCAAAATAGGTTTTTAGGCGGGAGTCTGATCGGGAACTAGAAAATCAAAATTTTATATAATAACTTCCAAATCTTTAAATACCAAAGTTGTCCCATTCAATGAACCTTTCAACTTTCATGAAATAAGTTTTGTCCAATTCTTAATAATTTTCAAAATAAAGATTTAAACTTAAACCTTTAAACATAGATTAGGGTTTAATTTGGAATTTCAAATAATAACTTACAAATCACTCAATGTAAAAGTTGCTCGGTTTTTCAAGAGCTAGAAGTTTTATTTAAGGCTTAACATCAAATTCTCATTAGTTTTCAGACTAGGGTTTTGAATCCGATTTTAGGGTTCATGAATGAGTTTTATTTTATCGTCCAGATGGGATTTGATCAAACGCAATTAAACAAGTATTTATGAAATAAAATCACTCTAGGTTACCTATGCACAATCACATGGAAGAATAAAAATTGTTTTAGTTAATGCACCCTAATGATGAGTTTATGCAGGATGATTTGCATGAAATCATGATGACATGGCGGTTTTTGTTACAGTAACACCAGGGGTGTTACATCCTTCCCCCCTTAAAATAAAATCTCGTCTCGAGATTTAGAATATGGCTAAGGCCTTAGGTTTAGTAATGGAAAAGAAAATGTGTCATGTAGATATTTTCCAAACTTGACTATAGAGCAAGTAGGGGTCTACATTTTATAAACTTGGTAAATAAGAATTATTTATAAAAGTAGCAAGGAGTTCAGGAAAGTTTTCAGAGGGGTGATCTTCTGGTCCCTCATGTAGCTGTTTCTCCTGGAGGCTGATCCTGCTATACGTCGCACCATCCCGCTGAAGTCCTTCGAGCAACCCGATCTAATCAGTTGTCTCTCAACACTAAAAATTTTATACTTTACTCTTACAAATAAACCTTTACGAGGAATCTCGTTCGAGCGTGGCTTTCTAATGAGTTATGGTCAAGGATGACGATACCTGCGCGTGCCGAGCAGCTAACCCTGTATGTATCACACGGGAAGCTCTTGGTTTCGTCGCGGCACCGTCAATCGTTAACCCTAACAACATTATCAAACACAGTCAATTAAAATCCCTCAAAACACCATGATTTTAAAACCTTTCGAGTTAGTCACTATTTGAAATTTTAATTCATTTGTTAATTTCAAAAGAGAATTCAAGGATCGTGAGAGCACCTTAAATTGTGAGCTATAAAGGTTCAGGAGCACCGTCTACGATACCAGTGCATACCTCGGCAAGGTCTTATGTGGCTGCGGTCCACAGAAGGTTCCAAACTTTGACACGGCACCATAGTCACGGATCGAGATGCCGTTATAGCGCACAATTTTGGTAACCTCAGTCAAAAAGAGAAAATGCATCTATGGTGATTGCGATGAAAAATGATCAAGGACCTTGATACGAGCATACCCCTTTTCAAAACCTCATGTAGGTGCAAGATACACGAGATTTTAAGTGGCCACATTGCATCGTAATCATAGATCATATTTCACCACAACAAGAGAATAGAGCTTGATAGTTGTGAAGCTATAGTGGATCATAACCTTAATCCACGATACCAGCACGTGCCTAGAAGAATCTCACGTGGACGTAACCTGCAAGGGACCCTAGGTTTCGACGCGGCACCGTGGTCTCAGGTCATGGCACTATTATAGGGCACAACCATAAAGACTCAGATAATTTAAGGAAATGAGACGTGTCGGATGAAGGCATGACACGTATGCAAATGGAAAGTCACAGTTTTGTAGTAACTCTCTCTATACTGGGACTTAAATTTCAAGTGCATACAAAATCTTTTGAAAAGTGAATTTTTAAAAATAGATTTCAGGATATTTGTAGTTAATTAGGAATCAATAAAACAACAAGATTGGGATGATTGTAAGGACAAAGAATTTTGAGAATCCAGAGAGATCTGTTGGGAACTCTCAAGTAGATTGATGATAGCCATAATTCAACAAAGAACTTTAGAAATTCAGGAAGAAATTCGAATATGACCTTGGAAAGGAGTTTGGAAGGGGTGAAGGCACAGTAATTGTAGGCTAGGATCATGACCATCAACCCTGATAGCAGCGAACGTCCAGCAGTTAACTTCCCATGGTTGTGATCCATAAGAGACCCTAGATTTCGACGCTGCATCTGGTCATGGATCATGATATCCCGTAGACTACAATCACCATAGCTTTCAACCAATCAGGAAACAGTAGGTGTCATGAAGGAGAGGATAAACCTGACACATGCGCGGAGAAACCAAGGATTCGGTAATTCCTTGCTTTGAATTCAGTGCTTCCAGAAGTTACCAAAGGACTGGAAACTTATGGAGCATGGATTTTCGATGGAAGAGAGCACATTAATTGTGACCTTCATGGGTGAGGAGCACAGGTTATGACATTAATAAGGCACCATAACCATGGTCAAACACCATCACAAGGTACAATTAACATAGCCTCAGTCAACAGGAGTCATACGAATAAACGTATGACAATCAGGACTATGATGGATAATGACTACGGCTTTCGATGTAAGCGAATTCTTGCAAAATTTCTTGTGGGAACGAGCCATAAGAGATTTCAAGTCTCGACATTACATTGTATTCGTAGACCATCGTCCATCATAGGAATATGTATTCGTTTCCACGAAAGGTGCAACGAAAGAGAGCTTATGAATTGTGAAGCTATGGTAGACCACAACCTTAAACCTCAATACACACGCTCCTAGTAGAATCTCGCATGACTCAGGCATGCGAGAGACCCTAGGCTCCATCATGGCATTGCGGTCACTGGTTATGACACCACCATAGAACACCATTATAATAGTTTTCGAAGGAAATGGCAACGTTTTGAAAGGGGGAAACAAAATTAAGGATAAACTAAGGTTTTCTCTAGAGTTGGCATAGTAAATGAGTGCATCCAGAAGCTCCCCAAGGACCAGGAACTTATGGAGCAACATTTATTAAAGATCGACAAAACTTGTTTATAACATGTAACTTTTAATGAAAGGAGATTTTTAATAAAATCGAACTGGGAAATTCAGTCATGCTAAGTACCATATGAGGGCGGTCACAATCATACCATGATACCCGCATACGCTCGGTAGCAAGCCATGTGGATGCATCACACATGGGGGCCTCACGTTTTATAGCGGTACCGTAGGTCGGGAACGACTTATCTCATCGAGGTACTAGCATTAGCTTGATGTTCCAAGCAAGAGGACAAATCCTTTTGAAAGGATTTAAAAGACCGTCTCCTTTTAAAACTTAAGTTATTGGTGACCCTTGCAAGAAAGATTTTAGAAATTAAATCGTTTTATAATTCTTTTCGGAATGGACTTTTGAGCAAAGGCGGTGAACAAAGGTGGAAGGAAGAGATAGGGCTTTCGTAAAAATATTGTACAATTGCCAAAAACCTTTCATGGTGATTGAATGAAAACCTTGTTTGGAAATTCAGAAGCATTTTGTAAGGCTTTAAAATCGGAAGAAGATTTGAAAACCATCTCAAGAATCGATGAGTTTTGATAGCAAAATCTTTTGAATGTATTCTTTTTCGAAATAGTTTTCAAGGCTTGGTTCGACTGGTGTGGTTTTGAAATCAAAGCGTCATTTCTTTCCGCTTGCTTTAAATAAAAACGGTCTGGCTTTTGTCCTCCGCTTGATTTTCGGAACTCATCCTTGACTGGAGTTGTCAGTAATCATCACCAGATCTTTCAGCAAGCATAAGGGAAGATATAAGAGTAAAGCCTTTTGAAACAAGTTATATTTTGAAAATATAGGCTTACTTCATTATGGGGAAGTATTAATTGTTGTAATGTCATGATGCATGCACGTTCCAACGCGAACCAATATAATACGATATATATACATATACTTGGCAAAGTAATTATTAGAGTGACATGCACTCACTATTTTAGAATATAGGGCATATTTTAACTGCTAATCCACTACCAAGCCTAAAATCTAACTGCAATTCTATAGAAAGAATCAGGAAAGGACTTTAGAGAATGAATAAGGGAAGTTCAGAAGCAACTGGTACCAAACCACCCCGTTGATTTTATTTATTCGAAATCATTTTGAAGCTTTTGTAAAGTAATACTGCAAGTACTTTACAATGAAATGCTCTGATACCACTTGTGACAGAACCGCCTTAATCATAGGGCCCACGTGCGCCATCAACATCCCTAAGGACATCCGGTTACTGTGCACGAGTTCCCTAATGACCTAGGTGGCCTGCCGGGTCTCCTAGGAAACCCAATTTCCCCGAGGATCTCATTGTAAAGACATTGCAAGTATTACAACAGTTTACAAAAATAATCTAAATCAGAGTACAAGATGCGGAAGTATTACATATCTATAGGTTAATAAATATAATTTTTACATTACCCAGATCAGAGCTTCGTAGTGGAGCAGCAGTATACAACTATACCCTTGCCCAAGGGTTGTACCAACAACACATCTTCACCCGTGCACGATCCAACAACCGGCACGGTCCTAAACAGAACTTGAACTCTCGGCTCACCTGCAACAGGGGTTAACAAACCCTGAGTACTTGGGGTACTCCGCAAGACTTACCCGACTAAGGGTGTAAAATGAGACTCAGGAATGCAAGTTATAGGTAAGGCTAGCAGGAGAGAGAAGGTTTGCAGAAAAGCATTGCTAACCAACATTTTAATTATTTATCATCATAATCATAGTCATAATTCCAATAATCAATCTCATCTATCATCAATTCTCAACTTTCCTTTGATCATTCGGTGAACCTAGTTGCGAACCACTTTTCGGGGTAGGTGTGAGGATCAAGTCTCCATTAACCGAGGAGCACGTCGATTCGAATCCAGAAAAAATACCCAGCTGGGGATTCTAACCACACTGCATATGCAGCACGCCGGCATACATATACCAACCCGTCATCTAGGTCTTTCTATCCCGGAACCGGTCCTGCGCCACCCGGGAGCACAGTACTCCACTCGTCTCCAGGCACGCCGGCCACGTGGGTACACGCTACTCCCGCCATCTCTCCACTCCCAGTGCGTGGTTGTCGGTTCCAGCAATAGAGCCACCTGACTCTAGGCTTTCCACATAGGTATGTGGCTAGGCTGTTCATCATGATCACAGCAGGCCTACAACGAACGGTCCCTACTTCCTTCCTGCCGTCAGACTTGCATTGGGGCCTAGCCCGAATACAATACTGCTCGACAGTTTTATTATCATGCCTGAAGAGTAGTGTGACATGGGAAACGCCGTCCCATGAGCAGGCCACTCAACGAAACACATTTTTGGGTGATACCGACCAGTTCCAAACTATTCCGAAAGCGACCATGCATCGGGACTCTAGCCCGAATACACATCGACCAACGGATAACAAGTTCTTCACCAATCATAAAGTATATATATGTACATAGCACAGAAAATAGTTTTTCTTTTATGGAATTCTAATTTCATTAAGCATGCCTAGCATTTTTCAAATTATTTATTTAAATCAGGTTTCAGGGTAGTTATATGGGACAATGCATTTGGATAGGCAACAATCAACTCCTAGCAACCTAATGCAATAGATTAACTCGAATTGTAAAGGATTTCATAATAGAGGGTTAATGCACCGGGGCTTGCCTGTTGCTCGTAGAAGATGGAACCCTGAAAACAATCACCGAGAAGATCCACGTCCACCGAGCGAAGACCGTACTCGAGGTTGCTTCGGATAATAATTACCGCGCGTTCACTACACGAGATAATAACGCAATGCTCAACATGATGGTATGTATGCCATGATGCATGCGATGCAATAAACTTAATTTAGAAAGTTGAGTACAACTTTCCTTCACGGTAAAGTTGCAAGCCAACAAAACTAACTTGTTTTATTAACAACTAGGGTTTCATTTGATTATCTCGTAAAACAATTTATTCTACGTTTATATAAGGGAGAATTATTATCATCTTACTACAAGAAGTATGTTTAACTATTCCTTTTTACCCATGAAATTGCATCTAAGAATTAAACAAGGCAACATCCATTGACCCATTAACGAGTGTTTGCTATGAACATTTTAAATACACCTCAACCCATGGATTACAACTATTCAAGGAATTAAGATACCAAGGAATAGTAGTGGTTTTGTGTTTCCAGGTCCACAATCAACTCTAAAGTTCACATTGTTCCTAAAAGGGATTAGGGTTTCTTATTTATTTTTATTAATCATTTTATTGACCATTTTAATCGTCGTAGAAGGTCGCTGCACAACTTTATTACTACAACCTACAATATCATCTTACATTACCAAGGATCATAGGGTGGTAGACCCTTGGACTACAATCAATCCAAAATACACACAAAACCCTAAATCCATTTCTCCTACTCATTTTATTCATTTTTTTTTAATTTCACTTATATTTACTAGCTGACCAAACTTACTCCAATTGTGACCAAAATTTATCAACAGCTATATTTCATCATCAAACAGTGCCACAATTAATTTCATGATTTTTGGGACTACCTACAATTTATTAAAAATCACCAAAGTTGCATTATTCATTTATTTGGGTGATTTTTACTCCTAACAGAAAAAGTTCAAAACCCATATATTATATTTTTCCTATGTACTAGGCATCACAGAGAGCTATCACAAAAATTTTCAGACTATTTCAAGCTATAGATTAATTCATACGAAATTCACAATCATCAGCACTATTCACATGAATTAAATTTGGAAAAGGATTTGAAATTCATTCGAAAAATAAAAAGCGGCCCAGCCGGCCGGAACGGCCCAGCCGGCCACACCCCGCGCCCGAGCCGGCCCACTCGGCCCACGGTCCCGCGCGCCCTCCCCCGCGCGCGCGCGGCCCGTGCCCAGGCGCCAACTGAGGCGCTGACAGGCGGACCCCGCCTGTCAGCTCCTCCTCCTACCTCACGCCGCGCCTCCCGCACGCGTGCGCACGCGGCGGCCGCCGCGGACTCGCCGCCGACGACCCCAAACGGCGAACACGAGCGGACCTACGGCTACTCTACGCTCTAGCGGACACCCCTGAGCACCTAACCTCCACCCTAGCCGCCTCCAACGAGGTGTTCCTCGCCCATGGCGGACACGGCGGCACAGCGGACGTGCGCCGGTTGACACAGCGCGGTAGAGTTCAAAGAAAAGGGCGGGGAGTATTCAGAGGCTCACCACGAGTCTAGTGACGCAGCTGACTGGGGCTAAGGAAGGCTAGCAAGGCGAGTTTGACGGCGGCGACGAAAGCGGCGGCTCGGCTCCGGCGATGACGACTCGTTCCGGCAAACCTAGACCACCAAAGAGCCAACCAAGAGGAGCATGATGAACCACGGACTATACAGAGGCTAGAACATGAGCCAAAGGACTCCAGAGCTCACCCGAGCAGCCTGGAGATGACGACGATCGCCGCGGCGGGGCTCCGACCACCCACGAAGACGACGAAACGCGTCCTTGCACACACACGGGTTCCCGGACACTACCAAGGACATCAAACGATGCGCAAGGGAGCTAACTTGTTGGCTGCGACACGGAGAGGATGGAGATAGACAGTGGACAGCGAATTCCGCCGCGGACCGAGAAGTCGGCAATGGCGACGGTGGTGGAAAACGGCAAGAATGCCGGTGGCGGAGTGCTTTACAGGCTGCGCGAGTGAGGGCAACGGGTAGAAAGGATCCCCACGGGTCGTCTTTAAGCCAACGTGGGAGCAGGGGACGGCAAGGATGGCCGCGCCGTGCCCGACCATGCCGGCGGCAGAGGAACAGGGGAGAGAGAGGACAAGGTCCATGCCGAGCACTGTAGCAACCCTATTCCCCTTTTGACTTTGCTGCCCAAAAACGCCAAAATTTATATAATAAGATGAAAAATCACCAGAAACAAAGTTGTAGTACAAATTGTGCTGGTCACCTTTGGTATTTGAAACATTTTCAAATTCTGAATATTTTTGAAACTATTGAAAAGGGGGTAAAATGGGTTTTTGAATCCCAAACTAAAATTTTAAAATTACTTTTGATTTTCCTCAACAACTTGAAAAATGGTAAAAATAAAAGTTGTTCCCCTCAGAGAGCTTTACAACTTTCATTAAGGAAGTTTTGTCAGATTCCAAATAATTTTTGAAATGACATTTTAAATTCAAGTTTCAATTCACTGTTTAGAGTTAAATTCAAATTTCCACAACAAAACTTTAAAATCTCTAAAAATAAAAGTTGCCACATTTAAATAGACCTACAACTTTCATTAAGGGACCATCTCAAGATTCCTTCTAGAATTTGATTTAGGTTTTTGGGACCAAAATAGGTTTTTAGGCGGGAGTCTGATCGGGAACTAGAAAATCAAAATTTTATATAATAACTTCCAAATCTTTAAATACCAAAGTTGTCCCATTCAATGAACCTTTCAACTTTCATGAAATAAGTTTTGTCCAATTCTTAATAATTTTCAAAATAAAGATTTAAACTTAAACCTTTAAACATAGATTAGGGTTTAATTTGGAATTTCAAATAATAACTTACAAATCACTCAATGTAAAAGTTGCTCGGTTTTTCAAGAGCTAGAAGTTTTATTTAAGGCTTAACATCAAATTCTCATTAGTTTTCAGACTAGGGTTTTGAATCCGATTTTAGGGTTCATGAATGAGTTTTATTTTATCGTCCAGATGGGATTTGATCAAACGCAATTAAACAAGTATTTATGAAATAAAATCACTCTAGGTTACCTATGCACAATCACATGGAAGAATAAAAATTGTTTTAGTTAATGCACCCTAATGATGAGTTTATGCAGGATGATTTGCATGAAATCATGATGACATGGCGGTTTTTGTTACAGTAACACCAGGGGTGTTACAGAGTGCCCTGATCACCAACCTACTAACTTTGTGAAAGGCAAGCCCCGGAGCATCCCTAAGTCTCCACCTACTCTTTTTACAAATGCACTAGTCTTTATTAAATCGTATGATTGTGCACTTAAGTATAGGAGTTGATATGATACCGTTGCTGCATTTATACCTTGTCCACTTATACTTGATCCTGAAATTATTACTAGACAAGGGATGGGTTCGATCTTATGCTTAGCCATGCTTAGACCGGTAGAAGTCGAGGGATTTCCTGTCCTTCGCGAGCATAGGTGGTTACTAATGATGATGGGGTTGGATTCCACATGATGGTCTATATGTGCCACCATGCCACAGTGTCTAATGAGAGAATCAAGGCTAGGTAGCGGGGAGCCGCATGACATGGTTGAGGTCATGTCGTCTTCGGTGCTGCTTGCGGCCGACTAGGACTGAGGCCACCAGACATCAGTTGAAATTGAAAGACGTCGTCACATAGCTGGCCAAATAAGTCATTCTGACCGCGAAGCTGAGTATTTCTTTCTGAGCCGAGCGTTGGTGCGACTAGGCAGACATATTCTGGAGGTAGAAAGTATGTGCGGAGACACCATCTTACCAAGGGCAGGTCAGGGACCTGATGCATCCTGGAAGTGGGTTGGTCTCTGAGAATATGGTCCCCACCAAACTCGCGACATATTGTGTCTCAGAAGGATTTAACGGTGGACCAAGAAGCCAGTGGCTCGGCTGACAGGGTTTGTGATTGGCATATTTGCCAGCTGGTACAATCGATTCGAATCGCCATCTCTCCTGGTTAGTGAGAAACTGAACTGATCTTCTGGTGAGGTAGAGGCTAACAACTTGAACATAATGATTATGGTGAGATGAGGTTGATATCTGTGGATATCAGAAATCATATGGTTTTATTAATTGCTATAATATTCAGTGAATGCTTAGTATAGTGGCTAATCTTAGTAAATAGCTTAACTGAAATCGAAGCTTATCACAATTAAAATGAATAAGTTAAGGATCTACTGTAGTAATGCTTTTGATGCAAAAATGATGCTACCCTCTGAGCTCCACCAAATAAGCCTTACATATCCTTGAGAGTCTTTTTATTTACTCCCTGTCGGGTAAGTCTAGCTGAGTACAATTGAGTACTCAGGGTTTTATTCCCATTGTTCAGATGGTGTAGTCTACTACGCGTATTGCAGGAATTGCTTCACCCCTGCGGGCGAAGAAGACTATACCCGAGGGCAGGGTCATTATCTATCCTTAGATGTTGTAAGAATGCTGTGACAGGGTCATTTGATGGTACTCGTATTTGAACTCTGTGGTGTAAAACTATGTTAACTTCCGCTACTATTATATTTGTGTAAAAGACTATGTTGTACTCTGATGTTTAAATTCGGTTGCGAACTTATGTGTCATGTGATCGGGTATTGCTGAATGAATGATCCTTGGGGTATGAAATGTTTGAAATCCTTCGAGATTTCCGGGCTACCGGGTTTATATTGGCTCAAGTGCGACTAGATTGCGATTAAAAATGCGATCGTTGTACTTGTGCTCGTATAAATTGGTCGGTTCTGTGACAGTATCAAGATAGTGCCATTTGAAGCAGTTTATGGTCGTAGGTGCCGAACATCATTGAATTGGTCTGAACCTGGAGAACGGTGGTTTTATGGTGTGGACTTGGTCAATGAAGCCGAGGAAAAGGTTAGGCAGATCCAAGAGAATTTAAAGGTAGCATAGTCTCGACAGAAAAGTTATGCCGATAAAAGGCGTCGGCCTTTGGCATTCAAGGTGGGAGATTATGTTTACCTAAAGGTATCGCCAATGAAAGGTGTCAGTCGTTTTGGGGTCAAAGGAAAATTAGCCCCTCGTTACATCGGACCATTCAAAATTTCGGGACGTTATGGAAAGGTGGCTTACAAACTGCAATTGCCCGATCATCTCTCAGCCGTACACAATGTATTCCATGTGTCGCAACTCAAGAAATGCCTGCGAGTTCCTGACCAAGTTGTCAATGTCGAAGGAGTAGAGCTAGAGCCAGATTTGACTTATGTTGAATATCCAGTGCGGGTCTTGGATATAAAGGATCGGGTCACGCAAAGGACGACAACCAGGTGGTACAAGATTCAATGGAGTGCACATTCCGAGGAAGAAGCCACTTGGTAATCGGAAGACTACCTCGCAGAAAATTTCCCCGAGTTCTTTGCTACCTTGTAGAATGTAAACTTTCTAGTCTCGACATATGTGAACGTTCTTCTGTTTTTAGCAGATAGTTGAGAACTAGTGAATTAAGACATGTTCTTTTCCATTACTTTGTTTCAATTAATATTTCTATTAAATCTCGGGACGAGATTTCTTTTAGGGGGGGAGGCTGTAATACCTCTCGTATTGCAACATAATTAATCTGCCATGTCATCATATTTAAATTTAAGCATCTGCATATGATTGTGCTTAGGTCCTAGAGTGAATTGATTTCAGCTAGTATTGATTGTGTAATTAAGTCCTTAATCAAAATCAAAAATAAAAATTAAATAAAAAATCAAATTAAACCCTAAAGTTGGCCAAAAACCCTAATTCAAAATCTATAATGAATCTGATGAAAGTGTCTTAATGAAAGTTGTAGAGCTTTTAAAAAGGGTCAACTTTTATTTTTGGAGATTTTGAAGTTATATTATAGAAATTCAAATTAAACTCAAATTGGTAAGTTGGTATTTAAATTTGGAACTTCAATTTCAAAAATATTGAGAATCTTCCAAAACTTCCTTAATATAAGTTCTCAAGCTCCTTGAGTGGAACAACTTTCATGTTTACCAATTTTCAAGTTATTGAGAAAAATCAAAAGTAATTTTAAAATTTCAGTTTGAAATTCGAACCTCACTTTTACCCCCTTTGCTGTAGTTTGAAAATTTGGCCGAATTTGAAGTTGGTGTCAAAAGCAAAAATGATCTACACAAAATTCTCTACAACTTTTGTATTCACTACTTTATCGGATTCTGGCTGGATCAGATCAAATTGAATCAAATAGCGTTTGACCTACACAGCCTACTACTGTAGCTAGGGGGGTCCCCCTTGTTCACGTCGCGGCCGTACGCGGTGGTTGGTGATGTTTCTGATGCGCGCGGTGGTTGGTGATGTGGTGCACCAGGTTCGTCGGAACGGATCTTCGTCGCTGACGGCCGAGTCGTGTCCGCCGCCGTCATCGTCAAGCCATCCTCACCGCACCGCCTCTTCGTCATCCAACTCGCCCGTTAGCTTCGTGGTGAGCCCCTCATTCTCCCTGGCGTTTTTCCCGTGACCTTACCGTGCCACCGCGGTCGGAATAGCCTCGCCGTGCCGCCGAGGTCCGCCATGGGCGAGCTCTCGCTCGTCGGAGGCGGTTAGAGCTAGGGATAGGTTCTTAGGGAGTCGGCTAGGGTCTTGGGGTAGGAGTTCGACCGAGGGCGCTCGCTGTTAGGTTCGCCAGCGGCGAAGTCCGCGCCGTGCCATGCGCACGCGCGCGCGCGGAAGCGACGGCTGGAGGTAGGAGAAGGTCCTGACAGGGGTGGCCCGCCTGTCAGCGCCCGGATGAGGGAGAGCGCGCGCGCGGGGGCTGACGGCTGGGGCCGGCCTGTCAGCGACCCGGCTCGGAGGCGAGTGCGCGCGGGCGCGTGCGGGTCGTGCTGGGCCTCTGCGTGATTGTGGGCCGGCTCGGTGGCGCGCACGCGTGGCCGTGGCCTGGGCCATGCTGGGCCTGTTCGTTTGAATGGGCCGAATGGCCGTTTTCTTTTCCCGGCCGATTTATTAGAGCTTTTACATTTTAAATAAAATGAATAGTGTTAGTTTTTAATCTTTTTGTGTGGATTAATCTGCTGCACCATAATTTATGAAAATATTGGTGGGTACTCTATGTGATGGGTAGAATTTAATAAAAATATTAAATGCAGGAGTTGAGTGTTTTCTGTATTAATTAAAAATCAGCACATTAAATGATAAAAGGAACTTTGATGATTTTTAATAATTTCTGTGATGTTCCAAAAATCATGAAATTTATTGTGTCACTGTTTGGTACTAAAATTTATCTGTTGGTGGATTTTGGCATCAAATGGAAATAGTTAAATATTTATTAAATTATATGTTAGTTTAAATGATTAATAATAGGAATAGGAAATGGAATAATTATTTGAATGGTGTGATTTTTGGATTGATTGAGATTCTAGGTCAATCACCTTTATGACCTGGGGCACTATGAATTAGAGTAATCATGGCTAGCTTATGGTAGGGTCTTGATCATGTGTATACCTTATTTATTTTTAAATTTATTTGTCATTTCATGTGCATCGCATTCATACATTCATTCATTGCAAACGTGTAGTGACCGAGAATCCAGAGGTAAAGTCTGAGGGTCCATCTGAGGAGACTGCTCAGGAAGTTGTGCAAGGATTTGATATTTGTGGTACTGACCCGGACCCGACACTCTACATAATCCAAGGCAAGCCCCGGTGCATTTGCCCTCTCCTTGTTGTTTTAAAAATATTTACCACTTGAGTTAATTAATTGCATTAGGTAATAGGAGTTGAGTGACAACCAATTGATGCATTACCATCCTTGAATACCTAACAATACTTGAGAACCTGATTTATTAAAAAGTATTGCAAAATGCTTAGTCATGCCTAATGTTAGTTTTGCAAAAATGCTATTTCAAACTGTGATGATCTAAAAGCACAAGAATCACTTTATGGAACTGGTTATGTCCTTGTTGGTTGGCAGTGTTCCTAGCTAGTTCACTGTCATCAACTAGGAAGGGTTTTTCCTGCTCGGTGATCGTGGCATTGGGTTAGAGTTCCAACAATTGTCACCGACGGAAACGGGATTTGAAAACCGAAGGGACAGGGGTATTTGGGTTAGAGTCCCAATGCACTGCCGCCGTCGGAAAAAGGTTTAGGGACCGTTCGTTGTAGGCCTGCTGGATCGAGACTTTGCAACTAGCCACATACTACGGGAAGCCTCTGACTCCGGTGGCTCTACTGCTGGAACCGACAACCACGCACTGGGAGTGGAGAGATGGCGAGAGTAGCGTGTACCCTCGTGGCCGGCGTGCCTGGAGACGAGAGGAGTACTGTACTCTCGGGTGGCGCAGGACCGGTTCCAGGGTATGAAAAGCCGTGGTAGGCGGGGTTGGCGTATGCAAGCTTAAGTGCTACATACGCAGTGTGGATAGGGATCCCCAGCAGGGTATTAATCGATTCGAATCGTCGTTGCTCCTCAGATATGGAGACTTGATCCTTCGACCATTCAGCGAATAGTGTCCGAACTAGGATTGTTTTAGAACGGATAAAGCAAATGAAAGAAGGATGAAATATGAGAACGAACTTGAAGGCATCGTTAATAATGAATAGTATTATTGAAATAAAATATTGAGATAGGATTAGTAATGCTTTTCCGCAAAACTCTTGAGCTCTTGCTAAAGCCTTACCTTGACTCCCCTCAGCCTACATTCCTGAGCCTAATTTTACACTCTTGGTCGGGTAAGTCTTGCGGAGTACCCCATGTACTCAGGGTTTGTTAACCCCGTTGCAGGAGGGCAGCAGGAGACCAAAGTTTGTCTCGCTCCGTGCTGCGTCACCATCGTCCAGGAGAGTGAAGAAGAATAAGGTTGAACCCTTGGGCAGGGTTCGTGTAATAATAAACTATCTGTCATACTGTTGATCCAAACACTACTGCTACTCTTTTAAATTTATGGTCTGTAATAACTGCACTTAATTTTATTCGAACACTGGTCTGTAATATTAAGTACTATTTACTCTTCCGCAAATTCTACTCTGATGTATTTTGTTATGAAATGTTGTAACTCTGTAATGGCTTCGCAATGGGATCCTGTCGAAGATAACGGGTGCTTATGTAGCCCGGCAGAGCCCGCCTAGGTCATATGAAACATGGGCCCGGCTGTCAGATGTCATTAGTGACATTGACAGGTGCCTGTGGGCCACGTAATTTAGACGGTTCTGTTACACAAAACAAGCTTATAGCCGGTGAATACAAAGACATTATGATGGACAGTTTAGAGGATTTGCACTGCCATCGGCTTAGGGCTTTGGAATACATTGAAAGGAACAAGGTACGGGTGGCCAAGTATTACAATACTAAGGTAAGAAGCAAGAGCTTCACCGAATCGTGTAGTTGAATGCGCCCCGGGTAACGCTTACATCCTTGAAGATTTAGAAGGACAGAGACTCGCCAGAGCCATCAACGGGAAGCATCTGAAGAAACACTACCCTAGCATCCCAGTTGGGGGGTGATAGCCGATTCATGTGAATCTGGCTCTAACAGCCCATGCCGTGCAAGCGGGTCGCCTTCAGGACAAAAATGGCCGACATTGTAGTAACAAGTCG
Organism: Eremochloa ophiuroides; assembly: GCA_038502445.1. Lineage (NCBI taxonomy): Eukaryota > Viridiplantae > Streptophyta > Magnoliopsida > Poales > Poaceae > Eremochloa > Eremochloa ophiuroides. Next base: position 70,770,906 of record JAHLJS010000002.1, read on the forward strand.
CCCTTAGCAAAAAAATGAAATACCCTCGATGGGGTGTAACAGCCGATGCGACAAGCATCGCCTTTAGAGCAAAAAATAAAAACAAAATATACAGCCATGCAGATTGGATTGTTTCGGGCATAACGAGTTCAGAAGTATCATATACATCAAAATGCCTAATACAATCTAGTTTTGATTATTGACGCCATCCCGGATCACGTCCTCGGCATCGATGGACACGGAGAGAACGTCGGCATGAGGAACGAAAGCGACCATCAGCGTGCCGAACTCCTCCATGTCTTGGCCTGCCCGGATCCCCGGTTCGACGTTCTCCAGCACGATGCCGGAGTTGATCTGGGCAGCGGCCAGAGCTCCCGCGGCACCATGACGGACGCCACTCATCACCACCTGGCGGACGCGGTGGTGCACGTCCGCAAGCTGCTCCACCTGCGTTTGGCCCTGCGCACGGAGGACGTTGGTGGCACTCGCCGTAGCCACGTGCAGTTCATGCAGCTGCGCCGTCAGGGCTGCATAAACAAGGAAGGTCAGTGCTGGAAAACGCGCCATGCACGCCATTGGACAAAGCGAGAGATTACCTGCCACGGCGGCCTGCGACTCCGCGAGGTTGGCCCGCGCCTCTGCCAAATCAATGCTGACGGCAACGAGCGCGACGGCCTGGTCCTCATTCTCCTTATCCAGCCGACCGGCTTCTTTGGTAGCCTCAGAGTAGAGATTGCGGTACCGCACCATCTCATGGTGGAAGTGGCGGCTGTCGGCGGCGGTGTAGGAGTCGCGGGAACTCAAAGATGATTCTGAGTTCGATTCTGCTCTGGAGGTGGTGCTGCGAGCCGAAGCATGATGGAGGTTCGGTTGTGGCGCTATGCGATGCATCGAGGAACTGGCGCCGATCGGTGCACCGGAAGGCAGATGAAGCGGGGGACGTTGGCTGAAAGGAACCACCAGATCGGGCACCCAGATTTAGCCAGATTTAAAGATTGGCGAATAAGATACCTGCTATGGACTCCCCGTCCGCTGACTTGCATCATATGCCTGATCGGAGCCCTTACAGGAGCAGAGGGCCCGGCGGCGTCACCAGCGGCGGGGGTTTCCGGGGCGGCCGTCCCAGTTGCAGGAACAGCGTCACCATCCACCAGGGCTGCCCGAGGAAAATCAACATCGGGGGCAGGGGTGTTCAGGCCGGCTAAGGAGCCAGCAATGCCGCTGACGAGAGATGGCTGGTGACTATGGAGACAGATCAAATCAGACAGAAACAGCAAGGGGATGGTAGGCTGACGGTTGAACTTACCCTAACGTCTACTCGATTCGGGCGACGCTAGCCCAGATGCGGCGGATGCTCCGTTCCATCTCATCGCCGTCGGCTGGCTCGGACGCCGGGCGCTTCCCACGGTCTCCATTGCCGGCCATGGTCGTGAATGAAGATTGAGAGAGCGGAAGCGAAATAGATACAAGGAGGCGGCCGGAAGAGTTGGTCGGCGAGACGGATACGATGGCGTGTGACAGTGCCTCAAGTCTGCCGACTATTTATAGGACAGCGCGGGCACCGAGGCGGTTTCTTTGGGGAGCAAGACAACGCGCCGGATTTTAGGTTACAGTTAATCCACGTTTCTTGAATCCGGAACAGTTGCCAGATCAGGGAGATGAAGCGCCGCCATCAATGGTCGCACACTGATCGGTTTTTTGGGTCAGACTGTGAATCCTATTGTGAGTACCCACAAGCCGATTCGTAGTGAATCTGGCTGAGGGGTTAATTCTAAGGGAAAGCAGAACAAAGCCGATGCTAAGAAGTAGGCCCGAAAGCCGATTCGTATGTAGAACGAATCAGGCTGAGTAATCGATTCTAAGGTACAATGCAAGCCTGAGAGCCGATTCGCATGCAGAAACGTATCAGGCTGAACAAAGTCAATTCGAAACAGGACAAAGCCAATATTAAGGTATGGAATCAAAGGCAGATCAGGCTAAATTGTCAAATTCAGGGTGAAACAGCACGAAGACATAGTTGCAAATAGAAAAGAACACGCCAAGCAGTACACCCATCATGTTACAAAGTTAATAAAGATCGAATCAGTTCTACTAATTCAGCAAGGAGCGCATGGCCAGCCTGCAGCAATTGTTGATCTCGGTTTTTAGTGAACTACAACAGTTCTAGGCGTTGGCATGTCTTCCTGCCTGCAATGACCAGGCTGCTGATTTCCTTCTTTTTCTAGGAGAGCTCGATCGTGCTGGTGGAAATGGTGATTTCGCGCACACTGATAGCCGACTCAACTGCTTCTAGTTCTTTTCTCAGCTGGTCTCGTCTTGTTTTCAATGTCTCCAGTTCTGTTTTGGCTGTGCTGATTGAAGATTTGAGCAGCCTGGCTCGATCGGCTAATCCGGTGGCCTCTTGTCTGTTGACCGATTTGTTGCTCCTCAGCTGTTCAAGCTCTGCCAGGTTCCCATGAGTAGTGATAATCCCTGATGCTTGTAACCTTAAGATCACCGAGTCTCTACAGGGATTTCAAGGCTGTCAGATTGGGTTGCTGCTGGACAAGTTCGATTATTTGATCAATCAGTCCGGGATTCGAGGCCAGAGCAACTAGATCACCCTCTAGATGGGGTAGAAGTGCACTCAGCCGATTGTTGAAATCTGGCTCTCAAAGTTTCTCGGAGGAGGCCAGTTCGTCTCTGTCATAGAATTCTTCTATGTCGAATGAATAGCCGGGAGACGAAGGCTTCGGTACCTACAATACATACATTCTCTCATCAGAAAAGGTACAATATAGATTAATTGTTTTCTGGCAGAGACAGGATACCTGAATGAGGCCTGAGGGTTGTAGGGTTGATGCCGATGTTGCTTGTTCGACTAAGGCAGTTGTGTCTCTTGCGGCATGCGGATCCTCAGCTGTCATTGCCTCGGGCAGTTGGGTTTCTGCAAACCAGAAGTAAGAGCAGTATGGAAGCAAGGATAATTGCTAACAGCCGAATAGGAGTTACCTGGATTCCTCTCAGGGGGCAACTCCTCTTCTTCAAGGTTCGCCCAGACTTCGTCGGAAGGGCTGTTCGGCTGTATTTTTGAAAAGAAGATTTGGTCAATCAGGACATTTGTGTCGAGGAAAGAAAAGCCCAACGAGTAGTACCTGAGTTCTGGCTCCTTCTTCCTGAATCCCTTCTTCTTGAGAAGCTGACTCCTCATGGCCAGTGGATTCTGGTGGTTCTTCGATTTGTTTCTCTCCCAAGGTATCTTGAGTTGGTTGGGGTATCCCCTGATAGAAAGCCGATTTAAGAGTCGGAGCATGCTGCAGTAAAGGAAGATGCTACTTCTGGATACCTGAACTTTTCTTATTGAACGGCATTTCTTGGGTGCTTGCTTTTGAAGCTGAGATGCAGCTGGCCGTTTTGAAGCAGAAGGGGGCATCAGTACAGCAGGGCCTAACATGAGTTGTCGCAGCGTCGGTGCTCGAGAGCCTAGCCTCGCTGTTGGACAAGGGGGATAGTATTCCACTTGCTCTGGTGGATTGGATGATGGATCCTGCGAGAAACATCTGTTAAGTAACATGTTTGACTAAAGCCGTTTTCACTGGAATCGGCTGAGAACACTTACTGCTCGGGAAGATTGGAAGTTCGAGTCTAGGGCTCTGCATTTGTCGTGGACAGTCTGGCAGAACAACTGAGCGTGCCATCGCTGCCACCAATCATCAAAACTCTGATGGTGATGCAGATTCGATTCCACGGCTTCGGCGAGAATGTGGGCAGGTTTGCTCCGAGTTGAAAGATTCTGCCGGCCTGAAGGAGCTCTGTAATGTTCTCCCTGGGTTTCAAGGTATTCAAGAAAGGGAACCGAGGGGGCAATTGGCCAAAGCCTAGCTGTCTTGCCGCTATATTTGGGTGATAAAATTTATAAGAGGGATAGCTAGTTGGCTTGCCGCTCGCGCTCCGTAGGTGTTTGAAGTCTACTGGCAAGGCATAGGGTTTTATGATTGCATTCAAGATGCTGATTGCCTCATCATCAGAGCACTCGTTGTTGAACTTGAAGCTGGAGGGCGCTGGAAATTCATCTTCATCCTCATAGGGGAACTAGGTAGTAACATTTGGTCCCAAGCCCCTGTATAATGTTTCCAGCATGTTACCCTTTGAAGTTAGGATGGTTATGGCAGAAGCAGCTTCACCAAAACTTTGACAGCCTCTGGTTTTTGGGTCCTCCTCCTCTGAGTACTCGGTGGATGGAAAGTTGAGGCCTTGGAGTTGTGTTCTTACCAGCTTATGCAGATACAGGTTGAGCCATAACTATACTAGCCACCAAGGGCTTGTTATGCATTGTACTTCTTCACATATAATCAAGGAACTGAACACCCGGTTCATAAGCCTGTATGCTGCACCCAACAAGAGTTTGCCCTAGGGGATGGAGTGCCCTTGAGCTAGTTTCTCTGCTAAGACCCGATAAGGGTATGCTGGTCCGGCAGTGGCGCCACAGAACATGAATCTCTCAAGCCACATGGTCAAGAATGCAACATGTTCTTTCTCGCTGACGGAAGAGGAGGTTTTCTAGTGGTGTTGAACATAGCCACTCCACCCTTTGTATGTGTCCAGCTTCGGGAAGTACGGGTCCTTCTTGCCACTGGAGCAGAGTTCCCAGAAGTCATATGATCCAGTGATTTGAAGCCCGGTGAGAATATGGATATCGCCCAGGGTAATGGTTTTTGGACCATCTCCGAATACAAAAGCATTCAGGGAGTTGGACCAAAAGTGGCTGGCGGCTATCAGGAGCGGCTCATTCCTTGCCATCTCTGATAATGATAGGTCAAGACACTGGCTCAGATGGCGCATCTCCCAGTCCACGCATTTCTTTGCCGCGACACGGCGGAACCAGTTCCTCCATCCAGCAGGTACGCTTGGCCAGTTTCTGAAGGATTTGGCCCAAGAAGAGGCGCCCATCATGGAGCTTCGGAATGGAACTGGTTGGTTTCTTGAACAATGAAATCTTTGGGGACTGGATCGCCCATCGGACCCAGGTAGTAGGTATCGGGGATGTCCTTCAGCGGAATCAGAATATCATTCCTCAGTACCTGGATTTAAAACTCGTACTCAGTGAGGTTGAAGAGGGATTCCAAATCAGGAGGTGGATCGATGAAATTGATACCTCAGGGACCTCGGAAGGAGTCGCCATTAGCTCGAGGATGGCTTGACGGTGGCAAATCGAAGTTGACGGCGGTGGATTGAAGCCCGTGGCGGAGATTGCGACGGTCTAGGGTTTCGTTTTGGTGCGAAAGTTTGAAGCGCCGAGAGGGAAGCTGCAGTTTGACTATTTGAAGGCTCAAGCGCTAATTTTGGAATAAACCAGTTTATTCCAAAATTGGGGGCATGTGTTAACACCAAATTTTAGGCTGGGAGCCGATAGCCGATACCAGAGGAAGATAGCCGATTTCGGAAGCAGACTCCGTCCAGCGGAAGGAAGGAAATAGCCGATTGCACGGTGAATCTGTTATCGGGCCAAGGTGAGAGGAGGCGCACAGTGTCAGGTATTAATGACGTCATCCAGAGTCTGCGCCGCCAGGATGCGATCACGATCGGAGTCCGTTATGGAAAGGGAAGGTGGGACTCCAAGTTACCTTAGATATAGGATAGTTTGTTAGTTTCCTTATCTATTGTTGAGTTGTAATTCGATTAGGACTCTATCTACGCTCAGGGTATAAATATAAGCCCTCAGCCATTGAACAGAATATCAACAACATCAATACAACACAACTTTCGGCTTCGGCCAACAAACCCTAGAGTCAGTCGAGTCCGACGAGTTACTTCATCCAGGCTGGGTGTCATCCGGTGGACGCAGGCTTGCTTGTAAGTATCGTCAACCCCCTGTTAAACTGTCTTTTTAGCGTCATCTGGTGGACGTGGAAGCATGGCGGACCAGGGTCCTTGCTAAGCTCTGTTTCTTTGGCGTCATCCGGTGGACGCGGGAAGTATAGTGAGTCAAGGATGATTCACGCTGGTTTACTCGATTAATCTGTGTTAACCGTCATCCGGTGGACGAGATGCAAATTAGGACGGTTTTCATGCGCGGATTAGTTATCGATTCGTGTTTATTTGCTTGATTAATCTATTAGTTAATGTCATCCAGTAGACAGGCTATAGATTGAGATAGTTTGCACGCATGGATTAGTTATCGGCTCTAGCTAAATATGGCAATTTAGTTAGATTCATTAAGTTATCAAGATGTTATTTGTTGTTTATTGTTTATTTATCAATAGAACATCTCTCTGCCCGATCAAGATTGATAGATTTGGCTTTAGATTCACTTGAATCTGATCGTCGTTTATGCTTTCTTATGCTTATTTTTACCATGATGATCGGTTCCATGCTTATATCGGCTAATTCCCTATCAATCTTGTTCGTTACATGTTGTGCGTCCGGTGCTAGTCGAGACATAAGTAGTTCTGAGGTTATCGTAAGTCCTATTTTCGTGTCCTTGTTTAAGTTAAACTGAGTGTCATCCGGTGAAACAGGTTTAACCTAAACAAGTGTCGCTAGATTAGACTTGCTTTAATTTGAGGTCTGTTTATGACTACGATAGCATTCGTTCGTGCTTCATGGACCCTGCATCGGCTAAAGAGCCGATTCAGTTATGCTTTCACGAATAGATCGTGTATATAGACTTATTTGGATATCAAACGATCTAGCTTTGTTTGCTAGGTTTGTTGAAGCCCGCTGGCCATTAGACTAGGTGAACGCAGACTTGGTGAACTTAGCGAAGAGGATTTACTAAAGCCGTCGGCCTTCTAGACCAGCTTTAGTAGATCCCTGCTTGTTTGATGTACAGATCAAATCTGTACACGTGATCTATTTTCTTTTATACACATTAACTGAATTAGATCGGCTAGTATGTTATGGCCGCGTGTGGTGACCGCCCAAGCAAGCAAGCAACCAGCCACGTCCCGCCGAAGCAGTCCGCGGCAGGCTACCCCCCAACCTAGAGGCCGCGTTCCCCATCGCAACAACGGGCTAAAACCGTGCAGCGAATCACCCCGGTCCTCCGGCCGCCGCAAGGCGCCCAGAGTCGGCCATGGCCGCGTGTGGCGACTGGAGGCCGCGTTGCCCATCGCAACTATACGGACTAAAACTGTGCAGCCAGTCATCCCAGGCATCTGGCCACCCTAAGGCGCCCCAGAGTCGGTCATGGCCTCGTGTTAGAGGCCTGCGGCCGGTCGCGGCAGGCCATGGCCGGCCGTGGCCAACCATGGTGTACTGCAGGCCGGCCAAGGCCGGCCACGGCCGTCCTCCAGGCACTGGGGGTTGGCAAGAGCCTGTGGAGTAGTCCTGGGTGTGACTCCCGTAAAACTAGTGGTTACGCCAAAGTTCGCCCTATTTCTCAGCCACCGAACCCTCTCCCCCTAATATACCCGAGGGGCATCCACCCCTCCCAGGAGTTCTGGGAGTTTTGCCTATACAAAAATAGGGCACATCTCTAAAACAGCACAAAGTCCATGTAAACTCCAGATTTCGCCTGTTTTTGGCCAGAAATGCAGGTTTTCGCTGGATTCGGCTCCGCAGCCGCCCGAAAGTCGTTGTTGGCCATGCATGGACCTGAACCTTGGAGTTTCGGTCTGGGGGGCCCGTGGGTGGTTCCAGTGGGCCCGCGGGCCGCCCCAGCCTAGGTGGGTCCCGTGGCCCATTTGTGGCCCGTTTCGGCCCAGTTTTCGCCTGTTTTCGCATCGTTTTCGCACGTTTTTCGTGCGTTTTCATCCCGTTTTCGTGTGTTTTCTACGCGGCCCATTTTGACTCGTTCGTGGCCCGTTCTTATGCATTTTTTGACTGTTATCACGTGTTTTTGCCCGTTCTTGCCTTTTTGGACCGTTCTTGCGTGTTTTCTCCGTGGCTCATTCGTGGACCGACTTTGCCGTTCTCAACCGCTGTTTTTGGGCTTGCCGCCGTGCCGAATAGCCGTTTTTCACGGCAGTGCCGTTGTTTTCGCACTTCGGGCCTGCGACTTGGCACGGGCGCCGACCGACTTTGCCGTGCGGGGCCTGCTGTTTTTGGCCTTGGCGCCGTGCCGAACAGCCGTTTTTCGCGGCGGCGCCGCTGTTTTCGCACTTTGGGCCTGCGACTTGGCACGTGTGCCGACCGACTTTGCCGTGCGCGGCCTGCTGTTTTTGGCCTTGGCGCCGTGCCGAACAGCCGTTTTTCGCGGCGACGCCGCTATTTTCGCACTTCGGGCCTGCGACTTGGCACGTGCGCCGACCGACTTTGCCGTGCGCGGCACTCATATTAAGGATCAAATTCGAGGGGTACATTGGTCCAAAAAAAATTTGCTGGCTCTTTAAGCCCTTCTACCCACAAGATGGGGGGCGACAGTTCCATTTTCCCACAAACCACGCGCCTTTCCTGATTCCACGAGGAGGCGAGGCGGATCAAGCGGCGGCCGGGGGCGGCGAGCTCGAAGGAGGGGGATGGCTTCCCGCAAGCCCAGGAGGCAACAGCGGAACTCACGGGGACAGTTCGTCTCCTCCAAACCCCGAATAGGGGAGTTGTGGCGCTGCCATGGCGCCAATGCGTCGGCGTGCGGAGGCCCGGCCGACTCCAAGGAAGACGTGAAGCCCGACGTGCAGCAAATGCACTACACGAGGTCATCCTTGATGAAGGCGATCTTGACTGGGCGGAGGGAAGATGGAGGTGCCTCATCCGCCTCGGCCAAGAAGACGACCCCCTTCCCTTGTGACAAGGGGCCCCTAGGACCAACGCCCTCGCGATTCAAGCAGAAGCCCCCAGCCGGTGGCATCAAGCAACTCTCGGGCTGCACCTCCTCTGCCAAGAACAAGGTGAAATTAGATTTCCTGTTTGGATTAGGGATTTGATTAGACTTTAATTTGAAATTAGGGTTTTCCAGTTTGGATTAGGGTCTCAATTAGGGATTAATTTGGGATTATGCTCCTTAGTTATGTTAATTATTGTTCTCACGATTAGGGTTTTGATTATCCTGTAATTTGAAAATAGAAATTTATTGATGTTGATTGCATTGTTGCTAATTGAGTTGAACTGCTTGATTGTTGTCATGGCCTGGATCTGTGTGAATCTCGAGTAACCTGATTCTATAGTTAATTGATTTTCTAGTTAACCTGCTATGGTATTGTTGGCACAAAATGTGGTTCTTGCATCTCAACACACCAGCAGAGCCGGAATATGATCTCAAGAGCGTCGGAGCTTTCAAGATCCAGCTAGCTTCAACCCCGATCAGAGAGTGCCGATAACCCTCAGGCGTGCCAGTCAATTTGACCTGCAATTGACAAGGGAAAGATAATAATCAGTAATCACAGGGCGGAACTAACCGGTGTGTCCAGGTAGTTCAAACTATGTGGCTCTGAGAGCCGATTCAATCAGAAATCGACTAAAGAGTCGATTCCGGCATATATGCATGTTTTGTTATAGAAACAGATATTGAACTATTACATAATCGATTGATATGCATGATCAAATAGAACAATCTACATTAAACAAATCTATGCAGATAGTTGTAAAAGATGAAAGCATAATTGATTGCTGTAAACAGGTCAAATCATTCAGTTCATGCTGTCTGAATGTCAAACAGGCAGAAATCGGCTATTTAGCCGATTTGGCAGAATGCGATCGGTTAATTGGTTTTTCTCGAGAAAGCACAACCGTATCGGCTAATTAGCCGATTCGGGATCCGTGAAGCAGAAAACTTGGCGGTGATTAGTTTCAAATATAAATCTAGTGCTAATACGAAGCTGGTCTAGAAGGCCTGCAGCTTTGCACCAGTTTAGATATATTCCCAAAAATAATCACAAGCAAATCTAGAAGGAATACAGAGCTGGTCTAGAAGGCCGGTGGCTCTGTGTTCATTCAGATCGGCTTTTGTTAAGCATCCACAGCACGTGCGAGTGAGATTACGATAATATTGGCTAAATCGAGTAATATCATAACAAAGCATAAACATGAACGAGACATAAATGACATTTTTCATGTGGATCTAAGGCCAATACTACGCAATCTTGATCGGGCAGAAAGATGTTGTATTAATAAATAAACAATAAATGACAAATAACATCTTGATAACTTAATGAATCTAACTAAGATGCCAAATTAGTTAGAGCCGATAACTAATCCATGCACATAATCAAGTTTAACCTAAGCCCTCATCCACCGGATGACGTTAAACAGAGATTAAATAGGAGAACAAACATGAATTGATAACTAACCCTTATTTGATCTAAACCACGTCCACCAGATGACGCTAAACTTATATGAAATAAGAATCAACCCCGATTTACGATGCTTCCATGTCCACCGGATGACATTAAAGAGACAAAGCTTAGCGAGGCATGACGATACTTACAAGCAAGCCTGCGTCCACCAGATGACACTCAGCCCGATTGAAGAACTCGCTGAGATCTACGTTACTCCTACTCCTAAGTTTTTGGCCGGAGCCAAAAGATGTGTTGTATTGACGCGTGTCTTGTTACAATGGCCAGGGCTTATATTTATAACCAGGGCTTTGATGGAGTCCTATTCGAATTACGACTCAATACAAACACGGAAACTAACAAACTTTCCTAAATTAAAGGTAACTTGGAGCCCAATCTTTCCTTTCCTCAACGGACTCCGAACGTGATCGCTTTCCTGGCCGAAGATCCATGCTGACGTCATCAAATTGGCTATTCGCGCCGTCTTCACCTCCAGCCCACAATCGATTCCAGGACCCGATCGACTATCTCTGCCTTGGCCTCTGTTCCCGAAAATCGGCTATCTGCATCCGGCATCGGTTATCCGCACTCAGTCCAGATTTTAGCGTAAATACTTTGCCCCTAATTTTGGGATAAAATAGTTTTATTCCAAAATTAGCATTGAGTCTCGATTCAGTCCACTCTTGAGCCAAAATCACAACCTCCCACTCATCGCTTCAAACTCCGACGGCGAACTGAAACCCTAGCTTCGAAAAATCCTCTGTTGCATCTCCAACTTCGATTCACCGTTTTCAAGAAATCCGCAAGCAATGGCAACTCCTTCTGAGATTCCTGAGGCATGAATCTTGCCAACTCGTCTTCCATTCATGAATCTCAATTCGATTGGTCACATCTATCATCCATCTGTCTCAAGACCTAAAAAATGAAATCTTGATTCCATTGAGGGATGCTCCGACCGCTTTCTTCCTGGGCCCGATGGGCGACTCCAACCCCGCCGAATTCATCAATCAAGAGACCAACCAAATCCCTTTTAGAGGTCCGCTAGTGGATGCATCTTCATGGTCCAGGCAGCCCTTTAGGAATTGGCCAAGCATGCCCAGCAGATGGAGAAATTGGTTCCGCCGCATCTCAGAAAGGAAAAGGGGAGACTGGGAGCTGCGCAATCTGAGCCAGTGCCTTGACCTTTCTCTGTGCGACATGAAAAAGAATGAACCCCTCCTGATTGCTGCAAGTTACTTCTGGTCCAACTCTCTGAACGCCTTTGTATTTGGAGATGGGCCAATGAGCATCACCTTGGGTGATATCCATATGCTGACTGGCCTTCAAATCACCGGGTCTTTCCAACTGTGGGATTTTCTTTCAGGTAGCGAAAAGAAGTTCCCAAAATTGAATGAGTACAAGGGCTGGACCAGCTATATCAAAACCCACCAGCAAAGGACCTCCAGTATTAGCGACAAGGAATACATAGCCTTCTTGATCTTGTGGTTGGAAAGGTTCGTCTTCTGTGGCGTCTCCCTAGGGCTGGCCTATCCCTTCAAGGCCCTTACAGAAAAACTAGCTCAAGGCAATTCAATGCCCTTAGGTAAAATATTGCTGGGATCTGCCTACGGATTAATGAACCGAGTTGCCGGCTATCTGCTGAAAGGGGAAGAAGTACGGTGCATAACAGGTCCCTGGTGGTTGATTCATCTATGGCTCAACTTGTATTTGCACAAGATGGTCAGGCCAAACCTCAATTACCCTTCTATCAACTATGCAGAAGAGGACTGCAACCAGATCACCAGGGGCTGTCAGAACTTTGGAGAAGCTGCCTCAGCCATCACCATCAATATGAACCGAGGGAACTTACTTGAGAAACTCTACAGAGGCTTGGGACTAGACACCTTGATTTAGTTCCCATATGCAGATGATGCTGAATTCCCAATGCCCTATACTTTCAGGTTCAGTACAGGATGTTCTGATACTGGAGCTACTGAAATCTTCAACGTCATCATAAAGCCCTGCACACTGCCAGTCGACTTCAAGCATCTTCGTGGCACTAGTAGTACTGAACCCAGCTGGCCTTCATATGAATTTTATCACCCCAACGTTGCAGCAAGACAACTGGGCTTCGGCCAACTGCCCCCAAGCTTCCATTTCTACACCTTCTGAGGCCTAGAGATGAAATCACTGAGATGTTAGAAGCCGACAGGGTATTTTCATTGGGAGCAAACTTGCCAGTCTATACTGTAGAGCATTGGAGCCAAATTTTAATGTCCCATGAGACCTTTGATCTCTGGTGGCAACAGTGGCATGCTCATCATTTTTGTCAAGGGATCCATGATAGATGCAGAGCCCTGGACCCAAGCTTCAAATCTACCTCGGCAGTAAGTATTCTAACCGATTCCATTCAAACCGGCTACAAATTGTTGTCTAATCTTCTGTTAATGCAGGACCCAGAATCCAACCCTCCAGAGCAGATCAACTGTTATCCTTCTTGCCCAACTGCCAGGCTAGGCTCTCAGGCCACATCCTTGAAGAAGATGATGAAGGCCCCTGCCAGCATGGCAACTGCTCCGGCTTCAAAAAGAAAAGCCTCATCAAGCCTTCAGAAGAGGAAAACCAAGAAAAGATCCAAGAGGAAGCCTGCCCAGGTACTTGGATGTCTTGAAATACCCTCTGCATCACTTATTCAGCATACCTGACTGAATCGGCTATACAATAGGTGAGCATTCAGCCGATCCAGGCACCTTCTGAAAATATTCAGGCCGAAACCCATCCAGAAACATCAGGCCACCAAGATACGGCTGAAGGCTTTCTAGGAACGGACGAAAGCATTGCTATCCAGCAAGAAGGAGAAGGAACTCAGGTATCAACCAAATCTGTAAGCACACAATCCTTCCTTACTGAATATTTTCTGACCCCTTCTAAAAAATGCAGCCGAACAGCCCTCCTTCGTGGAACGAACTTGAAGAAGAGAAAACACCGTCTCCCGAACATCCGGGTAAGGCTCTTCGGCTATTAACACTTGTCATGCTTGCTCTATTTCTAACTCACTTTTCTCTTTCAGAGCTTCAGCCGACTGCAGAAACACAAGCTGAGGCCATCCCCTCTACCAGAAAAGAGATCACTGTAGCAGATCAACCAGACACTTCATCGGCTCCACTTCCTTCAAGCTTTATTCAGGTGAAGCATTCATCTCTTAACTGATCCAAAGTCTTTATGAGGAATGCTGTGACGAAAATGAACTGAGCTCCAGGTCTTCATCACTACTAGAGCCAGACCTCAAGAAACGACTAAGCGAGCTTCTTCCTCAGCTGGAGGTGGCCCTGACTGACCTGGCCGAGCACCCTGAACCTATTGATCAGGTTATTGAATTAATTCAGCAACAGACGTGCATGGCCATCCTCAGCTCCCTACCACAATTTGTCAAACTCAAGAGGGCTGCTCCAGGGATCAAGACTGCCCATGAAAACTTGACCGAGCTTGAGCAACTGACGAACAACAGGCTAACCAACAAACAAGAAGCCGGCGGGTTAGCCGATCAAGTTGCTGAAAACCACAATTATCTCGGCCGAGTGAGAGCTAGACACTTTGAAGATCAGACGTGAGCAGCTGATGAAAGAGCTGGAAGAGGTCAACGCAGCCATTACTCAGCGTGAAATCTCTATATCGACGAGCACCATTGATTTGGCCATGAAGAAGGAGGTCAGCGCCAGGGTCGTTGAGGGCCAACAAATAAAACAGCGCCTGAACATCCTGAAGTCAGCAGCCGATGAGGACCAGGAACTGCTACAGACCGACCATGCTCTTCTTACTGAATGTATCACCATTGTCCGGTCCTTTCTGGACTTGTAATCCTACACTTGCTCTGTATACCAGAATGATCATGTAATGCATTTTGGCCAGATACATCTGAATCAGCCTTCTCTTTTGTTCTGTCTCTAAATCGGCTTCTCATAGCTTGATCCTTAATACTGTTGCTGGCACAAATCGAATCGGCTGTTTTAAACAACTCGCTCGAATAATCGATTCTGAACATCGGGCCCAAAATAGCCGACTCAAGGCAACCGACCAAAACAGCCGATTGAGACGTTTCACCTTCCACGCGTGGCATCGGTTCCGGATTCAAGAAACGTGGGTAAACTCCAGCATAAATTCTGCCGTGTCACCTCGTCTCCTCAGGGGGAAAGCGTCTTGGTGCCTCCGTCTTTATAAATAGACGCGTGGCCTGAGCGAGCAACCACAAATACCCTAGCCTTCGCTCACCCGGCCTTTGCTCTTCGCCTCTTCTCCTCAAACAGAAAAGCAAACCCTCGAAACCAATCTCATGGCCGGCGATGGAGACCACGGCAAGCGACCAGCTTCGAGTTCCGCTGAAGGCGACAACTTCAGCCAGAGCCTGCGGGCCGTGGGTGAACAGAGGCAACGCCTGCGAGCTTGGTTAGGGTAAGACTACTGTTCACTTCTTGATACATCAATCCGATCTAATCTGACCACCAACGTCTTGCGCAGCGATGTGGGAGCCTCCGGTGCCGGAGGTTCAGGAACTGCTGCCGGGCCGTCTCAGGCTGACCCTGAAGCCGCTGGAGCCACCCCCGGTGCAGGTGCTACTGCTGGCCCGTCTCACGGCCGCCATCGCTGGGTGACGCCCCGGCAGTTAGCCATTCATAGCAGGTAAATCAGTTTGCATCCATGGCATTGATCTCTTTTGATTCTGATACATCTGCTTCTCTCCTGATCCCTTTTCCTCCGGGCGCGCCGATTGGCCCTGACTCCCGGGTTCGCCGGACAGCGCCTCTGCAGGACCCACCTTAGGCTCCGGCTCCTAGCGCTGGACCCGATTCAGGGTCCTCTGCAGACTCTGACGGGTCCTACACCGCCGCCGACGGTCGCCGCTTCCACCACCAAATGGTGGAATACCGTAACCTCTATTCAGAGCCTACGAAGGAGAATGGCCGGCTGCAGGGCATCAACGAAGCCCAAGCCACTGCCCTTGCTGCTGCTGAGGCTGAGGTGACCAGGGTGCAAGCCCAGCTCGCCGAATCAGATGCTGCAGTGGCAGGTGATTGTGTCTTGAAACTGCTTCGTGTTGTACTGATGGCTATCCTTGCGCTGACCTTTCTTGTTCTTGCAGCCCTGACCGCACAGCTGGAGGAGCTGCGCGTCACCGCCGAGACCGCCGCCAACGCAGTCAACGCCCATGGCAACACGCAGGCAGAATGGCTCCTGGATGTTCACCACTGCGTCCGCCAGGTAGCCATGGCCGGCGTTCGTCACGGCGCCACTGGGGCTCTCACTGCCGCACGCCTCCGCTCTGGCATAGCCTTGGAGGCGATCGAGCCTGGGTTTCTGGAAGGCTAGGACATGGAGGTGGCCAGCGCCCAATTGGCGAACTTCTTTCCTCACGCCGACGAGGTGGCTGCCGCCACCGACGCCTAGGATATCATAGATAGAGCTACTCATAATCCAAATTAGAATGTAATAGAGCTCCTCTGTAAACACGAAGCAGAACTGAAAAAATGTATTTGATAATCATCAGTCTGTCTTTATTATCTTTATTTTTTGTTCTAAAGGCGATGCAATTACATCGGCTGTTACACCCCATCGAGGGCATTTCGTTTTTGTGCTAAAGGCAATTCTCTTCGTAGAATCGGCTATTTTTGTCCTGAAGGCGATCCTCTTCGTAGAATCGGCTGTAAGAGCTAGATCTTACACTGATCGGCTATCATCAACCAAATGGGATACTGGGATAGTACTTCTTCAGGTACTTGCCGTTGATCGCTCTGGCAAATCTCCTTCCTTCCATATCCTCGAGTATATAGGAATTGCCAGGCGCACATTCAATAATCCGATACGGGCCTTCACAATTTGGCGACCACTTGCCGAATCGGCTGTCTTTGGTTCCGACAGGTAGGATAGTCTTCCATACAAGCTCTGATTCGGCAAAGCTCTTTTCTCTTACTTTGGTATTGTAGTACTTAGCTACCCGTATCTTATTAGCTTCGATACATTCCAGGGCCTTGAGCCGATGACAATGTAAATCCTCAAGACTGTCCATCATGATATCCTTGTACTCACCGGCTGTAAGCTCATTCTATAACTTGACACGCCGTGTTTCGAACTGAATTTCCCAAGGAAGAACAGCAGTGTGCCCATAGACTAACTCACAGGGTGTGGCTTTCGTTGATCCATGCTGAGCCATTCGGTATGCCCACAAAGCTTCACTAAGCGTCAAGTACCACCTCCTGGGGGTTTGCTCAATCTTCTTCTTAATGATCTTGATCAAAATTTGATTTGACGCTTCAGCCTGACCATTGGCTTGAGCATAATAAGGTGACAAATTACAAACTTTAATGCCCATGTCGTCAGCAAAGGTCAAAAACTCATCCGAAGTGAACATCGTCCCTTGATCTATCGTGATAGTCTGTGGTATACCAAATCTATAAATGATATGTTCCTTTATAAATTCGAATACATCTCTGGATGTGGCGTTCTTCAAAGGAATAGCTTCTACCCACTTAGTAAAGTAGTCTGTTGCAACCAAAATCCATTTGTGACCTTTACTGGACGATGGATAGATTTGGCCGATCAGATCGATTCCCCAACCTCTGAACGGCCATGGCTTGATGATAGGATTCATAGCTGAGGCAGGAGACTTCTGCACATTCTCGAAACTCTAGCACTCTTGGCAACCCTTGTAATACCTGAAACAATCTTCGAGCATTGTTGGCCAATAATAACCAGTCCTTCTGATAATCCATTTCATCTTAAGAGCCGATTGGTGAGCACCACAGACTCCTTCATGAACCTTGCTCATCAACTTCATCGATTCTTCTGCCCCGAGGCATCTTAACAGCACCCCTTCAACAGACTTATAATACAGCTGACCGTCCAACAGCACGTATTTGATAGCTTTGTACCTCAACTTTCTACTAACTTTCTGTGAAGGATTTGCAAGGTATCTTGCTATCTCGCCCCGCCAGTCTTCAGCCGATTGCTCAGTATTGAGGATTTCCTGCATCGATCTGTAACCCGAAGCACTCTGCGCTAGCCGATTAGCTTCCTGATTCTGAGCTCTGGGAACATGATATAGTGAAACTGCTAAGAACCCTCTGATCAAAGCTTGGCACTGATCATAATAGCCTCGGAGTA
Source organism: Eremochloa ophiuroides (assembly GCA_038502445.1). Taxonomy (NCBI): domain Eukaryota; kingdom Viridiplantae; phylum Streptophyta; class Magnoliopsida; order Poales; family Poaceae; genus Eremochloa; species Eremochloa ophiuroides. The sequence continues at coordinate 70,788,209 of JAHLJS010000002.1, forward strand.
CATCATCTTTACATTCAAATAGGCCGAGCAATTAGTTGATGACTAGTTGTGAATCTCCAAAAACTTCAACTACATCGGCCTTTGCTTCATGCAGAAGCTAAAACCCCTTCCAAATCGCCTCATACTCAACCTAGTTGTTTGTCACCGTTGGCCCGATCTGGAAAGCGTATTCGAACCATTGACCTCGAGGTGATATCAGTATTACTCCAGCACCTCTGCCTTGCTTGCAAGATGATCCATCAAAGAACATAGTCCATGGAGCCACATTAACTATACTGATGGCATCCTCATGATGCTGGGTGATGAAATCGGCTATTGCCTGACCTTTGACTGCCTTAGCCGATTCAAACCTCAAGTCGAACTCAGAGAGAGCCAAGATCCATTTCCCAATCCTCCCATTCAGGATAGGCATAGACAACATATGCTTGATCACATCAACCTTGGAAACTACCACACACTTGGCCAATAGCAAATAATGTCTCAGCTTGGTGCACGAGTAGAATAAGCATAAGCACAGCTTCTCTGTTGGCGTGCATCTTGTCTCAGGATCGAAAAGCCTTCTGCTCAGATAGAAAACTGCCCTCTTTTTTCCTTAAAATTCTTGAAAAAGGGCCGATCCAATTGTATGGTCTTCGGCCGTCACGTACAGCTTGAATGGCTTACCTGCCTGTGGCGGTACCAGAACAGGTGGAGACTTCATGTATTCCTTGATTTCATCGAAAGCCTTTTGCTGTACGTCACCCCATTTGAACTCCTGAGTATCCTTTAGCTTCAACAGTGGTGAGAATGGCAGTACCTTCTCTGACAGATTGGCAATGAATCTTCTGATAAAATTAATCTTGCCAAGTAAAGACTGCAATTCCTTCTTGTTAGTCGGCGGCACAAGCTGATCGATGGCCTTCCTGCTCTTGCTACCGACCTCGATTCCTTTGCGATGTACCATGAAACCCAGAAACTCGCCCGCTGACACCCCGAAAGCACATTTATTAGGATTCATCTTCAGGCCATGCTTTCGAGTACACTCCAATGTAGCCTTCAAATCAGCTAAGTGCTCCTTGTAGCTTTTGGACTTCACAACTACATCATCGATGTAAATTTCTATAATCTTGCCGATCAACTTATGAAAAATATAATTCATAGCCCTTTGATAAGTTGCACCGGCATTTTTCAAACCGAACGTCATTACAGCCCACTCAAACAAACCGATAGCACCAGGACACCTGAAAGCAGTTTTAGGAATATCTTCATCAGCCATAAAAATTTGATTGTAGCCAGCATTACCATCCATGAAGCTGATGACCTGGTGCCCTGCAACCGAATCGACTAACATATCGGCTATCGGCATTGGGTAGCTGTCCATCGGGGTAGCTCTGTTTAAATCCCTGAAATTGATGCAGACCCGCAACTTGCCATTCTTCTTGTATACAGGGACAATATTCGATACCCACTCTGCGTATCGGCAAGCTCGAATGAACTTGGCTTCCAGCAACCTTTCAATCTCGGCCTTGATGTCAAGTAATGAATCCTGCTTGAATTGTCGTGGCGGTTGCTTGAAAGGCCGAAACCCGGGCTTAATAGGCAATCTGTATTCGACAATCGATTTGTCCAAGCCGGGCATTTCGTAGTACTCCCAGGCGAAACAGTCTTTGTATTCCTTCAATAAATCCATCAGCTCCCGCCTGAACACAGGGTCAAGATTGGTAGCAATATACGTCGGCCTTGGCCTATCACCAGATCCAATGTCCACTTCTTCAAGTTTGTCGGCCGACGTAAAGCCCTGTCCAAGCTTGCCCTCAGTGCCATCGATCGGATTGTCCATTAATAAAAAGACTCAGAGCCGATTGCCCTGACCGGCTATTGACTCTTATCGCTGACCTTGATGGAGCCTTCTTCCCAAGTCTTGCTAGAGAAATAGTCATGATCCCCGGCCTCCTAGTAGGCAGCATCTGCTGCGGCTATGCTCACTGAGTCATCAGCTGGGACCACCTCAACTTCCTCACCATGCCACTGCATCACACACTGGTGCAAGGTTGATGGCACGCAGTAGTTAGCATGAATCAAATCACGTCCAAGTAGCAGACTGTAAGATCCCTTGCTGTCAATCACGAAGAAGGTGGTAAGCAGTGTCTTCTTCCCGACTGTCAGTTCGACATTGATTGCCCCCCGGGTATTTGAAGAGTTGCCCCCGAAATCTTTGAGCATCATGTCGGTCTCGATCAAATCATCAGGGCCCTTGCCCAGCTTACGGAATATGGTGTAGGGCATGAGATTGACGGTGGCACCACCATCGACTAGCATCTTGGTCATGGGCATCCCATCGACATATCCTTTGAGATACAGGGCCTTCAGGTGCCGGTGCTTGGGCGGCTTGTCAAATGCAGCCTGCTGCGCAAAAACCAGCTTGGCAGTGGCCTGCTCAGACTCCGACTCATCAGAATCAAAGAAAACCTCAATCTTCTTGGCTCGAGACGCCCTGAATTCAGCCGGAAGCACAAACATCATCTGCGCATCGGCTATTGCCTTCCCTTTGTCCTGAGGAAGCTTCTCCCGCCAGATTTGCTTCGTGCAGCCTTCTGCTTTGAGCTCCCTGTTCCTGAGGCATTGCACGCGGCGCCTCTGGCTCTTGGTCAAGTTCCTAGGGTACCATTGATTCTCCTGCCAGACCGGCTCTTGGTGATCAACTGTTGCTTCGCTAAGCCGATCACGCAGGTCTCTTTTTTCGCGCCGACCCTGCATATCATGTGGGCGTCCAAGCCTCTCATGCACGGACCGGCGGTTGGTCTGAGAGTGTCTGTACTCTCGGTATTGATCGCTGCACTTCGGGCAATTGCGCAGAGTCGGCAATCTCATACCTTCATTCCAACAATGCCTGAAAAATGGGCAATGCTAGTGACTTTCTTCTTCCTCCCGGCGGCGAGCCATTTCTTCCTGGTAGTGGGCCTCCTCCTCATCATGAACCCATCTTCGGTATTCTTCCTCTTTGAGCTGCTTCCGGTGGGCCTTCTCCTTCTCCCGGCGCCATTTGTTCAGCAGATCACGGGAGGTAGGCCTGGTCTTCTTGGTGCCGCTGGACTCTCCCTTTTCGTATTGGCTCTGGTTCTGCTCCCGTCTTCGCTTGATCAGCGTGAGCTCCTCAGCCGATATCTACATATCAGGGTCCACTGATGCATTCCTTCTAGCTTGGTTGGAAGTCAGAACTTTCATCTCGCCCACAGGGGCCGACACCTCGACCATATTCTGGGCCTTCGGGAATGGGAACTTATCAATTTTCATTTTCCCCTTAGCTGGACTGTCAAACTTCAATAAGCCGTGAGAGATAGCCCTCTGTATCTGAGTTCTGAACGCGCGGCACCCATTGGTGTCGTGTGAGGTGAGGCCATGGTACTGGCAGAAAGACTTCCCTTTCAAGTCTTCAGGAGAGAGTCTCACATAATCGGCATGGAAGGTGATCTGCCCAGCACTGACCAGCAAATCGAATAATTTGTCCAGCTTATTTGTATCAAAATCATACTAATCTTCTGAGCTCCAATTTTTGGGTACAACCATGGGCTTCTTGCCCCACTTCAGCTCGACAGCGGCGATTTCGTCTTCATCTTCATCCTCCGAGTCTGAATTACTAACGAACGCCATCTGTTTGTATCTACCCTCCTTATGGAAGGTCTGGGCTTGCAGCTCCAAGGCCGTCACTCGCTGCAACACCTGGCTGATGCTATCAAATTCAATGCCCACCAGCTTTTCCTGAATCTGTGGGAGCATTCCACCAATGACCAAGTGAGCGAGCTGCTTGTCAGGCAGGTTCAGTGAATAGCACATGTTCTTCGTCTCCCTGAAGCGCTTGATGAAGGCTGATCTGAGCTCCCTACTCTTCTGGCACATGCTGGTCAAATCAACAATAGTTTTCTCCCCGGTGCCCGAGAAGAAATAACCGTGAAACTTGCATTCCAGGTCTGCCCAATTTTGGATTGTCCTAGGCTCCAAAGTGGTGAACCAACTGAAAGCTGGCCCTGTCAAGGACAATGAGAAGAAACAGACTTTGTGAGCATCCTCATAAGATGCCTCACCAAGCTGAGTCAGGTAACGGCTGATGTGCTCTATGGTGGATATTTCGTCTTGACCGCTGAACTTGGCGAAATCCGGTATGCGGTACCTTGGTGGTAATGCCACACGATCAAACCATTCAGGGTAGGGGCGCCTGTATCTGATCGGCACCACCACTTTTGGCTGCAAGCTGAATTGGTCCCTGAGCATTGCACTCATCTTGTTTACTAAGTCGTCTTGAGGCGACTGCGCATAGCCAGGATGTGGCACCGATGTGAGCTCATCATAGGTGTGACCGATGTGATAGTTTGGAGTTGCCGAAGTCACGTTTCCAGTCTGCACGTTCCTGACCGGCGCGTTCCCAGTTGTCCTCATATAAGCGGCAATCTGCTCAGGAGAGTAACCTCTGTATAGCTTAGGCTGCGGAGCTATTTTTGGAGCCGAATCCGTCGACATATTGGGATGTTGATCAGATGACTTTGACGGTTTCGGCTGTTGCGGTGGAGGATCGGATGTTCCGGCCGCTGCATCTGATTTGGTATCTTCTGGGGGAATATTGAAGTACGTTGGGCCCAATGATTCCCAGTCCTGCTTCTTGATGACGGTCTTCATGATGTTGTAGAATGTCTGCAGGAAAACGTTGTGATGGTGCCCGACTGCCTGGTGCGAAGCGTTCCAGATGGCACTCTGTATGAACTCTTGCTCCTCCTTGTCGGTGTGGCCAGGCATGACCCACCTTGGGTAGGGGTTTTTCTTGAACATGTGGCCATTGCGATTCTTGGCAAACGACAGCAGACAGGCATCAGCGAACTCTTCAATGATCTGCTCCAACACCACAGCATCCTCGGGGTCGATCTCTTCACGCTTGACTCTGATGACGCCGTCGTCCCTGGGAGCCACGGTCTCCGGAGCCTTTCCCTTAGTCATGAGTGAAACGTGTCCCACCGGGCGTGCCAAAAAGTGTGTTGGCACAAAATGTGGTTCTTGCGTCTCAACACACCAGCGAAGTCGCATATGATCTCAAGAGCGTTGGAGCTTTCAAGATTTAGCTAGCTTCAACCCCGGTCAGAGAGTGCCGATAACCCTCAGGCTTGCCAGTCAATTTGACCTGCAATTGACAAGGGAAAGATAATAATCAGTAATCACAGGGCGGAACTAACCGGTGTGTCTAGGTAGTTCCAACTGTGTGGCTCTGAGAGCCGATTCAATCAGAAATCGACTAAAGAGTCGATTCCTGGCATATATGCATGTTTTGTTATAGAAACAGATATTGAACTATTACATAATCGATTGATATGCATGATCAAATAGAACAATCTACATTAAACAAATCTATGCAGATAGTTGTAAAAGATTAAAGCATAATCGATTGCTGTAAACAGGTCAAATCATTCAGTTCAGGCTGTTTGAATGTCAAACAGGCAGAAATCGGCTATTTAGCCGATTTGGCAGAATGCTATCGGTTAATTGGTTTTTCTCGAGAAAGCACAACCGTATCGGCTAATTAGCCGATTCGGGATCCGTGAAGCAGAAAACTTGATGGTGATTAGTTTCAAGTATAAATCTAGTACTAATACGAAGCTGGTCTAGAAGGCCTGCAGCTTTGCACCAGTTTAGATATATTCGCAAAAATAATCACAAGCAAATCTAGAAGGAATACAGAGCTGGTCTAGAAGGCCGGTGGCTCTGTGTTCATTCAGATCGGCTTTTGTTAAGCATCCACAGCACGTGCGAGTGAGATTACGATAATATTGGATGAATCGAGTAATATCATAACAAAGCATAAACATGAACGAGACATAAATGACATTTTTCATGTGGATCTAAGGCCAATACTACGCAATCTTGATCGGGCAGAAAGATGTTGTATTAATAAATAAACAATAAATGACAAATAACATCTTGATAACTTAATGAACCTAACTAAGATGCCAAATTAGTTAGAGCCGATAACTAATCCATGCACATAATCAAGTTTAACCTAAGCCCTCGTCCACCGGATGACGTTAAACAAAGATTAAACAGGAAAACAAACATGAATTGATAACTAACTCTTATTTGATCTAAACCCACGTCCACCGGATGACACTAAACTTATATCAAATAAGAATCAACCCCGATCTACGATGCTTCCATGTCCGCCGGATGAACTTAAAGAGACAAAGCTTAGGGAGGCATGACGGTACTTACAAGCAAGCCTACGTCCACTAGATGACACTCAGCCCGATTGAAGAACTCGCCGAGATCTACGTTACTCCTACTCCTAAGTTTTTGGCCGGAGCCTAAAGATGTGTTGTATTGACGTGTGTCTTGTTACAATGGCCAGGGCTTATATTTATACCCAGGGCTTTGATAGAGTCCTATTCGAATTACAACTCAAGACAAACTCGGAAACTAACAAACTTTCCTAAATTAAAGGTAACTTGGAGCCCAATCTTTCCTTTCCTCAACGGACTCCGAACGTGATTGCTTTCCTGGCCAAAGATCCATGCTGACGTCATCAAATTGGCTATTTGCGCCGTCTTCACCTCCAGCCCACAGTTGATTCCGGGACCCGATCGACTATCTCTGCCTTGGCCTCTATTCCCAAAAATCGGCTATCTGCATCCGGCATCGGTTATCCGCACTCAGTCCAGATTTTAGCGTAAACAGGTATTTCAGTTAAGCAAGTGTTTTGTTCATTGATTTTCTTATTTTTGCTTATGTGATAATAGTATAGATTTTGTCATCGTTCAGTTAACTTCAATTAAGGAACTGTTCTGTAGTTAATTGATTTTCTAGGTAACCTGCTATGGTAGTTCACCTAAGGAACTATTCTCTAGTCAATTGATTTTCCAGGTAACCTGCTATGCTAGTTCACTTAAGGAACTGTTCTCTGGTTATTTGATAATAGTGAAGAATTTGGCATCGATCAGTTAAGTTCAGTTAAGCAACAGGTCTCTAGTCACCTGATTTTCTTGTCTTTGCTTATTTGAAATAGTTGGCATCGATCAATTTTGTTGTGTTTGCTTATGTGATTGCTTATGTGATAATAGTGAAGAATTTGGCATCGATCAGTTAAGTTTAGTTATGTGAAATACTTAGGGCTTATTTGGTTGCTATCCTAGAGTAATATTGCCTGGCCTGTAGCAAGCCTGAGAACTGCCTGTGATGTGTTTGGTTGAGACCCTCATTTCTTTCTTCGCCCAGGCAAGGGCTTCGAACCCAGGCGTATAAAAACGCTCGCCTGGCTCTAACAAGAACTGCCTGGAGATATTTATGTGTGTAATAAATGTTGTTGTCCACTTTCTCAGGCAGTAGTACTCAATCAAACAATCTAAGTTTGCGTTGCCTGGGCAGGCAAAATGAAACACGCCAACAGGCAACTTGCAGGCAGTGTTCTTGCCCAGGCAAGACCTCCAAGGTAGTACCAAATAGGCCCTTATAGCTTAACCTTGCCTTTGCTGTAATGAACTTTAAAATGTTCTGATTTGTAATGAACTGTGAACTGTGAATTGTGACTAGTTATACTCTTATCTGCAGTGTTGTTATATGTTCAGTGTTGTCGTAGCTAACTCTAGTAGTTATGTTCCATGCTCGTAGCCTTGTTCAGCCGATGAAGATGACTATGAAGAGCCAAGTGAAACAGAGTCCGAAGGTATGTAATGCATCCAGGTGGACAAAATAAGCAACAATTACTAATATATAAAGATGTCTTAATCCATACAGAGTTAAACAAAGAAATCATCATCGTCGCCTACTCCAACGGTTGTAGCTGGTGCAACGACACCATCATCAATGTATGTTTCATCGTCTTCATCGTCTTCAGCATCAAGCAAGTCTGCATGATCTGGTTCAGGAACAGATTGGGCAATCACCATACTAATAACCCTTGAATCTCTACTTGAGCCTGCCATGCCTGGTCTCCTCCAATTTGTCAAATCCATACGTTGACGTACTTCATTACTCATGTCTTGCACTCCCACGTCCAGCAAGCTTATGTCTATTTCGCCCTCATCAACAGATGATTCTAGCATGGCAAACAAGTTTCTAGGCTTCATTGCAACAACAGTACACCAACCCGGCTTGCTTGGGATTTCAGCATAGAAAACTAATTCAGCTTGTGTTGCCAGAATATAGGGGTCATTAGAATATCGATAACGACTAGTATCGATCTCAATAATCCCATATTCATCCTTCTTATATCCTTTTCCTTTGCTAGTAGTTGCAGCTGGTACATCATACCAGTCACACTCAAACAAAACAACTTCTTTTGCATAGGGGAAATCAAGAGTGATGACCCTTTTAATGACTCCATACCATGTCATATTGCCGGTGCTGGCATCACCCTTCACACAAACACCACTATTTTGTGTGCTCAGCCTTTTCTCTGTAGAAGCGGTTCGGAACAAGAAACCATTGATAAAGCATCGATTGAACACCCGGGCTCGATGGTCTGGTCCTTTAGCAAGGGAATATAATAAGGGGTCAATATTTAATCCTTCGTTAATTTGCATGGAAATCTGCAAAACCGAATACAATAAAAGCAAGGGCCAATGAATAAATTATATATACGTGGTCTTTTGGCCATCAGTATTAAAAAAATTAATCAGTACTGACTTTGTCCTTAAACCAATGTATAAATTGCTCCTTGTGTCGTTTGTCAAGGTTTCTTGTACCATCCTTCCTGAGTTCCTCCATAAGCTCACTGCATTGTAAACAAAGCTTAAAATAGTTAATAGTATGTACTAAAAGAATTTTGTAAAATTAATAATGCTAGATAATGGAACATACTCAACCCATTTTTGTGCCTCCTCACAATTGGTTACAATGTAGTGCCTCATCTTGAGTAACTGTTCTTTATCAATTAACTCCAAACTAAAACCTTTCTTGTTGTAATCAATTTCACTAAATACGCTGAGCCCAGATGGTGGCTCATTCACGGAGGCACTTTCATGACGATCTGTCTGATTCAATTTGGTGTCAACATCCTCCAAGAAACGAGCACAAAAAGTCAAGCACTCTTCAGAGATATATCCCTCGGCTATTGAACCTTCGGGATTTGTTCCTAACATAGCCTTTTAGTGTACGTAAACATCTCTCGACTTGATACATCCATCTATAAGTCACAGGACCTCCTAGTTTAGCCTCTTCTGCTAAATGAACCGGCAGATGCATCATGATATCAAAAAAAGCAGGTGGGAATACCATCTCAAGGCGACAAAGAGTCTCTCCAATGGAACTGCTAAGCTTATCAAATCTTCCGGCATTAGCTCCTTTGAACAAACTACACTGAAGAACCTACTAAGATCAATCAATGGGACCACAACATCTGGTGGCAAAATGCCGCGTATAATCAAAGGTAACAACTTCTGTAGAACAACATGGTAGTCATGAGTTTTTAGTCCAGCAACCTTGCAATCTTTCACGTCAACACATCTCTTTATATTGGAGGCAAACCCATCGGGCATCTTCACTCCTTCTAGAAAGCTGCATAAAATTTGTTTCTCGTCCTTAGATAATAAATACAAAGCTGGTGGCATAGTATATTTACTATTTCCCATCACAAGATGCTGATCCTTCCTCATACCAAGATGTTGCATGTCAAGCCGGGCGTTCTCACTATCCTTGCATTTACCATCAATTTCAAGCAATGTTCCCAAAATGCTCTCACAGATGTTCTTCTCAATGTGCATCACATCCAAATTATGCCTTATAAGCAATGAGTCACAATAAGGCAACTCAAAAAAAATACTCTTCTTCCTCCAATTGTGCCATCTATTTTCTTCGTCACGGTGCTTCCTCTTTCTTGTCGTTTTACCAAAGATGACCTGGTCAAAAGATTGAAACTGTTCCCTCACTTGTTGGCCAGTCAATGGTTGAGGAGCCTCCCTCAGTTCCACTCTGTTATTAAAGCTGAGCTTATTCCTGCGCCACCTATGTTTGGATGGTGAATTCATTAGATAACTAGAAACTGAAAAGACAACAACACATAAACATGTCAACCAGGAATCTTACCTATGTGTAGATGGCAAAAAGTGGCGATGTCCCATGTAGCAATGCTTCGACCCATATTTGAGCCACAAGAAATCTGTATCCTTGTTGCAATATGGACAAGCAAACTTGCCTTTGGTGCTCCAACCAGATAACATTGCATATGCTGGATAATCATTGATTGTCCACAGTAGAAGAGCATGTAGAGTAATTTTTTTCTTTTCCTTTGCATCCCATGTTTCAACACCATCGTTCCACAACTCGTTAAGCTCATCAATAAGTGGACGAAAATATACATCAATATTGTTTCCAGGGGATTTTGGTCCTGGAACCAACATCGACATCATCCAATAAGGTTGTTTCATACACAACCAAGGCGGCAAATTATAAGGGATTATGATCATAGGCCAAATGGTATATGTTGTACTTATCATCCCAAATGGATTGAACCCATCAGATGCCAGAGCTAGCCTAACATTACGAGGATCGGATGAAAACCACATGAACTTTTCATCAACATGCTTCCATGCCGAGGAGTCTGCTTGGTGACGCATTCTGCCATCACGAACCAATTCTTCCTTGTGCCATCTCATCTCTGATGATGTGGTCTCCCGCATATATAATCTCTGCAGTCAAGGAATCAGTGGGAAATAACGAAGGATTTTACGTGGAAAACGCTTCTTTGGTGTACCGGTAGTGTCACTGCTAGTATCATCATCACCCTTTGCTGCACCATCATCCTTCCACCTAGACTCACCACAAACTGGGCATTTGTCCAGTTTTTCATTTTTCTTCCAAAATAATACGCAGTCATTCTCACAAGCATGTATCTTTTCATAGTCCAGACCTAGCTCTTGAACTACACTTTGCACTTTCTCCAACTTGTTTGGGACACAGTGTCCTTCAAGTAGCACAAGTGAGAATAGATGTAGTACGCTCCTCAGGAAATTGTTACTCATACCATACATGCACTTAATCTGAAACAATCTCACAATAAAAGAAACCTAAGTAGCCTCCTTGCACCCAGGATACAATTCCTGTCTTGCCTCCTCTAGTAAATTATAGAACTTCTTGGCATGCTCATTTGGCTCTTCATCTGGACCTTGGATGATGTTTCCATGTACAACAGCCCTGATTAATGTTTCAACCAGCTCCCTCCCACGATCGATGTCGTTACCTCCTCCTTCAGCATCATCGTCAATATTAGATAGGTTGGTGCCTTGATCACTTGGATAATGTTCCCCTTCTTTGATGAAATTTTCATCAAACCGATAATTAAGAACATGTCGGTGAACCTCACGTCGCATTTTGTAGACCATGCATCGACATCTAGCACACGGACACTTTGCAGTTGATGCCCCATCAAATCTGGTGTCCATAAATTTCTGGAATTTCTCCTGCCAAATAGGATGAGACCTGTCCATGCGCATCCAACTCGTCGAGTTATCATGAGAGGACATTATATTATGCTGATCCGATAAAATTTCTGCATGACAATTGAATCAACAAAGAGATATACATAAGTACAGTTCACATATATATACATAATAAGAGCGAGCAGATGTCATAACTACAAAATCAAAGACTACAAACCCAATTATGATCAACTTTAATTATAAGTGCCATATGTAGCAGCAAATAGTGGCCATGCTATATATGATCAAATTGTAATGAAGAACATATGCGCCCTGAACAATTTTGTCATGCACGCACTTGCTTGTGCTGCTCGACGATGGATCACCGCGTGCCCTCACGTATTAGTCAGGGTATTGCGCCCTATACGTCTTCCTCGCGCCACCAATTAAGGAGGGGAACCGTCTGTTGATTGCGATGTCGACAACAGATCGTCGACTTACGTAGACAGATCGGGGCTTTTACTAGTTCTTTTAGGAAGCAGAGATGTATGCAGGCCCACCCCTTTACAAGAGCCCACGATCCAATTATACCTTCCCTTAATAAGACACTGGTTTTTAGTTGCAACCAAACACATCTGTGGCAATAGTTTGTACTATTGCCTCACCTAATAATTTAAGTTGCAATAGACAACCAGCTATTGCAATGGACACGAGCACTTTTTACAACGAATCGAAACTGTGGCAATACCAGCATACTACTGCATCATTTTTATTAATGAGTTGCGATAGCCAGCAACCTAATAGCAATGGTCATGATAAATATTGCAACCCAACCATATTGTGGCAAAAAACTCAGTCAATAGCAACTCTTTCCTTTATGGTTGCAAGAGCCCCACATAGTTGCAATGCTAAGCAATACGAATGCAACGACAATGCATCATGGCAATAGTCATAACATATAGCCACACGTTACACAAAATGGTTGCTATAGAGCTCACTTCTTGCAATGATGAGCGTAAATGGACTATTTTGTGGCAACACATGCCCTCTATTGCCACCATTTTGGACACCTGTTGCGAAACACCCCCGTATTACAACACAATTTGAGGCGTTGCACATGGGGTCGCGTGGCAAGAGGGTCAGAATCACGTAGTGGAACATATATAAGATTAAGAACAATGTTTCTCAAATCATAATATTGAATACAATAAGAGAAAAGAACTAGAACTATACCAAACTCCGCACTCCAGATAGACGCCGAGGGCTCCAGATCCTGCTGAACTAGAACTCTTCTACTTCTAATCTAACTAGGCTAAAGCTATGAACTAGAGAGGCTCTGATGAACTAGAGAGGATTTGGATGGCTTGATCTCCAAATGACTTGATGCTCCAGGGAGGGGGTCTGTCCCTTTATTTATAGCCCGGTGGGATGAACGTGCGCCGTAGGATCAAACCGACTTAACCAAGGGCCGAGATGCATCGTAGGAGGCGGTGGAGGAACATTCTAGAAGGCGGGGCCCGGACTCCTGTAATACCTCTGGTATTACATTTAATTAATCTTCCATATCATCATATTTAATTTAAGTGCCTGCATGTGATTGTGCTTAGGGTTTCTAGAGTGACTTGATTGTGTTATGATTGATTGTGCAATTAAACCCCTTTGTGAAAATCAAACAATTAATTCAAAAGGAAATTTCAAATAAGCCCTAAATTTATCCCAAAACCTAATTCAAAATCTATAAGGAATCTGATAAAAGTGTCTTAATAAAAGTTGTAGATCTTTTAAAATGTAACAACTTTTATTTTTGGAGATTTTGAAGTTATGCACTGGAAATTTGAATTAAACTCTAAACAGTGCTTGAAATTCAAATTTGAAACATCAATTTAAAAATTATCAAGAATCTGACAAAACACCCTTAATGAAATTTGTAGAGTCCAACAGTTAGAACAACTTTTACTTTTACAGATTTTCAACTTATATAGTAGATTTTGGAGAATTTCATCGAATTAAAAATTAAATTCAAACTTGACTTTTACCCCTTTTCTGTAATTTCAAAATTTTGCCGAATTTGAACTTGGTCCAAAAATCAAAAATGTTCTACAGGAAATTTGGCACAACTTTTGTAATTTCCATTTTTCCAGAATCGAACAGTAGGGCCATTAATTGGATTCAAATAGAGTTTGACTCTAGGGTTCTAGCTACAGTAACGGCCACCCCCACTGTTGCCCGGCGTCCGTGCGCGCTGCCGCCGTCTAGCTGGGGCAGTGCGCTATCACCGCCGCGTTTGCGTCGTTCGGGGGCCCCGGGTCGCGCTCATCCATATCCACCTCCCCTCGGCCTCTTTAAGTAAACGAGCACCGCCTCCTTCCGTTTCTCCTTCCGCCGGCTGCCGACGAGCTCGACTCTGTCCACGGTGAAATTCGCTGTTCTCACCCCACCTCCACACCCTCCATCTCGCAGCCACCCAGTTAACCCCTTTGCGCATCGATTGAGCCTATCCGTGCGGCTGTTGGTCACCAGAGCTCCGCGTGCGACTCATTCTCCTTCCTTGGCTCCGGCGAGAGCACCGCCGTGCCTTCTCGCGTCGCGGCCGAGGTGTTGTGGTGAGATTCTTCCTGTTTCTTTGTGCGTTTCGAGCTTCTAGCGACTCACTGAGGCTCATGCGCAAGTTGGTTGCTTGTTTGGTGCCCTAGGTTCGTCGGAACACCAAGCTTGTCACCAGCGGACGCTGCCGCGCTCGCTGTTGTCGTCACGCCCGCTTTTCCACTCCACGTCAAGCCGAACCAACTCATCTAAGTGAATCGTGGTGAGCCCCTGAACCCTCCTGTCTCATTTTCGTAGACGCCACCGTATTGCATCGGTCGGCATGGGGTTGCCGCGCCGCCGCGTCCGCCATGGACGAGCTTTGACTCGTCGGAGGCGCGTAGAGTTAGGGGTTAGGGTGCTAGATTGTCCGCTAGGTCCTAGGCTTCACTCGAACGCGGTTAGTTGCGCCGCTGGAGTCACCGGTGGCGAGGTCCCCGTCGGCCCGTCACGTGCGCGCGCGTGGGCGCTCGGCGAGAGGTGGGAAGAGCTGACAGGCCGGCCCCGCCTGTCAACGTCCTGGTGAGAGAGTGGGAGGCGCGCGCAGGCGGGCGAGCCGCTCTGGGCCGGTTGCTAGGCACTGGGCCGAGTTGGGCTGCCTTTGGTTTTTCTTTCTCCAAAGCATTTAAGTTGATTTTCCCATTTATATTGTTGATGAATAGTGCAGCACTTTGATCTTTTTGTAGGAATATTTCTACTATACCTAAAATCATAAAGTTTCTTGTAGATGCTCTCTGTGATGCGTACTATTTAATAAAAATATTAAATGTATGGTTTGAGTACTTTCTATAGGAGCCAAAAATCAGGAAGTAATTGAAAAGTGCAACTTTGATGAATTTTAATTAATTCACTGTTGATCCAAAAATCATAAAAATTTATGTGGTACTATTTTAGGTCAAGAGCTAATTGTTGGTAAAGTTCGGCATCAAATGGAAATAGTTTAATCATTTGTTAATTAAATACTTGATTAATTGCTTAATAAATAAATGAAAACCTTAATCATTTAGGGTTGGTGTGAATTTTGGATTGATTGTGGCCTTAGGTCAAACACCCTTATGACCTAGGGCAGACTTTTAGAAACAATTACTTTGAATAGGTTGTAGATGGTAACTGTGTTCAAAGGTTGTTTTATTTCATTATTTCATGTGCCGTTTTATCGCATCGCATTCATGCATTTATTATTGCATACGTGTAGTGACCGGTGATTCAGAGATGAAAACTGAGGGGACTGCTGAGGAGACTGCTCCAGAAATTGTGCAAGGCTTCGACATCTATGGCACCGATCCGGACCCTACTCTTTACGCCATCTAAGGCAAGCCCCGGTGCATTTGCCCCTCCTTGTATTTAAAAATGTTTTATCACTTGAGTTAATCTATTACATTAGGTTAATAGGAGTTGAGTGATAACCTATTGACGCATTACCTTTCCTTGACCACTAATTATACCCCGAGAACCTGATTTAATTAAAGTATTGAAAAATGCTTAGCCCTGCTTAATTGAATTAGATTTGCATAAAATGCTATTTTGGTATGCAAAGAATGAATCATTAAATGGGAATGGTATGGTCCTCGTTGTTGGCGGTGCACTTGGCCAGTCCATTGTCATCAACGGGATGGGTTTTCGCTTGGTGGCCGTATGTTTGGGTTAGAGTCCCAACTTATTGTCACCAGCGAAAAAGGGATGTGAAAACCGGGTGGTCACCAGTGTACTTGGGTTAGAATCCCAATGCATGGTTTCCAATGGAAAAGTTTTAGGGACTGTTCATTGTTGGCCTACTGTGATCGAGACTTTGCAACTAGACACATACTCCGGAAAGCCCTATCTCCGGTGGCTCTATTGCTTGAACCGACAACCACGCACTGGGAGTGGAGAGATGGCGAGAGTAGCATGTACCCTCGTGGCTGGCGTGCCTAGAGATGAGAGGAGTACTGTGCTCTCGGGTGGCACAGGACCGGTTCAGGGATAGAAAAGCCATAGTAGACGGGGTTGGTATATGCGAGCTTAGGTGCTACATATGCAATGTGGTTAGGGATCCCCAGCTGGGTACTTAATCGATTCGAATCGTTGTTGCTCCTCGGTTATGGAGACTTGATCCACTGACTTACATCGAAATGTGGTTCAGAACTAGGATGTTTTCGAGAATGAATAAGTAATTGGAATTGAAGGATATATGTGAAAGAATGAGAACTATTGATGATGATTATTATAATATTGAGTAAAATACTGAAAGCAGGATTAGTAATGCTTTTTTCGCAAAATACTTTGACTCTTGCTAAAACCTTACCTTGACTCCCCTCAGCTTGCATCATGAGTCTTAGCCCTTTTTCCTAGTTGGGTAAGTCTTGCGGAGTACTCCCGTACTCAGGGTTTGTTAACCCCATTGCAAGTAGTCAGCAGCCGGAGGTCTGTCTTGCCCCTTGCTGTGTGACCATCATCCAAGATAGTGAGGAAGAGTGAAGTTGAACCCGTGGGCAGGGTTTGTGTTACCATCTATCTTATTATGTTATGTTGTTGTTTTATTGCTACTGCTACTATTTTAACTATGGTCTGTAATAACTGCACTTGAATTCTATTCGGACAATCGGTTTGTAATTTAAGTACTATTTAATCTTCCGCACTTTCACTCTGATGTATTTTATTATGAAATGTTGTAATTCTGTAATGGCTTCGCAATGGGATCCTGTCGGAGAAACAGGTGCTGATGTAACCCGGCAGATCCTCCTAGATCATCTGGAACACGGGCCCGGCTGTTAGAGGTCATTAGTGACGACGACAGGTGCCTGTGGTCCATGTGATTTAGGCGGTTTTGTTACAGCTGGTATCAGAGCGTTATATTGCTAAATCATTACAGAATTACTTTTCAAAACTTCGAAATGTTTTGGATCATAAAAATTTAAATTGCTATTTTGGTCAAAATTGCTTGTTCTTATCTTATTCCGTAAAATAGTTATGGTAGCATGTGGAACAACTTTATTACTAGCCCTATGTTAAGTTTACTTATGTATTTTAGTATCTTGCATTGATTTACACTTCATAAGTATGATTCATGCATCATGTTAAAATCATCATGTTAATACATCCTCCTTAAAAGTTGGGTATATGGGTTAGGATTTACCAAACCTATTCTTACTAGCCTGTTATATCTTTGCTAATCCATACTTACCTTCCAGCTGGCATGCTGCAAGCTCACCGCTCGCAAGAAGACTGGTCCTAGGGGAGTGCCGCGCCACCAGCTGGCGCCACGTGATGGGGAGGAGGCTTCCGGTAGCCACCGTCCCCGCCGCAGTCGCAAGGAGCTGAAAGGGGAAATTAAGGAGCTTAAGAAGGAGGTGAAGCTCAAGACGGAGGACTTCCGGGTGGCCCGTTGTAACCACTACAGGGATGTGAGGATGGACAACAAGCTGCGCCGTGAGGTTGAACATCTGACTCAGGAGAGGGACGAGGCCTTGGCACGTGAGGACGTGGCCCGTACCAGGGTCGACGGACTATGTGGAGCACGTTGAGTGGTACAACGGAGCCCTGCATGAGGAGATCCACAGGCTCAATGACCAGCTCAATCCTATCTTTGTTCCACATGAGGAAGACCCTGAGGATGGTTTGGTTGTGGGACCTGAGGAGGGGGCATCGGAGGAGGAGGCACCTGAGGACGATCTTGAGGAGGCAGTTGATCCCATGGAGGATGTGATCGCGGAGGATGACGACGAGGATGAGGTGATCATGATCAATGACGACTAGACTAGCCTTAGGATTAGGAATGTCAGCCTATCGTTATCCTTTGTGTTGTAATGTTGGTGCTAAGAACCTTAGCTTGGGTTTGGGAACTTTGTTTAAGTCCTAGTCGTGTTTTTTAAGCATCGTTTAAGTGTTGTAATGTATAAGTTTGAACCGCTACTATGCTTCGTTAAGTAATGTTAGTTCTAAATTCGGTTTGCAATTAAACAGATGCCTATCAATACCCGCTCGACCGGCGCTGGTACCTCTGAGGATGGAGCTGCTCCCAACCCACCGCCAATCCCACCGATCTTAGCCGATGCTATTGCAGCTGTAACAACCCGGGTTTTTGGTAAACCAAAAATACGAACTTTTCAAAAATTTTCTTGCAAATATGTGAAGCATGTAGTTGCTAGGTCAAACTCAAGGCAATTTATAAATAATTTGTTGCATTCATATAGTGTTGATTGCAGGAGCTTGCCAAAATTCTCAGGTAAATATTGGCTTTTGTTTTGGGAGTACACAATCCATAGCTAAACCTCCCGACCTTTCCAAGGAATTCATTCTAAACCCTAAATCCGAAAGTCATAAATCCTAAAGCGGGAGAAATCATTTCTCGTTTTCCCCTCTCAAGTCTTCTTCTTTTGAACTCCACTTAACATGCCTTAAAATTCTTTCTAAATCCTCACAAGGATTCATTACTAAACTCCCTTGAATTAATAATAGGAAACCCATTTCCTATTATTAAAAAGCCATTATTTTCTCTCCATTCAGATTCCATTTGCTAATCATTTTGTGCTTGCACGTGTAGCACCCATCCCAGCTGCATGCTCCTGTAGCCTGGGCAATTCTCCGATCACGTGCACACACCTAAGGTCGATGGCCTTGCCTGGGCAAGATAACTAGTTGCACAAACCGTGTATGCTCCTGTGATGTACCATATGCTTAAGTAGTACGTGAACCACAATTTCAGCTAGGCATGTATGACACGGCAATTAACATCATCCGTCGCCATTCTTGGTCCTTCTGGCCTAGTTCGAAAACCAACCGGTCGAAGCCCGCATCACCTTCCCGGCCACACGTGCGCGGCACGAGCCACTCGCCTCGCGTACGATATACGCACAGGGAACTGCTGCACGCAAGCTACCACAGCACACAAAGGGAACAGCCGTTCATGGGCCCAGTTGCCAGCATTGGAGCCACACTCAGAAAGCCACGTTCCGTTTGTCTCCGTCAAAACATCGTCGCCCCTCCGTCATCTTCATCTTTCTCTGTATGATGACGCCTCTGCCTTCCGATCGCCCTCTCCGTTTCTCGTCGCGACGCCAGCGTAGAAGCCAGCCGGCCCACTAGGCCCAGCAGCACCCTGCGCTTACCCCCAAACCCTAGAGGACGAAGGTGCCCTGCTCCCTGGCCGCCGCCGCCGCCAGGCGCGGCGCGCGCATGGGGGCCGAGCCCTGCGCCCCACCTACTGCTTCGCCCGATGGATGAGCGCCGCGTGCCCCGATGGATGAGCGCTGCGTGCCCCTCTCCTTGGCACGGATGATGAGGATCGTCGGATCCCTTCGAAGCCTTAGCGCCTCCTCCATAAAAAATGGGGCCATCGGCCTCCTCCTCTATTCCTCCCCATGGCCGTCGCTGCACCCACATCGCTTCGCCACCATGCCTACTGCTACTACCTAACTTCCCTGAGCCGCGAAGACGTCTCCACAGCGACAATCGGGACGCCGCCACGAGAAGCCGGCGCGTCGCGACCCTGCTCCGCCGCAGCAGTGCCAATGTCGCCGCGGCCACGACACCACCGATGTATCTCTGCCCAGCCTCACCTCTGCACGGCCGTGACGCCGATCGGGAACCCCGACGACACCGTGCTGCGGCCTCGCCACCGAGCCTTTGCAGCTGCTGGCCATGACCGGCCCCGCTCTACACAACCGGCAGCACCGTGAGCCCGGTGTCATCCTCGACGCTGCGCTCTGCGTCGTCTTCGTCACGCTGCCACACCGGACTCACCGTGCTCTGTTCCTGCTGGCCACGACCTCGTCGCTATGGGACACAGTAGCAGCACCACCGCGACGAGCATGCCCCATGCGACGGCCAACTCCGCTGCGTCCTCACCGCGACGTCATCCACTCCGCCGTGCACCTCGTTGGAGCCCATACTCGCCCCGACGCAGCTGTCCCTGCTGGGAAACACCCGGCCACGACCAAGACGACACTGCCTTGCTTGTTTCCATCACTCGCCGGTGAGCCATGAAAGCCTAAGGCTTTGTGAAAGGTCCTAAATGGCTAGAGGGGGGTGAATAGCCTATAAAAATCTACAAACAACACTTAACAAGCCGATTAGTAACAATAGCAAGCTTTGCAAAACACTAGCTCTAAACTATGCTGTGCAAGCCACCTAGACAAGTATACTACACTATGATCACTAGTTCACACTCAAAGGCTATGTCACTACTATACACTACTCCTAAGTGAGCAACTAACTAACAAGCTACACACGAGAGAAGGTGATTTCAATACCCCCGGTGTAGAGAAGATATGAAGTCCAATATAACCAATCAATCAAATATAAGGAAAATCCTCGGTAGAGAGATGACACAAGATTTTTTACCGAGGTTCACTTGCTTGCCGGCAAGCTAGTCCTCGTTGTAGCGATACACCCACTTGGAGGTTCACGCGCTAATTGGCATCACACGCCAAACCCTTCTCAAGGGTGCCGCACAACCAACACAAGATGGGGATCCACCAAGCTACGAGCAATCCACTAAAGATGCCTTTCGCGATCTCCCGCGGGGATAGGCTCAAGAACCCCTCACAACTTCACCGATCGGAGGCGGAGACAATCACCAACTCCCCTCAACGATCCTCGCAGCTCCAAACCGTCTAGGAGTCGGCAAACTCCAAGAGTAACAAGAGAAACCGCTGCGAA
This sequence comes from Eremochloa ophiuroides, assembly GCA_038502445.1. Classification (NCBI taxonomy): domain Eukaryota; kingdom Viridiplantae; phylum Streptophyta; class Magnoliopsida; order Poales; family Poaceae; genus Eremochloa; species Eremochloa ophiuroides. The sequence goes on from JAHLJS010000002.1 coordinate 70,808,797, forward strand.
TCACCACTACCAAGTGCCTCTAGATGATCTCTATCAATGCAATGCACTTGATGCTCTCCAAACTCACCAAATGATGATCACAATCAAGTAGGATGAGTGAGAGTGGAGTGGGAGGGCTCACAAATATGCTATGATGTTCAGGAGTGCCAAGAGATGCTCCCCAAACCGGCCAAGTCGCTATTTATAAGCCACACACAAAGAACTAGCCGTTTTCATTTCTCTGCGTACCGTCGGACTGTCCGACGGCCAGACCGTCGGACTAAACCGCACGGTCCGACGCCCCGGATGAATGCCACGTGTCACTAGCCGTTTGAAGTCGAACGTTGGATCACAGCGGCTAACTTCCCGCGCTAAACGAACCGTCGGACGGTATAATCGTCGGACTAAAACAAACGGTCCGACGCCCTCAGCTGACACCATCGGACTCAGCGGGACGAAGCCATCGGACCAACGATCGCGGCCGTCCGACGTTTCCAGAGAGCTCCCCGAGCCCTGAAAACCGTCGGACGTTGGTCCGACGCTCACCGTCGGACTAACGCCGAGAGTCCGACGCTCTCAGAGCTCGTCACGTGTTATCTCTCGCACGAACTGCACCGTCGGACGCTTCGGCTAATGGTCCGACGCTCAGGAACTGAGCGTCCGACGCTCTCAGCAGTGTTAGCCGTCGGACTGAGGCTAATGGTCCGACGCTCTGTGACAATACGGTCCGACGCTAGTTTTTCTATTGTAATGTCTCCGAAATTCGCCGAATCCTGCCTCGCAAGCTCGGCAGGAGGAAGAGAGGACCAAACCCTATCTAACCCTCTAACTTCACCCCGTTTCTTAAGGCACTAACACTCCAAAGAATCTCACACTTAAGTGCACGTGTGTTAGCCTTTTCAAAAAAGTTTTCCAAGGGTTTGTTAGTGTCACTAGCATCTATATGCAATGCAATGATCATGAACACCTAGTGGCACTTGATAACCATATTTCATCAACGATTTCGCCCCTCTTGATAGTACGGCTATCTATCCTAAATGTGATCACTCCCTCTATGGAGTCTTGATCACCAAAACCAAAAGAGCTCCTATTGGTTATACCTTTGCCTTGAGCTCCCGGTTTCTTATCAACTTCCTTCTCATCTCTTGATGGACCTTGTGGACACCTATGATGATGGACTTATACCATTTGCATGGATGCCGTCAATAGGGCTTTCTCCTTTGTTGATGGACTTACACCATTTTCATGGACGCCGTCATTGCCCTTCACTTGTGACCTCCACCGACCAAGTCCTTTGCTCCATCTTGCCATTTGCTAATCAATTCTCATGAAACACTTAGAGCAATTGTTAGCAAACTAGGTTTCATCAATTACCCAAAACCAAACATGGGCTTTCAATCTCCCCCTTTTTGGTAATTGATGACAACCTTCACAAAGATATGAAATGAAAACCAAGTTTGCACTTTGGTAGTATTAGCTCCCCCTACATATGTGATTCCTTGTGTTTGGTTCAATTTTTCACATATGCATGAATTTGAAAGTTTGGGTGAGCTACTACTATCAAATGATGCTAAGATATATAGATTGGACCTTTGAAGCGTGATACCATCGGAGTTGTGGAAATATACCATCCTTAGCACCATTGTTTACTAGTCATGCATCACAAACTCAAAACACCTCGTGAGATCAACATTTAAGTAAAAGAGGTACTTTGTATGACATATAAGTCCTATGCATGCTAGTTTGTCAAATCACCATTCAAATCCTATTTCTAAGCATTTCATCAATTCAAACAAGTATAGAAATTGAAGTTTTGACAATGCAGCATTTCATATGTTAATGCATACACAAATGCAACAACTTATTCATGAGCTTGCTCCCCCTACTTGTGTGCTTTCAAATTTTTAATTGACCCCTTTCCTTTCTTATCTTTGTGACTTTCTTCTCCCCCTTTGTCAACAATCACCAAAAATGGTGCAAATTATGGGAATATCAAGTCAATAAATGGGGTTTAGTTCATTTTCACATTGGTTCAATCTAGATTACTTGCCTAGAATATGTAACTAAGTTTGATCCAAGGACAAGCTTCTTCACACCTTACTTGTAGGGTTATCTTGACCATGTTAAGTTACACATCATGAGCTCATGTTCTAGATTCAACACTAGGTTTGCAAGCCCATCAATATGTCATATGCTACCACTTGATCATACAAGCATAAAGAACAAAATTGATACCATATATACATGAAAGCATTTGATTTTTCATGAATGAGCCTATAAGATGCATTTCATGTCTACATGAACTAGACAAATCCTTATCAAAGTATGAATGCCATGTCAACCAATTTTACCTTACTTTAGTCGAAGGAGAGGCATGTCATATAATGTAGGATGCTTTTCACTTCATGTTGGAGTAGTCTAGTATGTTTAGCTCATTTCTCAACTTGCAAAATCTTGACTCATCAAGTGGCTTGGTAAAGATATCCGCTAATTGATCTTCGGTGCCAACACTTTCAATTGCAATGTCCCCTTTGATTTGGTGATCTCTAATGAAGTGATGCCTTATGTCAATGTGCTTTGTTCTTGAATGTTGCACGGGGTTGTTGGTTAGCTTGATAGCACTCTCATTGTCACATAGTAAAGGCACTTTCTTGTATTTCAATCCAAAATCACTCAAAGTTGCCTTCATCCAAAGCAATTGTGCACAACAACTTCCGGCACTAATGTACTCCGCTTCAGCCGTTGAGAGAGCAACACTATTTTGCTTCTTTGAAGACCATGATACAAGTGACCTTCCAAGCAATTGACAAGTTCCACTAGTGCTCTTTCTATCCACCTTGCAACCGGCATAGTCGGAGTCCGAATATCCAATAAGCTCAAAATTGGACCCCTTAGGATACCACAACCCAACATCTTGTGTGCCCTTCAAATACCTCAATATTCTCTTTGCGGCTTTCAAATGACTTTCTCTTGGTGAGGCTTGAAATCTTGCACACATGCACACACTAAACATGACATCCGGTCGAGATGCTGTCACATAAAGGAGACTTCCAATCATTGATCTATATAGCTTTTGATCTACCATTTTCCCACTATCATCCAAGTCCAAATGCCCATTAGTTGCCATAGGAGTATTCATGGGCTTTGCATGTTCCAATCCAAATTTCTTCACCATGTCCCTTATGTACTTGCCTTGATTTACAAATGTACCATTCTTCATTTGCTTAACTTGAAGACCAAGGAAGTAGCTAAGCTCACCAATCATCGACATTTCAAACTCACTTGCCATCATATTTCCAAATTCTTCACAAAAATCTTGATTTGTTGATCCAAAGATAATATCATCCACATATATTTGCAACACAAATAAATCATTTCCAAGCTTCTTAGTGAAGAGAGTTGTATCAACCTTTCCCATTTTGAACCCTTTTGAGAGCAAGAAATCTCTCAATCTCTCATACCATGCTCTAGGTGCTTGCTTCAAACCATACAATGCCTTTCTTAGCTTGTACACATGGTTGGGTTTCTTCACATCTTCAAATCCGGGAGGTTGTTCCACATAAACCAACTCATTGATGTACCCATTTAGAAATGCACTCTTGACATCCATTTGATATAACTTGATGTTGTGGGCACAAGCATAGGCTAATAAGATTCTAATGGCCTCCAATCTAGCAACCGGTGCATAGGTTTCTCTAAAATCAAGACCCTCTACTTGAGTATAACCTTGTGCGACCAATCTAGCCTTGTTTCTTATTACTATGCCATCTTGATCTTGCTTGTTTCTAAAGACCCATTTTGTTCCTATCACATTGTGTTTCTTTGGTCTTTCCACTAGCTCCCAAACTTGATTTCTTGTGGAATTGTTGAGCTCTTCATGCATAGCATTAACCCAATCAACATCTTTCAATGCTTCCTCAATCTTGGTTGGCTCTATGGTTGACACAAATGAGAAATGCTCACAAATTTGAGCTAGTCTTGCTCTAGTTTGAACTCCACTTTGAATACCACCAATGATTTGATCCAAAGGATGATCCCTTGCAATAGAGACCGGTTGGAGAATAGGAACTTGATCATTGGATTGAGATGAACTAGCTTGTTGATCTTGCACTTGAGATTGATCTTGTGAGTCACTTGTACTTGCTTCATTTTCAACTTGCATACTAGTATGAATTGCACCATCATCTTCATCTTCATTGACTTGCCTTGGCCTAATATCACCAATATCCATATTTTTCATTGCATTTGCCAAGTCATTGCCTCTCACGTCACTAAGATTTTCAACTTCTTCTTGAGAGCCTTGGGTTTCATCAAATTCAACATCATGTACCTCCTCAAGAGTACCACTAGCCAAATTCCAAACTCTATATGCCTTGCTTGTGGTTGAATAGCCAAGTAAGAAACCTTCATCACATTTCTTTTCAAACTTGCTCAATCTTGTGCCTTTCTTGAGAATGTAACATTTGCAACCAAAAACCCGAAAATATGCAATGTTGGGCTTTCTACCATTCAATAGCTCATAAGGAGTTTTTGCAAGCATACCATGGCAATATAAGTGGTTGATGTAGTAGCAGGCGGTGTTGATTGCTTCGGCCCAAAAGTAATGACTAACATTGTATTCACTTAGCATTGATCTTGCCATATCTATCAAGGTTCTATTCTTTCTTTCAACAATGCCGTTTGATTGTGGTGTATACTTGGGTGAGAATTGATGTCCAATACCATACTCATCACACAATTCATCAATCTTGATGTTCTTGAATTCACTACCATTGTCACTTCTAACTTTCTTGATGGTTGTTTCAAACTCATTTTGGCTTCTCTTGACAAAAGATTTGAATAGATCATACACTTCACTCTTGTCAACTAGAAAGAATACCCATGTGTATCTAGTATAATCATCCACAATCACAAATCCATACTTACTTCCACCAATGCTAGTATATGTGGTTGGTCCAAACAAGTCCATATGCAAGAGCTCAAAAGCTTTACTAGTACTCATCATGCTCTTTTTAGGATGTGTATTTCCAACTTGTTTACCGGCTTGACATGAACTACAAAGCTTATCTTTCTCAAAAGTGACATCTTTCAAGCCTCTAACTAGATCATGCTTCACTAGTTTGTTCAATTGTTTCATTCCAACATGACCAAGCCTTCTATGCCATAACCAACCCAAACTTGACTTAGTGATCAAACAAGTTGACAATTGAGTTTCACTAGCATTGAAATCCACAAGATATAGGTTGTCATATCTAAACCCTTTGAATATTAAATTTGACCCATCAACACTAACAATTTCAACATCATCAACCCCAAATATGCACTTGAAACCAAGATCACAAAGTTGTGCAACCGAGAGTAAATTGAAATTCAAGCTTTCAACTAACAACACATTTGAGATAGACATATCATTGGAGATAGCAATTTTACCAAGTCCTCTCACTTTCCCTTTCTTGTTGTCACCAAATGTGATTGCATCATAGCCACTATTTGCACTTGTGTTGAGAGAGCCAAACATACTAGAATCACCCGTCATATGTTGAGTGCATCCACTATCAAGCACCCAATGCCTCCCTCCGGCTTTGTAATTGACCTACAAAAAGAGATCAATTCCTTTTAGGTACCCAAACTTGCTTGGGTCCTTGAAGGTTAGTGACTAAGCTCTTTGGTACCCAAATGGTCTTTTTCTTTGGACCCAACATGGATGTACCAACAAACTTAGCCTTCACACCATTTGAGCCCTTTGTGAGAACGTAGCAAGAATCAAACTTAATTGAGGATACATAAGCATTGGATTTCTTGTTTTTGCAATCTTGCTCTAAGTGACCAACTTGCTTGCATTTTGTGCAATACCGGCCATTTCTCTTCACAAAACAAGTCTTGTGAGGAGCAAAGGCGGTTTTGCCTTTCTTGGGGGTATAGCCCAATCCCTCTTTGTGGAGAGATGCCCTTTGGCTACCCAAGCACATAAGCAAGCGGTCCTCACCACCATAAGCCTTAACTAAGGAGTGATTGAGCTTTTTAACCTCCTCCTTTAGGTTCTTGTTCTCAACTACTAGTGAAGGATCACTAGTGGGTGAGGTAGTAGTGGAAGTGCTACAAGGAGGGTTAGTGGTAACAACAATAGGTTCACAAGATATGTCACATGTTACACCTATGTTGCAAGTTTTAGTTTCTTTCTTTTGCACTTGTTGTTGCAAGTCTTCATTTTGCTCAACTAGAGAAGAATGAGCTTCATCAAGCTTAGTGTGAACCTTTTGGAGCTTCTTATGATCTTCCTTTAGATTCTCATAAGATGCTCTAAATTCCTCAAGTTCTTGCTCAATGGATTGTTTATCCTTGTGCAAGCCCTTGCATTCCTTTCTAAGTTTATCAAAATGAATACGTGCATCATCAAGCATTTCAATTAATTCTTCTTTTGTTAGGTCATCATCACTATCATCATCACTAGATTCGGTGTCGGATGATACCTTAGAGCCCTTGGCCATGAAGCAAGAAGGAGTGTCGAAGATGGAAGGCTTGTCATGTATGGCAATGCTTGCATGTGCCTTCTTCTTGCTCTTCTTATCATCATCACTCTCTTCATCACTTGAAGAGGCATCACTATCCCATGTCACCACATGAGAATAGTTCTTCTTCTTCTTGTATGAAGATTCCTTCTTCTCTTTCTTCTCCTTCTTCTCATGCTTGTTCTTCTTTTTGCCCTTGTGATCATCTTCACTTGAGTGTGGGCAATCGGCTACCAAGTGATCTTTGCTTCCACAATTGAAGCATCTTCTTGGGCCATCAAATCTTCTTGCATTCTTCTTTCTTCTTGCCCGGTAGCCCTTCTTCTTCATGAACTTGCCAAATCTTCTTACTAGAAGGGCCATTTCTTCATCACTTTCACTTGTGTTAGATGGATCTTCACTTGACTCTTCTTTGGCCTTGCTCTTGCCCTTTGATGAGGATGTGGCATTGAATGCCACACTCTTCTTCTTCTCATCTTTGGAGTCTTCATATTTTTCTTTCTTCTTCTTATTGATCAACTCCTCTTTATCAGCATCATCTCTATAAGCATCATCGGTCATCACCTCCGCTAGCACTTGATTTGGAGTCAATTCACTCAATGTTGTCTTCACCAAGACCGTGATCAATGTGGCAAACCGCTTGGGCAAGCTCTTCAAGAACTTCATGGAGAAGTCACTATCCTTCACCTCTTCATCCACGACCTTGAGATCATTCACAATGACTTGCAATCTATGGAACATCTCCGGCACGGTTTCATCATCCTTCATCTTGAAGCTTGCAAACTTGTCCTTCAAGATGTATGCTTTGGCGGCCTTTACACCCTTTGTGCCCTCATATGATTCCTCAAGCTTCTTCCAAGCTTCATGAGCACTCTCAATGTTCTTGATTTGCTCAAACACTTTTTCATCTACGGCCTCATGAATAGCACAAACCGCAATGTCATTGAGTTGAAGTAATCTTTCTTCGGCGGTTGTGGGATTGGCCGCATTGGCAATTTCAATCTTTGTTTCCACAACCTTCCAAACCTCTCTATTGATTGACTTGATGTGTGAGGTCATCTTGCTCTTCCAATACGCATAATTTGTGCCATCAAATTGGGGTGGCTTCTTGGTGTTGTTGATGTGAATGTTGAGTTGAGCCATTTTTACACCGTAGGTTGTTAAGCCTCAAATCAACGGTGCCTCGGCTCCGATACCACTTGAAAGGTCCTAAATGGCTAGAGGGGGGTGAATAGCCTATAAAAATCTACAAACAACACTTAACAAGCCGATTAGTAACAATAGCAAGCTTTGCAAAACACTAGCTCTAAACTATGCTGTGCAAGCCACCTAGACAAGTATACTACACTATGATCACTAGTTCACACTCAAAGGCTATGTCACTACTATACACTACTCCTAAGTGAGCAACTAACTAACAAGCTACACACGAGAGAAGGTGATTTCAATACCCCCGGTGTAGAGAAGATATGAAGTCCAATATAACCAATCAATCAAATATAAGGAAAATCCTCGGTAGAGAGATGACACAAGATTTTTTACCGAGGTTCACTTGCTTGCCGGCAAGCTAGTCCTCGTTGTAGCGATACACCCACTTGGAGGTTCACGCGCTAATTGGCATCACACGCCAAACCCTTCTCAAGGGTGCCGCACAACCAACACAAGATGGGGATCCACCAAGCTACGAGCAATCCACTAAAGATGCCTTTCGCGATCTCCCGCGGGGATAGGCTCAAGAACCCCTCACAACTTCACCGATCGGAGGCGGAGACAATCACCAACTCCCCTCAACGATCCTCGCAGCTCCAAACCGTCTAGGAGTCGGCAAACTCCAAGAGTAACAAGAGAAACCGCTGCGAATCACCACTACCAAGTGCCTCTAGATGATCTCTATCAATGCAATGCATTTGATGCTCTCCAAACTCACCAAATGATGATCACAATCAAGTAGGATGAGTGAGAGTGGAGTGGGAGGGCTCACAAATATGCTATGATGTTCAGGAGTGCCAAGAGATGCTCCCCAAACCGGCCAAGTCGCTATTTATAAGCCACACACAAAGAACTAGTCGTTTTCATTTCTCTGCGTACCGTCGGACTGTTCGACGGCCAGACCGTCGGACTAAACCGCACGGTCCGACGCCCCTGGATGAATGCCACGTGTCACTAGCCGTTTGAAGTCGAACGTTGGATCACAACGGCTAACTTCCCGCGCTAAACGAACCGTCGGACGGTATAATCGTCGGACTAAAACAAATGGTCCGACGCCCTCAGCTGACACCATCGGACTCAGCGGGACGAAGCCGTCGGACCAACGATCGCGGCCGTCCGACGTTTCCAGAGAGCTCCCCGAGCCCTGAAAACCGTCGGACGTTGGTCCGACGCTCACCGTCAGACTAACGCCGAGAGTCCGACGCTCTCAGAGCTCGCCACGTGTTATCTCTCGCACGAACTGCACCGTCGGACGCTTCGGCTAATGGTCCGACGCTCAGGAACTGAGCGTCCGACGCTCTCAGCAGTGTTAGCCGTCGGACTGAGGCTAATGGTCCAACGCTCTGTGACAATACGGTCCGACGCTAGTTTTTCTATTGTAATGTCTCCGAAATTCGCCGAATCCTGCCTCGCAAGCTCGGCAGGAGGAAGAGAGGACCAAACCCTGTCTAACCCTCTAACTTCACCCCGTTTCTTAAGGCACTAACACTCCAAAGAATCTCACACTTAAGTGCACGTGTGTTAGCCTTTTCAAAAAAGTTTTCCAAGGGTTTGTTAGTGTCACTAGCATCTATATGCAGTGCAATGATCATGAACACCTAGTGGCACTTGATAACCGTATTTCATCAACGATTTCGCCCCTCTTGATAGTACGGCTATCTATCCTAAATGTGATCACTCCCTCTATGGAGTCTTGATCACCAAAACCAAAAGAGCTCCTATTGGTTATACCTTTGCCTTGAGCTCCCGGTTTCTTATCAACTTCCTTCTCATCTCTTGATGGACCTTGTGGACACCTATGATGATGGACTTATACCATTTGCATGGATGCCGTCAATAGGGCTTTCTCCTTTGTTGATGGACTTATACCATTTTCATGGACGCCGTCATTGCCCTTCACTTGTGACCTCCACCGACCAGGTCCTTTGCTCCATCTTGCCATTTGCTAATCAATTCTCATGAAACACTTAGAGCAATCGTTAGCAAACTAGGTTTCATCAATTACCCAAAACCAAACATGGGCTTTCACTTTGCCCTTTCTCCCTGTTGATGCCTTGTCGATGAAATTGGACTGAGATTGGCCTTCGTGCCATTCGTCCACCACTGCAGGAAGGCCACAACCCCGCTGAACCCTTCGTCGACACCTAGCGAAGCCACGGCCAACGCGAACCCTGACGACCCACTCGGCAGCACCATCCTCGTTACCTCCATCCTCGCCGGAGCCCCGCCCGTGGACGCCGGAGCCGGAGACGGAGCTGGTGCCACCGTTGCGGATCGGCACGGCATAGCGATCACCCTGCGCGGCATCAACTCCTCGCTGCACCACCATCCTATCTTTGTCAGCACCATGGTGAGCACTGTAACACCCTAGTGTTAGTTACTATTTTCACACTTGCATTTGCATGTCATCAAGCATAGATCATGTCATCTCATGCATCATCATCATTGCATTTTATTTGATTCCCTTTTATTGCTATATGTTTGTTTATATGTCCATAACATGCTAAATGTGTTGACATGCAAATGTGATGCCTGTTTACTGTTCTAAATGCTTTAGACATGTTTGGGGTAACATTTGGAACAATGTTCATGTTGGTGAAATCCCCAAAATACCCCTCTAGCTCATAGTTGACTAGAGAGCCCTCTAAAAGCTATTCTGTTTGACCAAACAAGAAGGGCATTTTAGAGATTCTGCATGTCAGTGCACCCTTAACCAAAGTTGTGTAGAATTTTATAAGCAACAAACTTTATTTTTGGGTCAACTCATGAAAATGGGTGGAAGGAGGTCAAAAAGTTGAATTAGTGCAGATTTGGAGCTGTTTTGAAGTTTTCAAAATTTTTCCTAAGTCTAAACTGGTTTTCAGTTTCGGTGTACCCCTGTTCATCGACCTATATCTCTCAATCCAGGCCGAACTAGAGTAAAGTGCCTTAATATGAAATGATCTACTCATGTAGCTCTTCAATCCATATTAGTGAAATTTTCGCTGAAACGCCCTGGATCGCGAGTTATAGATCGATCAAAATCGAGTTTCAGTCGATTCATTGAAACTGAATCGGAGCGATTCAGTTCTGCCGTCGGTTGTCGCCGCGTGACCGCCGTCAGAAGAACCGCGCCAGGTGGCGCCGTACGCCGTCGTTGCCCTGCCGCGCCGGTCGGCTTTACAAAGACGACACTCCATTCTGTCTCCCGTACGCTCCTTCACTCTCACTCGCTCGCCCTCGCCTCTCTGCTCTCCTCTTTCCTCTCCGCCGTCGCCATTTCCGCCGCACCGCCGCCGCGGTGAAATCCGCCGCCACCGAGCCGTCTCCGACCGCTCCATCTTCGGCGTAGCTTCGGCTTGCTCTGCTCTTCGTCCTCGACCCGTTGCCGACCTCAGCCGACCTAAGGTATAGCTCCAGCGAGCTTCTCGCCGTCCGCCATTGCCGGAGCGCCGCCGAGCTCTCGGGTCGCCGCGATGAGGGCGATGCCGGGGTCGGCTTCTCTCTCCATTGCTCGTCTAGGAGTCTTCGTTAGCCGTAGATCCATTCTAGGCCGTCGGATAGGTCTATCTCGCCGTAGTTTCGCCGGAACCCGAGCTCGCCGTGAACCCGCTCGCCGCCGTGCCGCCATGCGAGCGCGGTCAGTGAGCTCCCGTGCGCAATAGTTCGATTCGTCGCACGCATAGGTCCGCTAGGGTTCCAGGATCTCGGAACAGAGCTTAGCCGCGCGAGCAACGGCCGGAATCGGCCGGCGCAAGCTCGCCGGAGCACCGCCATCCGCCATTGCCGCCGTCGAGCTCGCTCCGGTGGGTTACGACCCTCGGCAGTTGGTCCATTGGGTTCGTCTCGTTGCGACGAGTCGGTAGGTAGCCTCGGCGTCACCGGAGACCTCGCCGTCGGCGAGCTCTCGCCGGTTAGCGCCGGCGGCTCTGCTCCTCTCTCTGACGCGTGGGGTCGGGTTGACCCCGGGGCCCGCGAGTCAGCCGTTCGGGTGTGCCTCTGGTTCACTGAGCCGGGTGCACGTAGCAGTTCTATCGGGTTTAGGTTTTATGATTTATAAAATGAATTTCCAGAAAATGTGTAAAACCTTCCAAAATTCATATCTGGAGTTAGGAGTGTCCATTTGGGGTGAACCAAATTTTGTTATGTTTGTATTTCTGAGCTCTATCAGGAGAAAATATAAAAGGTACTTTTGGAATACTTTTTCTGTACAGTTATAATTAAATGTTTAATTGCTTGCAAACTTGATAAATGCATAAGTAATTGCAGGAATGTGCTAAAAATGTGATTCCACTTGCATTCATCTTGTTTAGGGAAGTAGAATCTATGAAAAATATGTTTGCTGGTGTTTCACTGTCATTTATATGATGTCTAGTATAATGTGCCTTTTATGCTTTAATCTTGCAAAACTCACCATGCTTAATGTGTTAAGGTTATGGTCATGAATATTTTTCCTGGACTATGTTATGTTGGAAAGAAGCTAAGAAAATTTGGAAATCTGTTGTTTGATACTTTTCACTGTGTTAAATATTTTCCATTGTTTAAAAGGCTGGTTGCTTGTTATTTTTGTATAGACTGTTATACTTGTCCAAATGACTTGAAATTTTGTCAGTAGGCTAGTCTGGTTGTGTAATAGCTACTGTAATTGTTATGGATTTTTCTGGTCACAGTAAACAGTAGGTCCAGTTATAGGCTAGGGCTTATTTAATTGTTTTTAAGCAAATATCTTTTGGGTGGGGAATATTTTTATGCATTTCTGTGATGCTCAGCATTACCACCTGTGTTAAACAGTAGAGCTGATCCTAATTTAAGCTTAAGGCAGCAATGTTAATGTTTTGTTTATTTGATGTTGCTCATGCCTGTTAATTATAAATTGGTTGTGGTAGGTTAGTTGATGCATGTTGATTATTAAGTGCAGGTTGTAGACCTCTCACCCGGGACGAGAAATTGTTCTATGCTTTGCTTAAGAAGGGTGAGTATGAGTGGGTTGTCTAGAGAAGGAATATGCACGTACTCAGTAAATGAGTGTGGATTGTTAAACTGATTGCATATCATGGGTTAATTTGTGCATCTCTATCTTGCATTTCATGTGCATTCTCAGTTCTCATATATGCATATCATGCATACAGGATCGCCGGGAAGAGTGACGCTGTTGCAGTTCGATCCACCGGAGGAGGGAGTTCCGCCGGAGATTGAAGTGCCAGAGGTTCCCGAAGGCCAAGAAGAAGAGGCTGAACTTCCAGAGTGCCCTGATCACCAACCTACTAACTTTGTGAAAGGCAAGCCTCGGAGCATCCCTAAGTCTCCACCTACTCCTTTTTACAAATGCATTGGTCTTTATTAAATCGTATGATTGTGCACTTAAGTATAGGAGTTGAAATGATACCGTTGCTGCATTTATACCTTGTCCACTTATACTTGATCCTGAAGTTATTACTAGACAAGGGGATGGGTTCGATCCTATGCTTAGCCATGCTTAGACCGGTAGAAGTCGAGGGATTTCCTGTCCTTCGCGAGCATAGGTGGTTACTAATGATGATGGGGTTGGATTCCACATGATGGACTATATGTGCCATCATGCCACAGTGTATAATGAGAGAATCAAGGCTAGGTAGCGGGGAGCCGCATGACATGGTTGAGGTCATGCCGTCTTCGGTGCTGCTTGCGGCCGACTAGGACTGATGCCACCAGACATCAGTTGAGATTGAAAGACGTCGTCACATAGCTGGCCAGATAAGTCGTTCTGACTGCGAAGCCGAATATTTCTTTCTGAGCCGGGAATTGGGCGTGATAAGGCAGACATATTCTGGAGGTAGGAAGGATGTGCGGAGACACCATCTTACCAAGGGCAGGTCAGGGACCTGATGCATCCTGGAAGTGGGTTTGTCTCTGAGAATATGGACCCCTCCAAGCTCGCGATACATATTATGTCTCAGAAAGATTTAACGGTGGCCCAAGAAGCCAGTGGCTCGGCTGACAGGGTTTGTGATTGGCATATTTGCCAGCTGGTACAATCGATTCGAATCGCCATCTCTCCTGGTTAGTGAGAAACTGAACTGATCTTCTGGTGAGGTAGAGGTTAATAACTTGAACATAATGATTATGGTGAGATGAGGTTGATATCTGTGGATATCGGAAATCATATGGTTTTATTGATTGCTACAATATTCAGTGAATGCTTAGTATAGTGGCTAATCTTAGTAAATAGCTTAACTAAAATCGAAGCTTATCACAATTAAAATGAATAAGTTGAGGCTCTACTGTAGTAATGCTTTTGATGCAAAAAAATGATGCTACCCTCTGAGCTCCACCAAATAAGCCTTGCATATCCTTGAGAGTCTTTTTATTTACTCACTGTCGGGTAAGTCTAGCTGAGTACAATTGAGTACTCAGGGTTTTATTCCCATTGTTGCAGATGGTGTAGTCTACTACGCATATTGCAGGAATTGCTTCACCCCTGCAGGCGAAGAAGACTAGACCCGAGGGCAGGGTCATTATCTATCCTTAGATGTTGTAAGAATGCTGTGACAGGGTCATGTGATGGTACTCGTATTTGAACTCTGTGGTGTAAAACTATGTTGACTTCCGCTACTACTCTATTTGTGTAAAAGACTATGTTGTACTCTGATGTTTAAATTTGGTTGCGAACTTATGTGTCATGTGATCGGGTATTGCTGAATGAATGATCCTTGGGGTATGAAAGGTTTGAAATCCTTCGAGATTTCCAGACTACCGGGTTTATATTGGCTCAAGTGCGACTGGATTGCGATCAAAATGCGATCGTTGTACTTGTGCTCGTATAAATTGGTCGGTTCTGTGACAAGCACCACAGCCTTCTTGGACCCGCCATGTGCGCCACTGCGTCCTACCCCAGGGAACGCACCGGCAGAGCCACCGCCGGCTCAGGAAGAACACAACGCACTCACGCACACCGGACTAAACGTAGCCAATCGGACAACGAACCATGAACGCCTGAAACAACCATGACGGGCATCGCCGTCGCGTGCACCCGGGGTGCCGCTGTCTCGACGGCATTCCCATGCGCGTAGCCACTAGCGGCCGCCGTGAACGACTCGACTCAACCACCGGCTTCGTAGGACACCATGCACACTCACGTACACGGACCGGCCAAGACCCAAATAGACACAACGTCGGCGTGGTCATGCTCGATGCCGCCCATGGATTCGCCCTGCCCACGCACACCGTTGGAACCTGGACACATCCCGACATCTCCCGGATACTTGTAGCCATCTCGAGCCAAGCATCTGGCCACTTTAGCCAGCCCCTGGCCAGCCATGACCAGCCTGTAGCAGGCCACAGCCAGCCACGACCAGTCAACAGCAGGCCACGGCCAGCCGCAGTCGGCCATAGCTAGTCGCAGCCGGCCAGTAGCTACCAGCAGCTGGCCAAGAGGAGCTAGAACATGTAGCAGCAAGCCTCGCCATCGCCACTTCCCTTTGGTACCTACCCTGTCTGGTCTTCGTGTCGTAGCCCCGTTGCCAGATCTTGAGGTCCTGTAGATGATGCTGGACTGTTAGAAAGCCCAATCGATAGATGATGTTGGACGGTTGGAAAGCCAAATTGCTATACGACACTGGACCATTGGAGAACCCCTCCTCTTACTTCTTATGCACTTGTCCACCATATTGTACCCTATCCTTGCAATCTGTCTGTATTTGTATCTGTTGTACCCTATCCTTAAGATCTGTCTATTCATATATCTGTTGTATCCTATCCTTACACTCTCTCTATATATGTATCTAAAATACAGGATCCAACCATCTTTGAGCTATGGAATTGTGCTCGTGGTTGTGTCATTGGATCTTATTGCTAGTCGTTCTTGTTGTTTGTCTGTGTGCCGTGCCTTCGAGCCGGCTAGGGGATCTACCTCGTTCGGACGTTGCGATCGCAAGATCCGTCTCGCCATGACCGTAATGCCGGGTGTAACACCCTAGTGTTAGTTACTATTTTCACATTTGCATTTGCATGCCATCAAGCATTGATCATGTCATTTCATGCATCTTTACCATTTGAATTAAATTTAATCCCTTTATATGCTATATGTTTGTTTATATGCTTACAATGCCATAGATGTGTTAGCATGCAAATGTGATGCTTGTTTACTGTCTAGATGACTTAAAACATGTTTGGGTTAACATTTGGAACAATGTTCATGTTGGTGAAATCCCCAAAATACCCCTCTAGTTCATAGTTGACTAGAAAGCCCTTCTAAACCTATTTTGTTTGAGCAAACAAGAAAGTTAATTTAGAGACTTTACATGTCAGAGCACCCTTAATCAAAGTTGTGTAGAATTTTATAAGCAACAAACTTTATTTTTGGGTCAACACATGAAAATGGGTGTAAGGTGGTCAAAATTGTGAAATTGTGCAGATTTGGGGCTGTTTCGGAGTTGCTGAAAATTTGCTAAGTCTAAACTGTTTTCAGTTTCAATGTACTTGTGTTCTTTGATCCATATCTCTCAAACCAAGCCGAATCAGTTCAAAGTGTTCCAATACCAAATGATCTATTGATGTAGCTCTTTGATCCATATTAGTGAAGTTTTCGCTGAAACGCCCTAGATCGCGAGTTGTGGCTCGATCAAAATCGAGTTTCAGTCGGGTATTCAAAACTAAATCCAAGCCGATTCAGTCCGGCATCGGTCAGCACCGACGTGGCCGCCGCAGCAAAACGCCCCTAGGTGGCGCCGTACGCCGTCGTTGCCCCTCGGTCGGCCTGTAAAAACCGAAGGCAACACGCCATTCTGTCGCCTGGCCACTCCATCCGCTCTCTCTCGCTCTCGCCTCTCTACTCTCCGTTTTTCTCTCCGCCGTCGCCATCGCCACCGAGCCAGCTCCGTGGTGAAATCCGCCGCCACCGCACCATCTCCGACCGCTCCATCTCCACCCGAGCTTCGCCATCCTCTACTCCACCTTCCTCGCCCATTTCTGGAACCAGTCGAGGCAAGGTATAGCACCTAGAGCCCTTCGCCGCCGTGCCATTGCCGGAGCGCCGCCGAGCTCACTGCTCGCCGCGTCGAGCACAATGCCGTGGCCGGCTTCCCTCTCTCTTGCTCGTCTAGGTGTCTCCGCTAGTCGTGGATCTAGCCTAGAGGGTTGGTGTAATACCCCTGGTATTACTGTTAACTAAAATGACATGTCATCATATCATCATGTGCATTTGCTTGTCATTAGGGCTAATAGTGTGATTAGCTTGTTTAACTCTTGTGTGTGCTTGAAGGAACCCTAATTGAGTTGTTATTTCTTGTTGATCTTTAATTTTCCTAAAACCCTAATTAAAGGCTTCAAAGTGCACTTTCTAAATTTGATCAAATCTGAGGTAGGTCCCTTAATAAAAGTTGTAGAGTTTTTAATGTAGAACAACTTCTATTTTGGGTGATTTTGAAGTTATGTTGAAAATTTTTGAATTAAGCTCAAAACAGTGTTTCAAAATTTGAATTTAAAACTGCTTTTCAAAAACTAATGAGAATTAGACAAAACTTCCTTAATAGAAGTTGTAGATCTCTCTGAGATGCACAACTTATATTTTGGCCAAATTTCAAGTTCTTTAGAAAAATAAAAAGTAATTTTAAATATTCAGTTTGAAATTCAAAACCCTAGTTTACCCCCTTTTGAATATTTTCAAATCTAGGCCGAATTTCAAATTGGTGCAAAAACAAAAGTTGTCCAGCACAAAAATATCTACAACTTTGCTTTTGGGCGTGGCCTCGGATTCGGTCGTTTGGCCAGTCAATTTGAGCGATTTTCTCTGAGCAAGGTACTGTACCGGCGACACTGTTCACGCGTCACGCGCGCGTCCGGCCGCGGCGCGCACGTCGCCGGCGTGCGCGACAGCGCCGCGCGTCCTCTGGCGCCGGAGCTCCGTCCGTGGTACGCGCAGCATGGAGCCGAGTTTCCCCCACGTTCTCCCCGACCGTCTCCTCGCCTATTTAAGCCCCAGGTGCTCCCTCCCGACCAAAATCGCCACCGCCGCCATTCTTGAGCTCCACTCGGTCGCCGGCGAAATTCACCGTCCACCGGCTATCTCCACCCTCTCCATCCTCTCAGTAAGTGTGCAGCTCCAAGGCGCTCCGGTTGGTGCCTTTTGTGCCCCCTCTAACGCCTTGGGTGCTCTGCTTCAGGTGTCATCGTCTTCGGGTCCGGCAGAGCGCCGCCGCGGGCTCGGTTTCTCGACCACAGCTCGTCGCGGTGAGCTACTCCCCTGCCTAAGCCTCGTTTCCTATTCTCTGACCTTCTCTTGAACTCATGCGCTCGGCGGTTGCGTGTTTCGTCCCCTAGGTCCAGCGGAACGGGTGCTCGCCGGAGTGTTCAAGCCGCCGCATCCGCCGCCGTCGTCAATCTCTTCTCACCGGTCCGCTTCAGCCCCGTCCTTCTCCCTCACTAGACTCGTGGTGAGCTCTAGATCCTTCCCAACCCTTTTGTTTATCGCTTTTTGGTCTCGGGAGGCCGGCGCATGCTCGCCGAGCCGTGGCGTCCGCCATGGTCGCGGAGAGTCTCATCGGAGGCGGCTAAGGTTGAAGCTAGGTGTTCTAGGTTGTCCGTTAGGGTGTGTAGTAGCCGCAGGTCGCATCCGGGTGGCCGTCGGTTCGCCGGCGGCGAGGGCCGCGCCGGTGCGCGCGTGCTCGCTCGCGCCGCGCGTTCGGCCGAGGAAGAAGACGGAGCTGACAGGCCGGCCCCGCCTGTCAGCGTCCGGCGCAGTGTGGGAAAAGGGGAGCGGGCCGTGTGGGCTGATTGCCCCGAGTTGGGCCGGCTTCGGGCCGTTTCGGTTTTCTCTTTTTCCAGGTTTTTACAATGTCTTTTCCATTTTATTTTCAAATGAATAGTGCTGCAGTTTCATAATTTTGTTAGAATATTTTGGCTGATCCAAAATTCATGAGAATTTTTGTATGTTCTCTCTGAGTAGTGTAGAATTTTATAAAAATATTGTTTGTCATGTTTAAGTACTTTCTGCAGTAGGTAAAAATCCCTAAAATAAATGGAAAGTGGATTTTTGCACATTTTTAATTAAATCTAGGTAACTCCAAAAATCACCAAAATTTATGTGTCTCTGTTTGGCATGGAAGGCTATCTGTTGGTGAAGTTTGGTCCCAATTGGAATTAGTTTGCTCTTGTATTAAATAGATATGGGTTTATTAAATAGTAAAAAGAAGTGTAGAAAATGAATTTAGGATTTGTGTGACTTTGGAATTGATTGTGGTTCTAGGTCAAACCCATTTAAGACCTAGAACACCCTAGTGATGCCATTTTATGCTTGTCATATGTTTAGTTCCTTATTTCTGGCATATGCTCTTTTCTGCATCGCATTCATACATGCATTGTTGCACACGTGTAGTGCCGGTAAACGAGGAAGTCAAAGTCGAGGTGCCTGGAGGAGAAGGTTCCGAGGTGGTTCTTGAACCTGAAAGCTGTGGTGCTCCTGCCCTGACTGTTTTTGCGTTGCAAGGCAAGCCCCGGTGCATTCAACCCTCTATTTATAAATGCTTTTATCACTGGAGTTAATCAACTGCATTAAGTTGTTAGGAGTTGCGTGATGAAACAATTGATGCATTTACCATCCTTGACTACTTGTTATCCAAGGAACCTAATGATTTGAAATGAGTTGAAAAATGCTTAGTCATGCTTAAATATTAGAATTGCAAAAATGCTAATTTAAACTTGATATTTGGAATGAAGAATTATCAAGGGATGGGTATGAGTCCATGTATGATGGCAGGGTCCTTTGGCCAGGACACTGTTATTGTAATGGATGGGTTTCCCGAGTGATCGGCCATCTGTTTGGGTTAGAGTCCCAACTGATCGTCATCATCGGGAAAGGGATTTGAAAACCGGGCAGAATCCAGGGTATTTGGGTTAGAGTCCCAATGCATGGTCTCTGACGGAAAGCAGTAGGGACCGTTCGTTGTAAGGCTTGTTGTGATCATGATGAACAGCCTCGCCACATACCAATTCGGAAAGCCTAGGGTCAGGTCGCTCTATTGCTGGAACCGACAACCGCGCACTGGGAGTGGAGAGATGGCGAGAGTAGCGTGTACCCACGTGGCCGGCGTGCCTGGAGACTAGTGGAGTACTGTGCTCTCGGGTGGCGTAGGACCGGGTCCGGAATAGAAAAGCCGTGACAATGGGTTGGTATATGCAAGCTTAAGTGCTACATATGCAGTGTGGATAGAATCCCCAGCTGGGTATACTTACTTGATTCGAATCAACGTGCTCCTCGGTTATGGAGACTTGATCCTCACGTCTACCTCGAAAAGTGGTTCGAAGAATAGGATGTTTGAGAATGATGAAAAGAATAAGATAGATGGAAAAGATGAATGATGACTTATGATATTAATAAGGTTATTCAATGAGCAAAAATACTGAGACAGGATAGTAATGCTTTTTCCGCTAAACTCTTACCTCCTGCTAAGCCTTACCCCTAACCTTGCATTCCAAGAGTCAGATATTTTCCTTAGTCGGGTAAGTCTTGCGGAGTACCCAGTACTCAGGGTTTGTTAACCCCGTTGCAGGAGGGCCACAGCCGGAGATTTGTCTCGACCCCTGTTGTGCTACAGTGATCGAAGAGGATAGTGGTGAGGAGTGAAGGACCCGTGGGCTGGGTTCGATTATCTACTATCTATTTATGTTGTATCGCTGTTCCAGTGCCACTGCTACTGTTTTAAGTTGGTTTGTAATAACTACACTTATTTACTATTTGAACTCGGTTTGTAATTTAAGTACTAGTTAATCTTCCGCATTTACTCTGATGTATTTTGATTATGAAATGTTGTAACTCTGTAATGGCTTCGCAATGGAGATCCTGTCGGCACACGGGCACTGATGTAGCCCGGCAGGGCTGCCTCGATCATTTGGAACACGGGTACGACTGTCAGAGGTCATTAGTGACGATGACAGGTGCCTGTGGGCCATGTGATTAAGGCGGTTCTGTTACAAGTGGTATCAGAGCGATCTATTGCTAAATCATTACGGAGTTGTTTTCGAAAACTTCAAAATATTTTGGATCTAAAATTTAAGTTAACTATTTTGAGTCCAAAACTGCTTTTCTTGTCTTACTCTGTACTAGGAGTAGGGTGGCATGTGGAACAATATTATTACTATTATTATTGTTAAGCCCTATGTCTGAAGTATGTTATTAATATTTATTTACCTGCATTGATTTAAAATTTGCGTAAGAACGAATCATGCATCATGTTGATTCACATGTTAATAACTTCCTCCCTAATGTTGGGTTTTGGGATAGGATTTACCAACCTGTTCATGCTAGCCTGTTCTATCTTGTCTTACCCTCACTTTGTCCAGCTGGCTCGCACGAAGCTGACCGCACGCAAGATGGTGGGACCGCGTGGCATTCCTCGTCACCAGCTCGCTCCTAGCCATGAGGAGGGCGAGGGCTCAGGCAACCGTCGCCGCAGCCGCAGGGAACTCAAAGAGGAGATCAGGGCACTCAAGGCCGAGGCGAGGCTGATGGAGGAGGACTTTGACCGAGCTGTGCGCAACCACTACAGGGATGTGCGCACCAACCGCGACCTGCACCGAGAGATTCACCAGGTCGAGGCCGAGGTGCAGGCGGCCATGGAGCGGGAGGCGGCAGCGCTGGAGCGTGAGCAGGTGGCAGTCCAGCAGAGAGACGAGGCTTTGGGGCGCGAGCAGGCCGCCCTTGAGCGTGTGGAGTGGGTGGAAGCCCACAATGGCAACATGCAGGCGTACATCAACACCCTGCATGAGGAGGTGCACAGGCTTAACAACCTGCTTAACCCTATCTTGGTTCCCCGTGAGGAGGACCCGGAGGGTGGCGTGGTTGTCGGGCCTGAGGACGAGGAGAGCGAGTCCGAGGAGTTGGGCTACTTCGAGCCCGTACCACTCGCCGAGGACCCAGCAGAGCCTGAGGACCAGATGGTGGAGGACGACGTCGATGAGGAGATCGTGGTCATCGACGACTAGTTGCCCGTGCTGCAGCGTTGGCAGTTGCTTGTATCCCTGTGTCGTAGTCTATGACCCTTAGAATTTTAGTTGTGGTTGGGATCTATGTGCTGTATGTCGCTAAGACTATGTATCTTGTGTTGTTATTTTTTTTTAGTTTGTGCTGTTACTCCGTTTCTATTTAAGTAATGTCAAGTCCAAGTTCTGAGTTAAGTGTGCAAATCACAGATGGTTCAGACCCGTGGTCAGTCCAGCAACCAGGGAGAGGACGGTCTTCCTGAGGCACCACCCGTGCCACCAAGCCTCGCTGATGCCATTACCGCACTTGCTAATGCGGCAAATGCTTTCGCTCAGAATCAGGGTCAGCGTGGAGAGCGCCGTGGGCGCAATAATGGGAACCAGGAAACTACCTATGTGGACTTCACCGACACCCGTCCACCGGTGTTCACCAAGGCGGATGAGCCGCTTGAGGCGGAATGACTGGCTCCGTACCATGGAGCAGAAGTTTGGTTTGATCCATTGCACCGAAATCCAGAAGCCACAGTTCGCAGCACAGCAGCTGCGTGGTCCCGCAAGTGCCTGGTATGCTAATCTCCTGGCAGCACAACCCGCCGGACACCAGCTTACCTGGGCAGAGTTTCGCACTGCATTCCGTGCCCACTACATCCCTGAAGGGATAATGAGAATGAAGCTCGATCAGTTTCTGGCATTGCGGCAGGGGGACTCCACTGTGATGGAGTACGTGACCAAGTTCAACCAGTTGTCTCTGTATGCCCCAGAGTACGTGAATACTGATGGTAAGAAGAGGAGCTGCTTTGTCAGAGGCTTGAACTACAAGATCCAGCGCAGCTTATCCAACAACCGCCACTGTACCTATCATGAAGCTGTTGACAGCGCGCTCGCTTTTGAAGAAAGTGACCGCCAACTTCAAGGAGAGAAGAAGAAGAAGAAGGCTGTTTTCTCTGGCAGCCAAAAGCGCCAGAAAATCATCTACCATCCCACCCACCACAACCGCCCACAGTACCCACAGCAGCAGGTAGTTGTGCGTACCGCCGCTACCTCCCACACCTCAAACCAGCAAAACACCACTCAGCCGAATGCCCCTGGCGTTCGTGTCACCTCACCACAGTTCACCTACAATCAACCGTGCTACAACTGTGGCCAGATGGGACACTGGTCCCGCAATTGTCCTTTCCCCAAACGGTCCAATCAGAATGCACAGAAGGGTGCTGGTGGACAGCAACAGCAGCAGCAGGGACAGCACCGTGGACAGCAGCAGCAGGCCCAGAAGGGCAAGGTGGTCAAGAAGGCTGGCCAGGTGTACTACACCCAGATCGCTGATATCCCGGAAGGAGAGCCCGTCATGCTCGGTAGGTTCCCTATTGCCGATAACCCTGCAATTACACTCTTTGATTCTGGTGCATCACATTCATTCATCAATCGTAATTTTGTCGTCAAGCATGACATACAAATTGGGGAGGTTAATGAGAATTTTATCATACAATCGCCCGGGGGGCGTATCAGTACTAAGGAAGTGGTATTTCGGGTACCCATAGAATTGGGAGGGCATAAGTTCCCGACCACTATGATAGTGCTAAAAGATCAGGACATAGATGCCATTTTGGGGATGAATTGGATGTATCAGCACAAGGCTGTGATTGATGTGCTGAATAGGACAATCAAAGTTAACATACCTGATAGTCAGTCCAAACTTCTTATCCAACTTCCATTACCCCTGAGAACCGTGAAGCAAGTCAATGCTACCTCAGTGCAAGAAATCCTGAATATTCCAGTAGTTTGTGAATTCCCGGATGTCTTTCCTGATGACTTACCTGGGTTGCCTCCGGACCGTGATGTGGAGTTTGCCATAGAGCTTAAGCCTGGTACGGCACCTATATCTCGTAGGGCGTACAGGATGCCACCAAAAGAACTGGCAGAGTTGAAGGTTCAGTTGCAAGAATTGCTTGACAAAGGTTTTATCCGGCCCAGTTCGTCACCTTGGGGCTGTCCGGCCATTTTTGTGAAAAAGAAGGATAACTCTCTCAGACTGTGTATTGACTATCGTCCTCTCAACGAGGTCACCATCAAAAATAAATACCCTTTGCCCCGTATCGATCTTCTCTTTGACCAGCTTGCTGGGGCCAAAGTATTCTCTAAGATTGACCTTCGATCGGGGTACCACCAAATAAAAATCCGTCCACAAGATATTCCCAAAACCGCTTTCACCACCAGATATGGCCTATATGAATACCTAGTCATGTCTTTTGGCCTGACCAATGCTCCTGCCTATTTCATGTATCTGATGAACTCCGTGTTCATGCCTGAGCTTGACAAGTTCGTAGTCGTTTTTATAGATGACATCCTTGTATACTCCAAAACCCCCGAAGAACATGCTAACCACCTTCGAATTGTCCTAAACCGTTTGAGAGATCACCAACTTTATGCCAAGTTCAGCAAATGTGAGTTTTGGTTGGACAGAGTTCCATTCCTCGGTCATATTCTGTCCGCAGAAGGAGTGTCCGTAGATCCCAGCAAGGTCGAGGAGATTCTGAATTGGAAGCCGCCCACCACAGTGCATCAGGTCCGCAGTTTTATGGGTTTGGCAGGTTACTATCGTCGTTTTATCCCAGATTTCTCCAGGATATCTAAACCCATCACCAACTTGCTGAAAAATCAAGTGAAGTTTGTTTGGACATCAGATTGTGAGGAAGCTTTTCAGAAGTTGAAGGAATTGCTAACCACTGCACCAGTGTTGGCTCAGCCGAATATCGAGAAACCATTTGATGTGTACTGTGATGCTTCGGGAACCGGTCTTGGCTGTGTGTTGATGCAAGAGGGTCGTGTCATTGCTTATGCTTCACGGCAACTCAAGCGTCACGAAAGAAAACTATCCTACTCATGATCTAGAGTTGGCAGCCGTGGTCCATGCTCTGAAAATATGGCGTCATTATCTGTTGGGAAGTACCTGCAATATTTACACTGATCACAAGAGTCTGAAGTACATTTTTACTCAAGAAGAGTTGAATATGAGGCAGAGAAGATGGCTCGAGTTGATCAAGGACTATGACATCGAAGTACATTACCATCCTGGTAAAGCAAATGTGGTAGCTGATGCATTGAGCCGCAAGGTTCACTGCAACTGCTTGAATGTGAAGTTATATACTCTGACCTTGTGTTGTGAGCTGGAGAGATTGGATATTGAAATGGTGCCACGGGGCAGCATAGCCAACATTAGAATTGAAACTCCTATTCGAGAACAGATCATTACCGCTCAAAAGAAAAGCAAAGGGATCAAGCACATCAAAGAAAAGATCCAAGCAGGCAAGGCTGACTGTTTCAGGATTGATGATGATGGTGTGGTCTGGTTCAAGGACAGATTAGTTGTCCCCAAGATTCCTGTGTTACGTCAAGCGATCCTCGATGAAGCGCACTCGACAAAATTCTCTATTCATCCAGGAAGCAATAAGATGTACCAGGACTTGAGGCAGAAATTCTGGTGGACCAAGATGAAGGTTGAAATTGCTCAGTATGTGGCAAGGTGTGACACATGTCAGAAAGTTAAGGCTGTGCACATGAGACCTGGTGGAGAACTACAACCATTGCCTGTGCCAGCATGGAAGTGGGAAGATATCAGCATGGATTTCATTGTGGGATTGCCCAAGACTACTCGGGGTTTTGATTCCATCTGGGTTGTTGTGGACCGTCTTACGAAACAAGCCCATTTCATGCCAGTCAAGAAGGACTTTAGAGCTCCAAGGTATGCTCAGTTGTATATTGAGAATCTGATGAAACTGCATGGAGTGCCAAAAACCATTGTCTCTGACCGTGGTACCCAGTTTGTCTCCAAGTTTTGGAAGGCATTTCATAAGTCCTTGGGGACAAAGCTTCTGCACAGCACTGCATATCATCCGCAAACCGATGGGCAGACTGAAAGAGTCAATCAAGTATTGGAAGACATGTTGAGAGCTTGCGCGTTGAATTACCCGGACAAGTGGGACGAGTGCTTGGCCTTGGCCGAATTCTCGTATAACAACAGCTATCAAGAAAGCATCCAAATGGCTCCATTCGAGGCCGTGTATGGTAGAAGATGTCGCACACCTTTGAATTGGTCCGAACCAGGAGAAAGATGGTACTATGGGGTAGATCTGGTAAAAGAGGCTGAAGACAAGGTTCGAGTGATACAAGAGAACTTAAAAATAGCCCAGTCTAGGCAGAAAAGTTACGCTGATAAACGACGTCGACCGCTAGAGTTTAAAGTGGGAGATTTTGTTTATCTGAAGGTATCGCCAATGAAAGGAGTGAATCGTTTTGGAGTTAAAGGCAAACTAGCCCCGCGTTTCATTGGACCCTTTGAGATCATCGAACGTGTGGGAAAAGTGGCTTACAGGTTGCAGTTACCTGAGCACATATCAGAAGTACACAACGTATTCCATGTGTCGCAGCTGAAACGATGTCTGAGAGTGCCAGATCAAGTAATCGATGTGGAAGGAGTTCAGTTGGAACCCGACATGACTACCTCCGAATATCCAGTTCGGATTCTGGATATTAAAGATCGTGTTACCCGCAGGACTACAACCAGGTGGTATAAAGTACAATGGAGTCAGCAATCTGAGGACGAAGCCACCTGGGAATCTGAAGACTTTTTGGCAGAAAAATTTCCCGAATTCTATGCTTCTATATAGGTATAGCCTCTCTCTGTATTTGATCTTTTCTAGCCCCTTGTTTTGAGTTTTGTTTGGGTAGCTATGATTGGAAAATTTTCTGTTTAAAAACAATGTTATCTACCTAATCTCGGGACGAGATTTCTTTTAGGGGGGAAGGCTGTAATACCCCTGGTATTACTGTTAACTAAAATGACATGTCATCATATCATCATGTGCATTTGCTTGTCATTAGGGCTAATAGTGTGATTAGCTTGTTTAACTCTTGTGTGTGCTTGAAGGAACCCTAATTGAGTTGTTATTTCTTGTTGATCTTTAATTTTCCTAAAACCCTAATTAAAGGCTTCAAAGTGCACTTTCTAAATTTGATCAAATCTGAGGTAGGTCCCTTAATAAAAGTTGTAGAGTTTTTAATGTAGAACAACTTCTATTTTGGGTGATTTTGAAGTTATGTTGAAAATTTTTGAATTAAGCTCAAAACAGTGTTTCAAAATTTGAATTTAAAACTGCTTTTCAAAAACTAATGAGAATTAGACAAAACTTCCTTAATAGAAGTTGTAGATCTCTCTGAGATGCACAACTTATATTTTGGCCAAATTTCAAGTTCTTTAGAAAAATAAAAAGTAATTTTAAATATTCAGTTTGAAATTCAAAACCCTAGTTTACCCCCTTTTGAATATTTTCAAATCTAGGCCGAATTTCAAATTGGTGCAAAAACAAAAGTTGTCCAGCACAAAAATATCTACAACTTTGCTTTTGGGCGTGGCCTCGGATTCGGTCGTTTGGCCAGTCAATTTGAGCGATTTTCTCTGAGCAAGGTACTGTACCGGCGACACTGTTCACGCGTCACGCGCGCGTCCGGCCGCGGCGCGCACGTCGCCGGCGTGCGCGACAGCGCCGCGCGTCCTCTGGCGCCGGAGCTCCGTCCGTGGTACGCGCAGCATGGAGCCGAGTTCCCCCCACGTTCTCCCCGACCGTCTCCTCGCCTATTTAAGCCCCAGGTGCTCCCTCCCGACCAAAATCGCCACCGCCGCCATTCTTGAGCTCCACTCGGTCGCCGGCGAAATTCACCGTCCACCGGCTATCTCCACCCTCTCCATCCTCTCAGTAAGTGTGCAGCTCCAAGGCGCTCCGGTTGGTGCCTTTTGTGCCC
This sequence comes from Eremochloa ophiuroides, assembly GCA_038502445.1. Taxonomy (NCBI): domain Eukaryota; kingdom Viridiplantae; phylum Streptophyta; class Magnoliopsida; order Poales; family Poaceae; genus Eremochloa; species Eremochloa ophiuroides. Next base: position 70,836,222 of record JAHLJS010000002.1, read on the forward strand.
CCTCTAACGCCTTGGGTGCTCTGCTTCAGGTGTCGTCGTCTTCGGGTCCGGCAGAGCGCCGCCGCGGGCTCGGTTTCTCGACCACAGCTCGTCGCGGTGAGCTACTCCCCTGCCTAAGCCTCGTTTCCTATTCTCTGACCTTCTCTTGAACTCATGCGCTCGGCGGTTGCGTGTTTCGTCCCCTAGGTCCAGCGGAACGGGTGCTCGCCGGAGTGTTCAAGCCGCCGCATCCGCCGCCGTCGTCAATCTCTTCTCACCGGTCCGCTTCAGCCCCGTCCTTCTCCCTCACTAGACTCGTGGTGAGCTCTAGATCCTTCCCAACCCTTTTGTTTATCGCTTTTTGGTCTCGGGAGGCCGGCGCATGCTCGCCGAGCCGTGGCGTCCGCCATGGTCGCGGAGAGTCTCGTCGGAGGCGGCTAAGGTTGAAGCTAGGTGTTCTAGGTTGTCCGTTAGGGTGTGTAGTAGCCGCAGGTCGCATCCGGGTGGCCGTCGGTTCGCCGGCGGCGAGGGCCGCGCCGGTGCGCGCGTGCTCGCTCGCGCCGCGCGTTCGGCCGAGGAAGAAGACGGAGCTGACAGGCCGGCCCCGCCTGTCAGCGTCCGGCGCAGTGTGGGAAAAGGGGAGCGGGCCGTGTGGGCTGATTGCCCCGAGTTGGGCCGGCTTCGGGCCGTTTCGGTTTTCTCTTTTTCCAGGTTTTTACAATGTCTTTTCCATTTTATTTTCAAATGAATAGTGCTGCAGTTTCATAATTTTGTTAGAATATTTTGGCTGATCCAAAATTCATGAGAATTTTTGTATGTTCTCTCTGAGTAGTGTAGAATTTTATAAAAATATTGTTTGTCATGTTTAAGTACTTTCTGCAGTAGGTAAAAATCCCTAAAATAAATGGAAAGTGGATTTTTGCACATTTTTAATTAAATCTAGGTAACTCCAAAAATCACCAAAATTTATGTGTCTCTGTTTGGCATGGAAGGCTATCTGTTGGTGAAGTTTGGTCCCAATTGGAATTAGTTTGCTCTTGTATTAAATAGATATGGGTTTATTAAATAGTAAAAAGAAGTGTAGAAAATGAATTTAGGATTTGTGTGACTTTGGAATTGATTGTGGTTCTAGGTCAAACCCATTTAAGACCTAGAACACCCTAGTGATGCCATTTTATGCTTGTCATATGTTTAGTTCCTTATTTCTGGCATATGCTCTTTTCTGCATCGCATTCATACATGCATTGTTGCACACGTGTAGTGCCGGTAAACGAGGAAGTCAAAGTCGAGGTGCCTGGAGGAGAAGGTTCCGAGGTGGTTCTTGAACCTGAAAGCTGTGGTGCTCCTGCCCCGACTGTTTTTGCGTTGCAAGGCAAGCCCCGGTGCATTCAACCCTCTATTTATAAATGCTTTTATCACTGGAGTTAATCAACTGCATTAAGTTGTTAGGAGTTGCGTGATGAAACAATTGATGCATTTACCATCCTTGACTACTTGTTATCCAAGGAACCTAATGATTTGAAATGAGTTGAAAAATGCTTAGTCATGCTTAAATATTAGAATTGCAAAAATGCTAATTTAAACTTGATATTTGGAATGAAGAATTATCAAGGGATGGGTATGAGTCCATGTATGATGGCAGGGTCCTTTGGCCAGGACACTGTTATTGTAATGGATGGGTTTCCCGAGTGATCGGCCATCTGTTTGGGTTAGAGTCCCAACTGATCGTCATCATCGGGAAAGGGATTTGAAAACCGGGCAGAATCCAGGGTATTTGGGTTAGAGTCCCAATGCATGGTCTCTGACGGAAAGCAGTAGGGACCGTTCGTTGTAAGGCCTGTTGTGATCATGATGAACAGCCTAGCCACATACCAATTCGGAAAGCCTAGGGTCAGGTCGCTCTATTGCTGGAACCGACAACCGCGCACTGGGAGTGGAGAGATGGCGAGAGTAGCGTGTACCCACGTGGCCGGCGTGCCTGGAGACTAGTGGAGTACTGTGCTCTCGGGTGGCGTAGGACCGGGTCCGGAATAGAAAAGCCGTGACAATGGGTTGGTATATGCAAGCTTAAGTGCTACATATGCAGTGTGGATAGAATCCCCAGCTGGGTATACTTACTTGATTCGAATCAACGTGCTCCTCGGTTATGGAGACTTGATCCTCACGTCTACCTCGAAAAGTGGTTCGAAGAATAGGATGTTTGAGAATGATGAAAAGAATAAGATAGATGGAAAAGATGAATGATGACTTATGATATTAATAAGGTTATTCAATGAGCAAAAATACTGAGACAGGATAGTAATGCTTTTTCCGCTAAACTCTTACCTCCTGCTAAGCCTTACCCCTAACCTTGCATTCCAAGAGTCAGATATTTTCCTTAGTCGGGTAAGTCTTGCGGAGTACCCAGTACTCAGGGTTTGTTAACCCCGTTGCAGGAGGGCCACAGCCGGAGATTTGTCTCGACCCCTGTTGTGCTACAGTGATCGAAGAGGATAGTGGTGAGGAGTGAAGGACCCGTGGGCTGGGTTCGATTATCTACTATCTATTTATGTTGTATCGCTGTTCCAGTGCCACTGCTACTGTTTTAAGTTGGTTTGTAATAACTACACTTATTTACTATTTAAACTCGGTTTGTAATTTAAGTACTAGTTAATCTTCCGCATTTACTCTGATGTATTTTGATTATGAAATGTTGTAACTCTGTAATGGCTTCGCAATGGAGATCCTGTCGGCACACGGGCACTGATGTAGCCCGGCAGGGCTGCCTCGATCATTTGGAACACGGGTACGACTATCAGAGGTCATTAGTGACGATGACAGGTGCCTGTGGGCCATGTGATTAAGGCGGTTCTGTTACAGTTGGTCGGGCCACTCGAGCCCTGTTTCGGCCGGGACGCCGCTCGCCGGAGTTCCCGTCCGCCACCATGCCGCCTTGCGCGCGGTTAGGTCGAGTCGTAGTGGACCAAAGGTTGATTCGCGGGCCGTATAGCTTCGTTAGGGTTCCAGATTCTCGGAACGAGGCTTAGCTTCGCCGGTGAAGGCCGGTAGCGGCCAGCGCACGCTCGCCGGAGCTCCGCCGTCCGCCATTGCCGCCATTGAGCTTGCTCCGGTGGTAGTTAGGTCTCGGGAGTTAGCTTATCGAGTTCGCCTTGTTCCCAGAAACACGTAGGTGCCCTCGGTGCCGCCGGTGACCTCGCCGCCGGCGAGATAGGGCCGGTCAGCGCCGGCGGCTCTGCTCTCTCTCTCTGACGCATGGGACCCGTTTGACTGGGGAGCCCATCGGTCAGTCGCTCTGGTGCGCTTTTGGTGCACTGGGCCGGGTGTGTGTAGCATTTTGAACCGATTTCATTTTAAAGGATTTAAGAAAATGAATTTTCAGAAAATTGGTAAAATATTCCAAAAATCATATCTGGAGCTAGAAGTGTCCAAATGAGGTGAACCAAATTTTGTTGGGTTTGTCTTTCTGAGCTCTATACAGGAAAAATACGAAATATGACTTTGTGGTAATTTTTCTGTGCAGTTATAATTAATTTATTATATGCTTGTAAACTTGATAAGCGCATAACTAATTATAGGAATCTGCTAAAAATGTGATTCCACTTGCATTAATCTTGTTTAGAGTAGTAGGACCTGGAAAAAATATGTTTGCTGGTTGGTTACTGTTATTTATAAGATGTCATGTGTAACATGCCTTTCATGCTATCTTTTTGATAAATTCACCATGCTTAGTGTAGATAAGTTATGGTTATGAATATTTTTCCTGAGCCTTGTTTTGTGGTAAAGAAGCTAAGAAAAATCGAAAATCTGTTGTTGTAGTAAGTATTTTCTATTGCTTAAATGGCTGTCTGCTTGTCATTTTTGTGTAGCATGTTATATCTGTCCAAATGACTTGATATTTTGCCAATAGCCTAATATGGGAGTGTGTTATCTACTGTAATTTTTTAAGAATTTTCTAGGTACAACAGATGTAAGGTCCAGTTATAAGCTAGGGTTAAATTAATTATTTTTAATTGAGTAATAATTGGTTAGGAGATGTTTTCATGCATTTCTGTGATGCTCTAGCTTGGTAACCTTGCTAGACACTTTGGGGTTGATCTTGTTCATGTGTAGGTTAGCTAGGTCAAATGTCTTTGCTTATATGCTTTGTTCGTGGTTATTAGTTAAAAGGTGGGTGTGGTAGGGAAGTTTGATTCAAATTAATTGTTAGTGCAGGTTGTAGACCTCTTACGCAAGACGAGAAATTATTCTATAACTTGCTTAAGAAGGGTGAGTATGTGTTGTTGTTTAGAGAAGAAATATGCACATACTCAATAAATATTTGATAAATTATTTGGATGCTCACATGTTGTCTAATGCATCTCATGGCTCAAGTTGTGCATCTCTATATAGCATTCCTTGTGCACTTCTCAGTTCTCATATATGCATATCATGCATACAGGATCGCTGGAAGGAGTTACACTGCTGCAATTCGATCCGCCGGAGGAAGGAGTGCCCCCGGAGATCGAGGTGCCGGAAGCTCCCGAGGCCGAGGAGGAAACTGAACTGCCGGAGTGCACTGACCATCAACCATCTAACTTTGTGAAAGGCAAGCCCCGGAGTATCCCTAAGCCTCCACCTATCTCTTTTTATATAAATGCACTGGTATTTATTAAATCGTATGATTGTGCACTTAAGTATAGGAGTTGAATTGATACCATTGCTGCATTTATACCTTGTACACTTGTCTACTATCCTGGTACTATCACTAGACAAGGGATGGGTTCGATCTTATGCTTAGCCATGCTTAGACCGGTAGAAGTCGAGGGATTTCCTGTCCTTCGCGAGCATAGGTGGTGACTAATGATGATGGGGATCGATTCCACATGGTTGACTATATGTGCCACCATGCCACAATGATAATGAGAGAATCAAGGCTAGGTAGCGGGGAGCCGCATGACATGGTTGAGGTCACGCTGTCTTCGGTGCTGCCTGCGGCCGACTAGGACTGAGGCCACCAGACATCAGTTGAGATTGAAAGACGTCATCACATAGCTGGCCAGATAAGTCATTTTGACCACGAAGCCGAGTAGTTCCTTCTGAGCCGAGAATTGATGTGACATGGATAGACATATTCTGGAGGTAGGAAGGATGTGCGGAGACACCATTTTGCCATAGTCAGGTCAGGGACCTGCACTTCCTGTGAGTGGGTTTGTCTCCGAGAATATGGCCCCCGCCAAGCTCGCGATATAATATGACTCAGAAAGATCTAACGGTGACCCAAGAAGCCACTGATCAGGCTAACAGGGTTTGTCATTGGCATATTTGCCAGCTGGTACAATCGATTCGAATCGCCATCTCTCCTGGTTAGTGAGAAACTGAACTGATCTTCTGGTGAGGTAGAGGCTAATAACTTGAACATATTGATTATGGTGAGATGAGGTTGATATCTGTGGATATCGGAAATCATATGGTTGTATTGTTTGCTATAATATCAAGTGATTGTTTAGTATAGCTGCAAACCTTAGTTTAATAGCTTAACTGAAATCGAAGCTAAACCATATCTAAAATTTATAAGTTGAGGAACTACTATAGTAATGCTTTTTATGCAAAATGTTGCTATCCTCTGAGCTCCACCAAATAAGCCTGCATATCCTTGAGAGTCTTTTTATTTACTTCCTGTCGGGTAAGACTAGCTGAGTACAATTGAATACCCAGGGTTTTATTCCCATTGTTGCAGAAGGAGTAGTCTACTATGCTTATTGCAAGAACTGCTTCACCCCTGCGGGCGAAGAAGATTAGACCTGGGGCAAGGTCGTTATCCATCTTTAGCTTTTGTAAGATGCTGTGACATGGTCAGCTGGTGGTACTCGTATGTGAACTATGTTGTTTCAAAACTATGTTGACTTCTGCTACTGTTACATTTATGTAAAAGACTCTGTTGTACTCTGATGTTTTAATTCGGTTGTAAACTTATGTATCATTTGATGGGTTGTTGCTGAATTTGTAAGATCCTTGGGGTATGTTCTGTTTAAAATGTTAGAAATCCTTCGAGATTTCTGGACTACCGGGTTTATATTGGCTCAAGTGTGACTTGATTGCTACTAAATTGGCGATCGTCGTACTTGTACTCGTATAAATTGGTCGGTTCTCTGACAGCTGGTACCAGAGCATAATTCAGCATACACCCTCACTTGACTATTTGAAAACAAAAATGGTTTTGGAGTTTTGAAAATTATTTGACAATTATTAGTTGGGTGTAGGTGATTTAAACCGAGTGTTTTCAAAAATTATGAGTACCAATGACCAAGTTCTATAGCCCTATATATGTATATATGGTAATTAGGTGGCTTATGTAAGTACTAACTGGGGAATTGCATCATGTTTCCATTTGCAGTTCATTTGGTTTTATTGCGCGGATATATGTGACATTGCGGCTTCTTATTGCTTCTTGGGCTGATGATTTATACCGACCACTTCGGATGAGGTAAGGTGAGATGTGAGTGTACGATCGAACAACCGTCGATCTATGGGGAGTGCTTATGGTTACTGAAGTGAGTACATGTGGTTCATATGTGTACTTATGGAAGTATTGGGGAGTAATTACTTTCGGGGTCGCAAGTGCTCACGGGAGCATTTTTGGCAAAAAGTGCTTCTTAGTGCCATGCATACATTGGGGAATGGGCTGAAATGAATCTTCTGTAGGTACACTAACCACACAAAACGTGTTGTACGACCAGTTACGTATATGAGAGCACGTGGTATGCCACCAACTATAACGTTAGTTAATTAAATCATAATGTGTGAGGTTGTTGGCACGTGCATGCATCATGATCATGAAATTAATTTAAAATTTCTGTATTGTTCCCTTCCCTGTAATAAATTGGTGCTATCCTGTCTTATTCTAATGCTGCAAGATATTACATTGTACCAGATGGCAGCTGAAGGTGCGCCGCAGAGTGGTCAGTTTCTGGAGCAGTTTGGCACACCCACTGTGCTGTGGAGGTTGTTGGAGTCAGTGGGGTATCCAGAGCCGCCACTGTATTTCTGGACGCCAGCAAAGACCATGGTGCAGCCTTGGTTTGATGTTTGGGTGGCAATTCCTGCTCTTGAAGGGGATTGGTCTTTGCCCGAGCTCAAAGTCGAGGTAGACATGAAGACGCCATGGGGTGGTGCCCAATTTGCAGCCTTCGAGATGTTGGTGAAGATTTGCACCAGGTTCAACAAGAGGGCTGATTTGGGGCCAGCCAATGTGTTCCCAAGGGCAGATGCTTCACAGGATGAGTGGGCTCAGTCTAGCCAAGATCCTTTGGTGCGAGGCAGAGATGAGCGTGCTCATAACACTGGGGCTCCTATGAGTGCTATGTTTGCTGTCCTGAAGATGCACTTTGCCACTAGGGATGGTTGGATGCAGTGTATTAACGCGCTGCATGATGCTGTTGAGAAGAGGCTGGAAGCGGAAGAGTTTGCACGCATTGCTCGTCGCAGTGCTGACGATCAGATGGCAGCTCTTACCGCCTGTCGCAATGAGTTGCTACGATGCACTGGCGCTTTGTTGGCAGCTGATCGCCATGTTACTGAGCTTGAGAGGTAGAATGCGGACCTTCGTCATCAGCTTGGTAATCGCAATATGAACCTGGCACGTCAGCGAGATGACATTTTGCGCGTGTTGCGTGCAAGTCAGCAGCAGGTCTGGGAGCTGTAGCAGGATGTTCATTGTCTGAACAACCGTGTTGATCCGTTTCACCATCCAGGTGCAGCAGAGATTGGTCTTGAGATCTTCGTAGCAGCTGATGATAGTGAGGCAAGTTCGGAAGAAGAAGAAGAAGACCCTGAGGAGATAGTGCCTATCGACGAGAGTGATGACTTTGGTGGGAACGTGTCAGGTATGGACAGTGACCACGATGAGTAGCTCTTTCTAGTGCACTTGCCATGTTGGCACTCTTTTGTAATGAAATACTTTGATGTACCCTAAATGGTTGGGTTGGACTTGTAATGTTTAAACCTTGCATGTTCAAGGCTTAAACCATCAGACTTTTAATTAAGCAATGATCGTCGTGCGGTTCGCGAAGAATTTTTCTTTGTTGCGCCTTGTAATTGTGTGGTTGTGAGACTGTTATTGAATTATCGTGCCATTTGTATGTTATCAAAAACAATCATTGATATCCTCTGGGCATGATTTTTCGGTTATCGTTTGTATGACTAACACTCAACAATGGTTGTTGTGTTTACTGCAGATGGCGCCTCAAACCCACCGTCATGGGTCGGGTAGTGGTGGTGGGAATGAGCGCGAGGATGAGGAGTTACCGCCGCCTCCACCACTCACGCAAGAGTAGATGTTTGCTCAATTCCTGGATACTTAGTAGGCTATTCTGCAGCAGATGGTTGCCAACAACAACAATAACAACAATCGCAACCGAGATGGGCGTCATGAAAATAATGAAGGTCAGTACAGTGATTACAAGGACTTCTTGGACACCAAGCCACCAGTGTTCAAGCAAGCTGTTTAACCATTGGAGGCAGATGAGTGGTTGAACACAATCGAGCAGTCGTTCTCAGTGCTGAGGTTGACCGAGACCATGAAGGCTAGCTTTGCTGCTCTCTTGCTGCAAGCACCCGCAGGGATATGGTGGGCAAATCGCAAGACCGCCTATCCTGTGGTTGCTGATATCACCTGGGAGTAGTTTACTAAGGATTTCAGGGGTCATTTCATTCTAGCTGGGTTGATCAAGATGAAGGTTAATGAGTTCATGCAGCTTACCCAGGGTACCAAGACCCTTACTCAGTACCATCATGATTTCAACAATATATCAAGGTATGCTCCTTGGACAGTGGACACCGATGAAAAGAAGATTGAAACTTTCAAGAGAGGCCTTAGCACCAAGCTCATGAAGACTTTGGCTAACAACACTCGTACAACTTTCAACGAGTTTCTCAGTGATGCTTTCATTCAAGAGAAACAGAACAATCTGCACACTACTTTCAAGGGAGGCAAGAGGCCTTTGGAAGGAGGCTCTTCTCAGCCAAGGGCTCCAGCAGCAGGTCGTGCTGTGGCAAATCGCCCTACTTATCGTCCGGCTATTCCTGGAGCAAAGTTCAGACCTCCTCCAAAGAAGCAGCCAGCACCACAACGCTACAAGAGGGGTTTCACTGTACCTTTGAACAAGAACAATGTTCCTCCAAGCAATACTGTTCAAGTAAAAACCAACCAAGGTTTGGGGCCGTGTTTTAATTGTGGTCAACAGGGGCATCACGCTCGCTATTGTCCTCAACCAAGGCAGGGCCGTGTGCACCACACTGCAGCTAAAGAAATTCCTGAAGGTGAACCAGTCACTGCGGGTATGTTTTCTGTAAATCAACATCCTGCTATTGTATTGTTCGACTCAGGATCATCACATTCTTTTGTGAGTCAAGCATTTGCACAAAAGCATGCATTTCCAATTGTTGAATTGAACTGTAGTTTCTGGATAACTTCAGCTGGGGCTGAAATTTGTACTCGTCAGTGTGTCAAAAGTGTGGCCATTGAGATTGGTGGCAGGGTATTTGTCAGCAGTCTCATTATGTTGCCTGGGTTAGGGCTGGATGTTATTCTGGGGTGTGTTGGATGAAACAGTGGGATGTGGTTATAAATATTCCCAACCGGATGTTGACATTAAGGGAACCACAGGGTGAAGGCACCTTTCAGGTTTATTTGCCCCGTAGGGGAGATCTTTTTAGTCTCTGTTTTGCGGTTGGGGCTGCAACCTTTCATGATATCCCTGTAGTGTGTGAATTTCCTGATGTCTTTCCGGACGATCTTCCTGGACTTCCTCCTGACTGGGATGTGGAGTTTGCGCTAGAACTTATTCCTGGAACGGCACCAATCTCTCGGAGGCCATACATAATGCCACCACATGAGTTAGCTGAGCTTAAGAAACAACTCCAGGAGTTATTGGACAAGGGGTTCATTCGCCCTAGTTCTTCTCCGTGGGGCTGTCCTGCTATCTTTGTGAAGAAGAAAGATGAAACTTTGCGTATGTGTGTGGACTACGGGCCACTTAATGCTGTGACGATTAAGAACAAGTATCCTTTACCTCGTATTGATATCTTGTTTGATCAATTGTCCAAGGCTAAGGTTTTCTCCAAGATTGATATGAGATCTGGGTATCATCAAATTAAGATTAGGCCACAAGATATTCCCAAGACGGCTTTCTCCACTCGGTATGGACTGTACGAGTATTTGTTATGCCTTTTGGGTTAACCAATGCTCTTGCACATTTCATGTACTTAATGAATTCAGTTTTCATGCCGGAGTTGGATAAGTTTGTGGTAGTCTTTATTGATGACATTCTGATTTATTCTGAAAACATAGAGGATCATGCTGAACATTTGAGGATAGTTTTTACTAGACTCAGAGAGCATAAACTATATGCTAAGTTTAGCAAGTGTGAGTTTTGGCTAACCAAAGTACCTTTTCTGGGCCATATCTTGTCTGCTGAGGGTATTTCTATAGATCCCTCAAAGGTGCAGCAGGTGTTGGATTGGAAATCGCCCACCAATGTGTCAGAGGTTTGTAGTTTCTTGGGGTTAGCTGGGTATTATCATCGTTTCATTCAAGATTTCTCCAAGATAGCTCAACCTATGACCAAATTGTTGCATAAAGATACCAAGTTTGTTTGGAGTGAGGAGTGTGAAGCAGCTTTTCGCACCTTGCGGACGTTGTGACCACTGCTCTGGTTCTTGCACAACCTGATATTGAGAAGCCTTTTGATGTGTACTGTGATGCCTGTGGCACTGGGTTAGGTTGTGTGCTCATGCAAGAAGGCCGAGTCATTGCTTATGCCTCGCGTCAATTGAGAAAACACGAGCAAAATTATCCTACCCATGATTTGGAGCTTGCTGCAGTAGTACACGCACTGAAAATTTGGCTTCACTACTTGATGGGCCATAAATGTCATATCTATTCTGATCACAAGAGTCTTAAGTACATTTTTACTCAACCAGAGTTGTACATGAGGCAGAGAAGGTGGTTGGAATTGATCAAAGATTATGATTTGGAGGTATATTACCATCTGGGCAAGGCTAATGTAGTTGCTAATGCTTTGAGTCAAAAGTCTCATTGCAATGCATTGCAGCCGTTGCTAGCAGACGGTTTTAATCTTATGCATCCAGTGGTATTGAATAATATTACTCTCAGTTGTACTTTGGAAAGCAAAATCATTGAAGGCCAGAAAACAGATCCGGGCATATATCACGTCAAGAGAAAAATGCAAGAGCAAGAAACACTTCACTTCCGGGTAGATGAACAAGGTATATTATGGTTCAAAGACCGATTAGTAGTACCAAAAGATCGTGAGCTGAGGAATCAGATTATGGATGAGGCTCATCTTTCCAAGTTATCTATTCATCCTAGTAGCAGTAAAATGTATCAAGACTTGAAGCCTAGATTTTGGTGGACAAAAATGAAGAAAGAGATTGCAGTTTATGTGGCTAGGTGTGATACCTGCTGTCGTGTGAAAGCTATTCACCTTAAGCCATCCGGTTTATTACAACCTTTGCCAGTTCCTGGCTGGAAATGGGATGAGATAACCATGGACTTCATAACGGGCTTACCCTTAACGCAAAAAGGCCGTGATTCTATTTGGGTGATTGTAGATCAACTGACTAAGATTGCACATTTCTTACCAGTTCGAACTACGGATCGTCCTCATCAGCTGGCACAGCTCTATTTTGCACAGATACTTCGGTTACATGGTGTGCCGAGGATGATAGTTTCCGACAGAGGCCCGCAATTTATTGCACGCTTCTGGGAGCATCTACACAAGTGTTTGGGAACCAATTTGGTTCGTAGTTCAGCTTATCATCCTCAGACTTCGGGTCAGACTGAAAGAGTAAATCAGATATTGGAAGATATGTTGAGAGCCTGTGTCATTTCGTCCAAAGGTTCGTGGGAAGAATGGTTACCATTAGCAGAGTTCTCATACAACAATAGCTATCAAGAGAGTATTCAGATGGCTCCTTTTGAAGCTTTGTATGGGCGCAAATGTAGAACTCCTCTTAACTGGGTTGAACCAGGAGAAAGGAGGTACTACGGGATTGACTTTGTGAAAGAGGCCGAAGAACGAGTGCATACCATTCAGCAACATCTCAAAGCCGCACAAACTCGCCAAAAGAGTTATGCGGACAAGCGTCGAAGACCGTTGGAGTTTCAAGTTGGTGACTATGTGTACTTGAAGGTGTCACCTATGAAGGGCGTACAACGTTTCGGGGTGAAACGAAAGTTAGCTCCAAGGTTTGTGGGTCCTTTTCAAATTCTGGAAAGAAGTGGGAAAGTAGCATACAAGTTACGGTTGCCACCACACATGTCCACTATTTTCAATGTCTTTCATGTATCGCAACTCAAGAAATGTTTACGAGTACCGAAAGAACAAGTGGATCTTGGTGATATCAAGTTAAAATCAGATTTGACATATGAAGAGAAGCCTATACAAGTGGTAGATTACAAGGAAAGAGTCACTCGTAGCCGAGTGGTCAAGTTCTACAAGGTGGTTTGGAATAACCAAAGTGACTGGGATGCGACTTGGGAAAGCGAAGATTATCTCAAGGAAGTTTATCCTTCTTTCTATAAACAATGGTAATTAACTCTAATCTCAGGGACGAGATTCTTTTAAGGGGGGAGGGCTGTAACACCCTAGTGTTAGTTACTATTTTCACATTTGCATTTGCATGCCATCAAGCATTGATCATGTCATTTCATGCATCTTTACCATTTGAATTGAATTTAATCCCTTTATATGCTATATGTTTGTTTATATGCTTACAATGCCATAGATGTGTTAGCATGCAAATGTGATGCTTGTTTACTGTTCTAGATGACTTAAAACATGTTTGGGTTAACATTGGGAACAATGTTCATGTTGGTGAAATCCCCAAAATACCCCTCTAGCTCATAGTTGACTAGAAAGCCCTTCTAAACCTATTTTGTTTGACCAAACAAGAAAGTTAATTTGGAGACTTTACATGTCAGAGCACCCTTAATCAAATTTGTGTAGAATTTTATAAGAAACAAACTTTATTTTTGGGTCAACTCATGAAAATGGGTGTAAGGTGGTCAAAATTGTGAAATTATGCAGATTTGGGGCTGTTTTGGAGTTGCTGAAAATTTGCTAAGTCTAAACTGTTTTCAGTTTCAATGTACCTGTGTTCTTCGATCCATATCTCTCAAACCAAGCCGAATCAGTTCAAAGTGTTCTAATACCAAATGATCTACTCATGTAGCTCTTTGATCCATATTAGTGTAGTTTTCGCTGAAACGCCCTAGATCACGAGTTGTGGCTCGATCAAAATCGAGTTTCGGTCGGGTATTCAAAACTGAATACAAGCCGATTCAGTCTGGCATCGGTCAGCGCCGACGTGGCCGCCATAGCAAAACACCGCCAGGTGGCGCCCTACGCCTTCGTTGCCCCTCGGTCGGCCTGCAAAAACCGAAGGCAACACGCCATTCTGTCGCCTGGCCACTCCACCCGCTCTCTCTCGCTCTCGCCTCTCTGCTCTCCGTTTTCCTCTCCGCCGTCGCCATCGCCGCCGAGCCAGCTCCACGGTGAAATCTGCTGCCACCGCACCGTCTCCGACCGCTCCATCTCCACCCGAGCTTCGCCATCCTCTACTCTACCTTCCTCGCCCATTTCTGGAACCAGTCGAGGCAAGGTATAGCACCTAGAGCCCTTCGCCGCCGTGCCATTGCCGGAGCGCCGCCGAGCTCACTGCTTGCCGCGTCGAGCACAATGCCGTGGCCGGCTTCCCTCTCTCTTGCTCGTCTAGGTGTCTCCGCCAGTCGTGGATCTAGCCTAGAGGGTTGGTCGGGCCGCTCGAGCCCTGTTTCGACGGGGACGCCGCTAGCCGGAGTTCCCGTCCGCACCGTGCCGCCTTGCGCGCGGTTAGGTCGAGTCGTAGTGGACCAAAGGTCGATTCGCGGGCCGTATAGCTTCGTTAGGGTTCGAGGTTCTCGGAACAAGGCTTAGCTTCGCCGGTGAAGGCCGGTAGCGGCTGGCGCACGCTCGCCGGAGCTCCGCCGTCTGCCATTGCCGCCGTTGAGCTTGCTCCGGTAGTAGTTAGGTCTTGGGAGTTAGCTCATTGAGTTCGCCTTGTTCCCAGGAACACGTAGGTGCCCTCGGTGCCGCCGGTGACCTCGCCGCCGGCGAGATAGGGCCGGTCAGCGCCGGCGGCTCTGCTCTGTCTCTCTGACGCGTGGGACCCGTTTGACCGGGGAGCCCACCGGTCAGTCGCTCTGGTGCGCTTCAAGTGCACTGGGCCGAGTGTGTGTAGCGTTTTGAACCGAGTTCGTTTTAAAGGATTTAAGAAAATGAATTTTTAGAAAATTGGTAAAATATTCCAAAAATCATATCTGGAGCTAGAAGTGTCCAAATGAGGTGAACCAAATTTTGTTGGATTTGTCTTTCTGAGCTCTATACAGGAAAAATATGAAATATGACTTTGTGGTAATTTTTCTGTGCAGTTTAATTAATTTGTTATATGCGTGTAAACTTGATAAATGCATAACTAATTATAGGAATCTGCTAAAAATGTGATTCCACTTGAATTAATCTTGTTTAGAGTAGTAGGATCTAGGAAAAATATGTTTGCTGGTTGGTTACTGTAATTTATGTGATGTCATGTGTAACATGGCTTTCATGCTATCTTTTTGATAAATTCACCATGCTTAGTGTAGATAAGTTATGGTTATGAATATTTTTCTTGAGCCTTGTTTTGTGATAAAGAAGCTAAGAAAAATGGAAAATCTGTTGTTTGATACTTTTTACTGTAGTAAGTATTTTCTATTGTTTAAATGGCTGTCTGCTTGTCATTTTTGTGTAGCATGTTATATCTGTCCAAATGACTTGAAATTTTTCCAGTAGCCTAATATGGGAGTGTGTTATCCATTGTAATTTTTCTAGAATTTTCTGGGTACAACAGATGTAAGTTCCAGTTATAAGCTAGGGTTAAATTAATTGTTTTTAATTGAGTAATAATTGGTTAGGAGATGTTTTCATGCATTTCTGTGATGCTCTAGCTTGGTAACCTTGCTAGACACTTTGGGGTTGATCTTGTTCATGTGTAGGTCAGGTAGGTCAAATGTCTTTTCTTATATGCTTTGTTCGTGGTTATTAGTTAAAAGGTGGGTGTGGTAGGGAAGTTTGATTCAAATTAATTGTTAGTGTAGGTTGTAGACCTCTTACGCAAGACGAGAAATTATTCTATAGCTTGCTTAAGAAGTGTGAGTATGTGTTGTTGTTTAGAGAAGAAATATGCACATACTCAGTAAATGTTTGATAAATTATTTGGATGCTTACATGTTGTCTAATGCATCTCATGGCTCAAGTTGTGCATCTCTATATTACATTCCATGTGCATTCTCAGTTCACATATATGCATATCATGCATAAAGGATCGCCAGAAGGAGTTACACTGCTGCAATTCGATCCGCCGGAGGAAGGAGTGCCCCCGGAGATCGAGGTGCCGGAAGCTCCCGAGGCCGAGGAGGAAACTGAACTGCCGGAGTGCACTGACTATCAGCCATCTAACTTTATGAAAGGCAAGCCCCGGAGCATCCCTAAGCCTCCACCTATCTCTTTTTATATAAATGCACCGGTCTTTATTAAATCGTATGATTGTGCACTTAAGTATAGGAGTTGAATTGATACCGTTGCTGCATTTATACCTTGTACACTTGTCTACTATCCTGGTACTATTACTAGACAAGGGATGGGTTCGATCTTATGCTTAGCCATGCTTAGACCGGTAGAAGTCGAGGGATTTCCTATCCTTCGCGAGCATAGGTGGTGACTAATGATGATGGGGATGGATTCCACATGGTTGACTATATGTGCCACCATGCCACAATGATAATGAGAGGATCAAGGCTAGGTAGCGGGGAGCCGCATGACATGGTTGAGGTCATGCTGTCTTCGGTGCTGGTTGCGGCCGACTAGGACTGAGGCCACCAGACATCAGTTGAGGTTGAAGGACGTCGTCACATAGCTGGCCAGATAAGTCGTTCTGACCGCGAAGCCGAGTAGTTCCTTCTAAGCCGAGAATTGGTGTGACATGGATAGACATATTCTGGAGGTTGGAAGGATGTGCGGAGACACCATTTTGCCATAGTCAGGTCAGGGACCTGCACTTCCTGTGAGTGGGTTTGTCTCCGAGAATATGGCCCCCGCCAAGCTCGCGATATAATATGACTCAGAAAGATCTAACGGTGACCCAAGAAGCCACTGATCAGGCTGACAGGGTTTGTGATTGGCATGTCTGCCAGCTGGTACAATTGATTCGAATCGCTATCTCTCCTAGTTAGTGAGAAACTGAACTGATCTTCTGGTGAGGTAGAGGCTAATAACCTGAACGTATTGATTATGGTGAGATGAGGTTGATATCTGTGGATATCGGAAATCATATGGTTGTATTGTTTGCTATAATATCAAGTGATTGTTTAGTATAGCTGCAAACCTTAGTTTAATAGCTTAACTGAAATCGAAGCTAAACCATATCTAAAATTTATAAGTTGAGGAACTACTGTAGTAATGCTTTTTATGCAAAATGTTGCTATCCTCTGAGCTCCACCAAATAAGCCTACATATCCTTGAGAGTCTTTTTATTTACTTCCTGTTGGGTAAGACTAGCTGAGTACAATTGAGTACTCAGGGTTTTATTCCCATTGTTGCAGAAGGAGTAGTCTACTATGCTTATTGCAAGAACTGCTTCACCCCTGCGGGCAAAGAAGATTAGACCTGGGGCAAGGTCGTTATCCATCTTTAGCTTTTGTAAGATGCTATGACATGGTCAGCTGGTGGTACTCGTATGTGAACTATGTTGTTTCAAAACTATGTTGACTTCCGCTACTGTTACATTTATGTAAAAGACTATGTTGTATTCTAATGTTTTAATTCGGTTGTAAACTTATGTATCATTTGATGGGTTGTTGCTGAATTTGTAAGATCCTTAGGGTATGTTCTGTTTAAAATGTTAGAAATCCTTTGAGATTTCTGGACTACCGGGTTTATATTGGCTCAAGTGTGACTTGATTGCTACTAAATTGGCGATCGTCGTACTTGACCTCTCACTTTTTAGTTGACCCGTAGAGCTACGAGTGTTAGCCCCTACCTTCGACCCTAAGACGTGGTCGAGTTGGACTTGATATTGATGTCAGTATCAATGCGGATCTTACCTGCTCACATTGAGCCAATCATGATCTAGTCCTGTGGGAGATGACCTATGGGATAACAACCGTGAAACGATGGGTGCCAACTCTCATTGGTGTAGCTTGTGGCTGCGAGGACGCCTTGCCATGACCATGGAGCTATACTCCGTTTGCCGTTGTTTGATTCTTCGTGCCCAAACCCTTGTATGCTTGCACCCTATGCGACCGCCGCATTTCTTTGATTCTTGCGGTGACAACCGCACCGTTATAAATCTGACAGATGACTTAGTGCCAGTGCACCCAGGTCGTGGTACCCTACAAGTGGTTTGCGTACTTGTATTCTTCTATGTGTCTATCCTTTCTGACGCCCTGTCTCTGCTGTGGCGTGTGCGTTGGAAGAAATAGACCACTGCCCTTTTTGTGTCTCTCGCTCTTCGTTCTCATTTAGCCCGCTCTGTTCGATCCCTATCTTGCTCACGGTGACTGGATCAAAGACTGGACTAACCCTTTCTAGTTAGCAAAGCTATGGTCCATGTCAAGATCTCGGACCTATGTGAGTCGATCCGATCGACCGCTTAAAAACATTTTCACTGAAGATGTGACCGAGAATATGATATGGATGTGCTTAGCTAACTCCTCTCTCTCTCTTTGGTGTTTTTGGATCTTCCCGCGTCCCGTCGTCTTTCGGTATATTGGGTATTTTCTTGCCTTGTATTGCTTCGCGGAGTAGCCGTTCCGGATTAGCAACGATCGGATCGAGGCCACCGGAGAAGGAGAAAATGGACGACGACAGGAACCATGGAGTGGAGACCCTAGGAGGAGGTGACCCAGTAGAACGACTACACTAATTGAGGAATGCACATACCACTACTTCCTTGACAACGCAGGTGTCATGGCAGCACCTTCTTTTAGAGAATCCTATTAGACATGACATATTTAGAAATGCTAGCGCTTTATATTTATTCCTTTGCTAGTATATGATGCATGCTAATACCTAAGCCGTTATTATCCTGACTGCAGCCGCTCCACCATACCACCCCGCTATGCGCTCACACTCTCTTATATGTATATATATCTACCTGCTTGCTTGCATGTTACATCACCATATATATTACCTCCATTCGCATTGTATCGGTGATGTGATGTCGGTGGTGAATCTCTGGGAATGGTTTGGCTTGGGATGCCAGACTGGTGGACTGTGAGCGTGCTGCGTGCATCTTGGGTGTGTGGTGAGGGTCGAGTCGACCAAGTGGGATACACGACGAGCTGTGTAAGCAAGTCTTGCCCGGGAGTTGCATCTGGGCATTCCCACGAGAGATACCTATGGCGGGTAATGGTTTATAAGGAGGTTCTGGGGTGGATAGCCTGCGTGGTTTGAAACCCCATGAACGGAGGTGCCGTGATGGCACGGGGACAGTATCCCCTAAGAGAAGATGCCTGCTTGGTCAAATTTAGGATGGACTAGCACCAGGTTCACCGGAATCCTTTGCTACTCACTCGCTCTGGAATGGGACGGAGACGGCAGGACTACTTGGTAGGGCGGTGCCACTACTGCTAGGTTGTGAGGTGATAAGGGTGGGCGGTGATGGATGTGGGATTCCTGAACCGTTCTAGATGTGTAGTACCACTGATTGGGCCCGGTACTGTGTCTCCCAGTCTCAGCGTTTCGGTTCGAGCCCGAAGTTATCCAGGGCTGAGTGGTAGGGTGGCATCGACCTAGGCAAGCAAGCACCCGGGATTCTGCCTAGATGATTGTACAGCATCGATGATGGCTAATCTTGTGATTAGTAAAACCTCTGCAGAGTGTTATGGTTGATTGATCGATACATATGCCGACTCGTCGACTATGGACCTTTCCTCTGAAGCTCTGATTAGTGTAGAGAGCGATATTCTTTTCTCCCCTGGATGATGATTGTCCGGCAGTGTGCCCGGTGTGGCAGTGTTGAGACAGGACCTGAGAGGGAGTTGAGCCTGTCGACTGAGCGCGAGGTGTGTGTGTGTGAGGTGGTGTATGGGTGGGATGATGGACTGATGGATAGGAATTGATGAGATGGGTCAAAACTTGACAAACTAATATGATATTATTACTTGATGCTACTTTGCATAGGATGCAAATCACAGCCAAATAATAGGATCGCCAGATCCCTTGTTTTCTATTTTCCACTAAAAGCTCGTCGGTGCTGACCATGGCCTGCACATATCTAGCGTTGTGCAGATTTCCTGTCTAAAATAGATATCGAGATAAGGGGGATTAGAGGGTCTCGTGCCTACGCTCAAGTTTGGTTCAGGAGATGAAGACTATGCTGCGCCAAGAATAACTCTAATGGTACCCGTGAAGGAGGAGCCATCACTCGACGACATATTTCGCCAACTCTGATGACGACTAGATAGGCTTCCGCTAGATTAACCCTGTAATAGGTGTCTACTCAGTTGATGTAATATCTTGTAAGTATTTACGATGTATGACTGTAATATCAACTGATATATGATAATGTGATGAGATCAACCTTGGTTTTATCATATTATAGCTCATTCTATGGATTTTCCCTTCGTGAAAAATCGAGGATGTTTCAGCAGCCATGGCCAATGCCGCCAATGCAATGGCACAAAACAGGGACAACCGTGGTGGGCGTCGTGGCCGCCGCGACGATGATGAGACAACATATGTGGACTTCACGGACACCCGTCCACCTGTGTTCACCAAGGCCGATGAGCCATTGGAAGCTGATGATTGGCTCCGCAGCATGGAACAAAAGTTGAGTCTGATTCACTGCACTGAGATACAGAAGCCCCTATTCGCAGCACAGCAACTGCGAGGTCCTGCCAGCGCTTGGTATGCAAATCTCCTGGCAGCTCAGCCCGATGGACACCAAATGACTTGGGCAGAATTCCGTGAAGCTTTCCGTGCTCATTACATCCCTGCGGGTGTGATGAAGATGAAGCTGGACCAATTTCTGGCCCTGCAGCAGAAAGACTCTACCGTCATGCAGTATGTTGGGCAGTTCAATCACCTGGCGCAGTACGCCCTGAGCACACCAACACCGACCAAAAAAGGAAGGACTATTTTATCAGGGGTCTAAACTACAAGATTCAGCGAAGCCTGTCCAACAATCTCCACTGCTCCTATCACGAGGTAGTCAACATCGCCATTGCCTTTGAAGAGAGTGACCTTAAACACCAAGAGGAAAAGAACAAGAAGAAGAAAGCTGGGTCTTCTGGTGGCCAAAAGCATCAAAAACTCATTTATCACCCCACTCACCACTCTCGTCCACCATACCCTCAGTAGCAGGTTGTTGTTTGCACTGCTCCTACCTCCCACACCTCCAACCAGCAAAACACCACTCAGCCGAATGCCCCTGGCGTTCGTGTCACTACCCCACAAGTCAACTACATTCACCCGTGCTACAACTGTGGCAAGATGGGCCACTGGGCCCGTGACTGTCCTTTTCCCAAGCAGTACAATTCAGAATGCTCAGAAGCATCATGGTCATCTGCAGCAGCAGAATCAGCAGTGTGGTCATCAGCAGCATGCTCAGAAAGGAAAGGTGGCCAAGAAAGCAGGCCATGTCTACTACACCCAGGTTGACCAGATTCCCGAGGGTGAACCCGCCATGATGGGTAGGTTCCCTGTCGCAAGTCACCCTACTATTATGCTTTTTGATTTTGGTGCATCTCATTCATTCATTAATCACACATTTATCATCAAGCATGAGATACCGATTGGGGAAATAAAGGAAAATTTCCTAGTACATTCGCCCGGGGGGCGTATAAATACTAAGGAGGTAGTGCAACGAGTACCTATAGAACTGGGCGGGCATATATTCGCTACCACCATGATAGTACTCAAGGATCAGGACATAGATGTGATATTAGGCATGAATTGGATGTATCAGCATGACCCTCATTGACGTGCTGAATAGAACCATCAGGGTAAACTTGCCTAATAGTTCAACTCAACTCCTCATTCAACTTCCAATACCTCAAAGAGCAGTGGGTAGGATATGTGCAACCGCAGTCAAAGAAGTGTAGGATATCCCAGTAGTCTGTGAATTTCCGGACGTGTTCCCCGATGATTTACCTGGTTTGCCACCTGATCGTGATGTGGAGTTTGCTATTGAGTTGAAGCCTAGAACAGCACCTATATCCCATAGAGCCTATAGGATGCCTCTCGAAGAACTGGCAGAGCTTAAGGTTTAGTTGCAAGATTTGCTGGATAAGGGTTTCATTAGACCAAGCTCATCACCATGGGGTTGCCCTGCTATCTTTGTGAAAAAGAAAGGCAAGTCCCTTCGACTCTGTGTTGACTACCGTCCACTCAACGAGGTCACCATAAGAAACAAATACCCTTTACCTCGTATTGACTTACTCTTTGACCAACTAGCTGGAGCCAAAGTGTTTTCCAAAATTGACCTTAGGTCTGGCTACCACCAAATAAAGATCCGCCCCGAAGACATTCCAAAAACAGCCTTCACCACCAGATACGGCCTATACGAGTACCTAGTCATGTCCTTCGACCTAACCAATGCACCTGCCTATTTCACGTACCTAATGAACTCCGTCTTCATGCCGGAGCTCGACAAATTTGTGGTCGTGTTCATTGACGACATCCTTGTCTACTCCAAAACCCCTGAAGAACATGCCAACCACCTCCGTGTTGTCCTGTCTCAGCAAGTGTGAGTTTTGGTTGGACAGAGTCCCGTTTCTCGGGCATATTTTGTCAGCTGAAGGCGTATCCGTTGATCCGAGTAAGGTGGAGGAAATCTTGAATTGGAAGCCACCAACCACGGTACATCAAGTCCGCAGTTTCATGGGAATGGCGGGATACTACCGTCGCTTTATTCCGGAGTTTTCTAGGATCGCCAAGCCTATTACCGGGTTGTTGAAGAATCAGGTCAAGTTTGTTTGGTCACCTGAGTGTGAGAAAGCTTTCCAGACTTTGAAGAGATTGTTGACCACAGCACCAGTCTTGGCTCAGCCCGATATTGAAAAGCCATTTGATGTGTACTGTGATGCATCTGGCACTGGTCTTGGTTGTGTCCTGATGCAAGAGGGTCGAGTTATTGCCTATGCTTCGCGACAGCTCAAGCGTCATGAAGAAAATTATCCCACCCATGACTTGGAGTTGGCTGCTGTAGTACATGCCTTGAAGATCTGGCGTCATTATCTGCTAGGTAGTACTTGCAATGTCTACACTGACCACAAGAGCTTGAAGTACATCTTTACCCAAGAAGAGTTGAACATGAGACAAAGAAGATGGCTTGAGTTGATAAAGGATTATGATATAGAAGTACATTAACATCCGGGTAAAGCTAATGTGGTTGCTGATGCACTCAGTCGAAAAGTCCACTGCAACTGTTTGACCGTAAAGCCGTATGACCTATCTTTATGCTACGAGTTGGAAAAGTTAGGCATAGAAATAGTTCCACAGAGAAGTCTAGCCAACATTAGCATTGAGACACCTATCCGGGAGCAAATCATTGCTGCTCAAAAGGGAAGCAAAGGAATCAATCACATCAAGGAGAAAGTACAAGCTGGAAAGGCAGATTGTTTTAGAATTGATGAGGAAGGTGTCGTATGGTTCAATAATCGACTTGTAGTCCCAAAAGTTCCTGAGTTACGTCACACGATCCTCGATGAAGCACATTTGATAAGATTCTCCATTCATCCAGGAAGTAACAAGATGTATCAGGACTTAAAACAGAAATTCTGGTGGATTAAAATGAAGATAGAGATTGCTCAGTATGTAGCAAAGTGCGATACGTGTCAACAGGTGAAAGCTGTGCATATGAAGCCTGGGGGAGAGCTGCAGCCATTACCTGTTCCTATGTGGAAATGGGAAGACATTAGTATGAATTTTATTGTAGGTTTGCCTAAGACACCCCGAGGTTTTGATTCCATCTGGGTAGTTGTGGATCGTCTCACCAAGCAAACTCACTTCATGCCTGTGAAGACTGCATATACTGCTGGAACCTATGCGAAGCTATATATGGAAAATCTGATGAAGCTGCATGGAGTGCCAAAGACCATTGTCTCCGATCGAGGTACCCAGTTTGTCTCCAATTTTTGGAAGACATTTCACAAGTCATTAGGGACAAAGCTTTTGCATAGCACAGCGTACCATCCACAAACTGACGGACAGACTGAAAGAGTCAACCAAGTACTTGAGGACATGTTGAGGGCTTGTGCACTCAATTACACTAACACGTGGGACGAGTGTTTAGCTTTGGCAGAGTTCTCATACAACAACAGCTATCAAGAAAGCATCAAGATGGCTCCGTTTAAAGAAGTCTACGGTCGTAGGTGTCGTACTCCGTTGAATTGGTCTGAACTAGGAGAAAGATGGTTCTATGGAGTTGACTTGGTTAATGAAGCCAAAGAGAACGTCCGAGTGATACAGGAGAATTTAAAAGTGGCATAGTCACGTCAGAAAAGTTATGCCGATCAAAGGCGTCGACCGTTAGTATTCAAAGTTGGAGACTAT
Source organism: Eremochloa ophiuroides (assembly GCA_038502445.1). Taxonomy (NCBI): domain Eukaryota; kingdom Viridiplantae; phylum Streptophyta; class Magnoliopsida; order Poales; family Poaceae; genus Eremochloa; species Eremochloa ophiuroides. The sequence continues at coordinate 70,859,834 of JAHLJS010000002.1, forward strand.
GTCTATCTGAAAGTGTCACCAATGAAAGGGGTCAACCACTTCGGAGTTAAAGGCAAATTAGCCCCATGTTACATCGGACCATTTCAGATTATGGAACGTGTGGGAAAAATGGCTTACGGACTGCAATTACCAGAGCACCTCTCTAATGTGCACAATGTGTTCCACGTGTCGCAATTGAAGAAGTGTCTTCGAGTGCCTGATCAAGTTGTTGATGTTAAAGGAGTGGAACTCGAACTGGATCTGACATGTTCTGAGTATCTGATTCGAGTTTTGGATCGAAAAGATCGTGTTACCCGAAGAACTACAGCCAGGTGGTACATGATCCAATGGAGTCAGCATTCCGAAGATGAAGCTACCTTGGAATCAGAGGACTACCTTTCCGAGAATTTCCCCGAATTTTTCGCTACCCTGTAGATGTAAAGTTCCTAGTGGTGTAATGTGTAAACTCTCTTACTTGTTTAAGGTTTAAGGTTGAATTAGGTTTTATTGACACATTTTCTTTTCCATTACTTTGTTTTAAGTCTTAGTTTTATATCAAATCTCGGGACGAGATTTCTTTTATGGGGTAGGTTGTAATACCTCTGGTATTACATTTAATTAATCTGCCATATCATCATATTTAATTTAACTACCTGCATGTGATTGTGCTTAGGGTTTCAAGAGTGACTTGATTGTGTTATGATTGATTGTGTAATTAAACCCCTTTGTGAAAATCAAACAATTAATTCAAAAGGAAATTTCAAATAAGCCCGAAATTGATCCCAAAATCTAATTCAAAATCTATAAGGAATCTGATGAAAGTGTCTTAATAAAAGTTGTATATCTTTTAAAATAAAACAACTTTTATTTTTGGATATTTTGAAGTTATGTACAGGAAATTTGAATTAAACTCTAAACAGTGTCTTGAAAGTCAAATTTAAAACATCAATTTAAAAATTATCAAGAATCTGATAAAACACCCTTAATGAAAGTTGTAGAACTCAACAATTAGAACAACTTTTATTTTTACAGATTTTCAACTTATATAGTAGATTTTGTAGAATATCATCAAGTTGTAAATTAAATTCAAACTTAACTTTTACCCCCTTTTCTGTAATTTCAAAATTTGGCCGAATTTGAACTTGGTCCAAAAATAAAAAATGTTCTACAGGAAATTTGGCACAACTTTTGTATTTTCCATTTTTCTAGATTCGAATAGTAGGGCTATCAATTGGATTCAAATAGAGTTTGACTCTAGGGTTCTAGCTACAGTATCGGGCCCTCCCACTGTTACCCGGTGTCCGTGCGCGCGAGCGCGCGGCGCGCGCTGCCGCCGTCCGGCCGGGGTAGTGCCCTGTCACCGTCACGTTTGCGTCGCTCGGGGGCCCCGGTCGCGCTCGTCCATATCCACCTCCCCTCGGCCGCTTTAAGTAAACGAGCACCGCCTCTTTCCATTTCTCCTTCCGCCGACCACCGACGAACTCAATTCCGTCCGCGGCGAAATTCACCGTTCTCACCCCACCTCCACACCCTCCATCTCATAGCCACCTAGTTAACCCCTTTGCGCATTGATTGAGCCTATCCGTGCGGCTGTTGGTCGCCGGAGCTCCGCGTGCGACTCATTCTCCTTCCTCGTCTCCGGCGAGAGGACCGCCGTGCCTTCTCGCGTTGCAGCCGGGGTGTTGTGGTGAGATTCTTCCCGTTTCTTTGTGCGTTTCGAGCTTCTAGTGACTCACTGAGGCTCATGCGCAAGTTGGTTGCTCGTTTGGTGCCCTAGGTTCGTCGGGACACCAAGCTTGTCACCGGCGGACGCTGCCGCGCTCGCTGTTGTCGTCACGCCCGTTTTTCCACTCCACCTCAAGCCAAACCAACTCGTCTAAGTGAATCATGGTGAGCCCCTGAACCCTCCTGTCTCATTTTCATAGACGCTACCGTATTGCATCGGTCGGCACGGGGTTGCCGCGCCACCGCGTCCGCCATGGACGAGTTTTGACTCGTCGGAGGCGCGTAGAGTTAGGGGTTAGGGTGCTAGATGGTCCGCTAGGTCCTAGGCTTCACTCGAACACGGTTAGTTGCGCCGCTGGAGTCGCCGGCAACGAGGTCCCCGTCGGGCCGTCGCGTGCGCGCGCGCGGGCGCTCGGCGAGAGGTGGGAGAAGGAGCTGACAGGCCGGCCCCGCCTGTCAGCGTCCCGGTGAGAGAGTGGGAGGCACGCGTGGGCGGGCGGGCCGCTCTGGGTCGGTTGCTAGGCACTGGGCCGAGTTGGGCTACCTTCGGTTTTTCTTTTTCCAAAGCATTTAAGTTGATTTTCCCATTTATATTGTTGATGAATAGTGCAGCACTTTGATCTTTTTGTAGGAATATTTCTACTGCACCTAAAATCATAAAAAATTTTGTGGATGCTCTCTGTGATGTGTACTATTTAATAAAAATATTAAATGTATGGTTTGAGTACTTTCTGTAGGAGCCAAAAATCAGTAAATTAATTGAAAAGTGCAATTTTGATGAATTTTAATTAATTCCCTGTTGATCCAAAAATCATGAAAATTTATGTGGTACTGTTTTAGGTCAGGAGCTAACTGTTGGTAAAGTTTGGCATCAAATGGAAATAGTTTAATCATTTGTTAATTAAATACTTGATTAATTACTTAATAAATAAATTAAAACCTTAATCATTTAGGGTTGGTGTGAATTTTGGATTGATTGTGGCCTTAGGTCAAACACCCTTATGACCTAAGGCAGACTTTTAGAAACAATTACTTTGAATAGGTTGTAGATGGTAACTGTGTTCAAAGGTTGTTTTATTTCATTATTTCATGTGTTGTTTTATCACATTGCATTCATGGATTCATTATTGCATACGTGTAGTGGCCGATGATTCGAAGGTGAAAACTGAGGGGACTACTGAGGAGACTACTCCAAAAATTGTGCAAGGCTTCGACATCTGTGGCACCGATCCGGACCCTACTCTTTACGCCATCCAAGGCAAGCCCCGGTGCATTTGCCCCTCCTTGTATTTAAAAATATTTTATCACTTGAGTTAATCTATTGCATTAGGTTAATAGGAGTTGAGTGATAACCTATTGATGCATTACCTTTCCTTTACCACTAATTATACCCGGAGAACCAGATTTAATTAAAGTATTGAAAAATGCTTAGCCCTGCTTAATTGAATTAGATTTGCATAAAATGCTATTTTGAACTATGATGGTATGCAAAGAATGAATTATTAAATGGGAATGGTATGGCCCTCGTTGTTGGCGGTGCACTTGGCCAGTCCATTGTCATCAACGGGGATGGGTTTCACTTGGTGGCCGTATGTTTGGGTTAGAGTCCCAACTTATAGTCGCCAGCGGAAAAGGGATGTGAAAACCGGGTGGTCACCAGTGTACTTGGGTTAGAGTCCCAATGCATGGTTTCCAACGGAAAAGTTTTAGGGACCGTTCGTTGTTGGCTGCTGTGATCGAGAATTTGCAACTAGCCACATACTCCAGAAAGCCCTATCTCCGGTGGCTCTATTGCTTGAACCGACAACCACGCACTGGGGGTGGAGAGATGGTGAGAGTAGCGTGTACCCTCATGGCCGGCGTGCCTGGAGATGAGAGAAGTACTGTGCTCTTGGGTGGCACAAGACCGGTTCAGGGATAGAAAAGCCATGGTAGACGGGGTTGGTATATGCGAGCTTTGGTGCTACATATGCAGTGTGGTTAGGGATCCCCAGCTAGGTACTTAATCGATTCGAATCGTCGTTGCTCCTCGGTTATGGAGACTTGATCCACTGACTTACATCGAAAAGTGGTTCGGAACTAGGATGTTTTTGAGAATAAATAAGTAATTGGAATTGAAGGATATATGTGAAAGAATGAGAACTATTGATGATGATTATTATAATATTGAGTAAAATACGGAAACCAGGATTAGTAATGCTTTTTCCGCAAAATACTTTGACTCTTGCTAAAGCCTTACCTTGACTCCCCTCAGCCTACATTCCTGAGTCTCAGTCCTTTTTCTTAGTCGGGTAAGTCTTGCGGAGTACCCCCGTACTCAGGGTTTGTTAACCCCGTTGCAGGTAGTCAGCAGCCGGAGGTCTGTCTTGCCCCTTGCTGTGTGACCATTATCCAAGATAGCGAGGAAGAGTGAAGTTGAACCGGTGGGCAGGGTTCGTGTTACCATCTATCTTGTTATGTTATGTTGTTGTTCTACTGCTACTGCTACTATTTTAACTATGGTCTGTAATAACTGCACTTGAATTCTATTCAGACAATCGGTTTGTAGTCTAAGTACTATTTAATCTTTCGCACTTTCACTCTGATGTATTTTATTATGAAATGTTGTAATTCTGTAATGGCTTCGCAATGGGATCCTATCGGAGAAACGGGTGCTGATGTAACCCGGCAGATCCTCCTAGATCATCTGGAACACGCGCCCGGCTGTCAGAGGTCATTAGTGACGACGATAGGTGCCTGTGGGCCATGTGATTTAGGCAGTTCTGTTACAACTCCAGCAGGGGGCGGGTTGCTCGGGTGTTTTCTAGATGCTTCCCACGTCCTGATGACGATGTTTCCTTCATGGTTAAGTTTCGTGTCTTTTACGCACTTTAATTCCTCTTTTTCGCTTTTCTGGAATACTCCCTGGAAAATACAGAATATGCAAAACTCGTGGAAATTGTCAGTTAAAACCCTAGACTAGTGTGTATTCATGTGTCCTTTTATGTCTAAAGTTCTAATAAAAGTTGATGTTATCCCCCGTCAACAACTCCCCCAAGCTTACCTTTTGCCAGTCCCTTGGCAAACAACCTAAGCCTAATTACTAATAAACTTGGATTAGGAGTTGCTACAATGCTTTCATGCCTTCCAAGTACACATGCTTTCAAACATAAATTCTCCTCTGGATTAGACAAAACTGCTCTGACTCTCGAACTCACCCATTTTACCTTTAACTACGGGGCTTTACAACATTCGCATTAGTTTTGGGCAATCAAAAGACAGAACAATCAAGTCAAGCACTATGTCTTAAATTCTTCACAGCACTATTATTCCGGAGTATTGCAAATTTTCAAAGTAAAACTCAGAGCTTAATTGTATGACACCCTCAAGTCCCTCAGTATCTGTAGTATTTATGGATCTCACTGAGGCGTTAATGGTGTTATGCCTTCTTACAACTAAGGAGTGTAGTGGAGCTTACAGGAGTGGCAATAACAAGGATGAGCATACTTGCAGTTCATATATTGTAAAGTCAAACAATGGATCCACAGAGAGTCAAGGCATACAATCAAACCAAGATGTGCATGCGTATGGAATATGGTGGATAGGTGTATATATGGTATTTAGTGGCTAATCCTAATTCTACTTTTGCTCTTTAGAAATAGATCTCTCTCTTAGAACTTAGAACTTTTCGGGAAAACATGGGCTATCTTTATTCTTTTCTTCTCTTTTTTCTTCTTTTTTCAGGGAGGCGGGCATCTAAGTACCCATTGTTTTAATTGCTGGGACACTTGTCCATCTTTTACTCCCTTTTCTTTTTTTCAACTATTTTTGCACAGCCACATGCATCCTTCGAATACAGTAATGATTTGAGAGATAACGGTAAGAACTTAGAGCAATTCAATAGGGGCTATCCTATGGGTTATTTTTCGTGTTTACTCCTAGTGTAGGAGAAAACATTTTAAGGTGAACATAGATGAAAGTGGAAATGGTTGCGATTACTCCCAGGGATAGGAGTAATGCATATGTGATTGGAGTGTGTAAGTGATCTCGGTTTTAAAAGCATGACAAGACTATCATAAGGTATACAATAAAGGTTGACTGAACTTAATGTAAAGCAAGCAGCATAAATGTGCAAAAGATTTTCCTATCTAAATGTATCATTTCCGGCTTTGGTAGAAATCCACACTTTGTCATACAAGAGCTCATCATGTAGATTTTAAGTTTTCAAAATAAATCTCCAGAACATAGTAATGCTAGGAATAAGATAAATAGCAGCTCAACCTTCATGAATCATATTAATCAATCACCTAGATTTAGCTCAAGCATATGCCTCCACAAGTTTTAGGTTCAGAGTAAATTCTTAAGTCAAAACAACAATATTTAAAACTTGGAAGAATTTATGGTTTGAAAACAAGGCACTTGAAAAGTATTATGGCAGAGCAACTATTCATCATTTCCAAGACAAAATTTTAATGTTCATCAGTTTTAATTAACTCTAGCCTAGACTGACTCTAAACATACTCTAATATATAGCTAAATATTTATTTAGTTTTCAAATTTTATCTTAATAGCTAACTCATGCGAAAAGCGATATGGTACAATAATAATAAGGTGGAAAACTTATACTTAGCTGGATTTTAAATGGAGGGTGCCCTCCCCCAAGCTGGATGTTTAACAGGGTCTTTGATGTTGCAGATTGAGTGATCCTTCTGGGAGCAGGTGTATTGGCAGCGTAAGGGTGTCGGGTTGACTAGCTCTTTAATCTTGTATTTTCCTGTGAAACTCAAATGCCAACAAAAATACCAAATCTCATGGAGAGGGGTTAGGTTTAATACCACTCCATGGTAAGTGATTGATTTTATATTTCCAACAGAAGTTTCCTAATTGGGTGGACCTTCATGTGCCCACATATTTTTGGGTTTTTCTAAAAAGTGTGGACCTTCATGTGCCCACATATTTTTGGTATTTTTAGATTTTCTTATGATACTATGGTGAACCTTCATGTGTTCATATATTTTTGGTATTTTATGACTTTATAAAATAGACTCGATAATCGCATAGGTATAGTTACCTGGTAACTAGGGGATGCTCCTCCCCCAAAGCTAGATGTTTGCAATACTTGGTGTTGATGATCTTCAGGGCGAGGTTGCCAACAGTAGTCCTAGTGGGCTCCACTGATGGACTCACTCCTTAGTCATAATGTCGTTCCTGCATAATTATACTCAAAAAGAAAACCAAAACTCGAGGCTCGAATTTAAGGGGTTAGCGGTCAACCAGATGAGTAATTGATTATTCTAATGAGCTAATATTAATTGGCAGATTCTAGCAGGATTCTTTCTTGTTTTTTTAGATTTTCTATTTTATGATGTAGTAAAATAAATACAGATTCTATTTTATTTTTATTTTGATGCCACCACAACAAATATTCCTACAGGATTACCATAAGTCTACTTATATAGGGCTTTAATATCTTTGATGCAATAAAAGCTATAAATTTTTTTAGTCTTTTTTTAGTCTTTCTTTTCAATGCACTAATAAAGCGGTAAAGATTTTTATTTTATTTTAATATGCAGAAAGATAAATATGCATGCTATGTTTGTATTTATTTTTTGGCCACCGCGATGAGTACTCCTATAGGTTTTATACCGCAAGGGTGTCACATGGGGCTTCAAATTTTTTTAAGATGCATGAATATAGCTTAATGCATGCTTATTTACTCTTGTCATTTTCTATGCAAAGCTAATGTAGAAGAGTAAGCCCACTCAAGAGAAAATAATTCATGCCATGCAGAAAAGCAAAAATGGATAACTACCGATGTTACCTCACGGCGAGGGTTCGATGTTTTGAGTCTTTTGAACTGGACTCCTCCTTGCAGTGATTCATTAGTCAAGTACTTTGGTTTGCTCTTGAGGTGGTGCCCCCACTAGTGGCTCCCAATGGTGGTGCCACCTTCTTCCTTTCTTTTGTCGGCATCTCGAAGCCAATCTTATGTGCATCATTATTACTGGTTGAGAACTTCCACTTATAGAATTTGGGGGATTGTCTCCCACACTTTGATTGAAGTGTGATCTGCCCATAAAGACAAGGTAGAGATCAAGTGCATGGGCTCTGCTGGTGAAAAACACCAATAGAACCAGAAATTTATTCATCCTCTAACCTTGGGCACAATAAGATTGATGTTATTCATATTGTTCATTTATAACATTGGTGAGAATACAGAAGTATTGTTGGTATAAATTTACTGCACTCTATTAAAGATCAATAATATCAAGGTATCCGCAAGTGCATAGATAAAACACCGATGTAGCACTTCAACAGACAATCCCGGTTTTAATATCGAATCCAAAGGAATAGTAGGTGACACTAACTAATTCTATTGGCTCTTAACCCGATAACACAATCAATCCAGAGAATATCAAGAATGAAGAGCTAACTAATGATTATCTAGATCCGACAACCAGCAAACTTTGAATAATATCGTTCTAATCGGGCAGTGAAATGAATAAGAGCCGAAATCATAGTTCCCTCCTACCAAACACTTATACACCTATCGATCCTATCAACGGGAAGTGGACTACAGAGGACTCAACGCAGCTATCACCTACGCGATCTACCACTATCCGGCCAATCAGGAGACATTCACAAGTAATTATAGCCTAGACACCACGTCTACACTACAAACTACCACTTCAACCAAGGAGCTACCAAGATCAAAGCACTCAAATAGAGTTGTAAACTTAAGAACGAATAAGAACAAATGCTTACTCGAATCAGGATGTTGAATACAAAAGTACCTCAGAACGCAACTCCGGGCGAGGGAGCTAAATCCAGATGAACACAGCTAAGAAGAAGCTCCGACAGGCCGGGACTCCTCCGAATGTCTACTCATCTACTCTATCTCTCAAATCTCTCTCTTGATTGCTAGCCTAGATCTAGTGGATATCTATATAATGCTTCAGGGTATTCATCTCTTGATCTGGCTCTCCTCAAGGGGGGTCTGGCCCCCTATTTATAGACCGGTGGGATGCACGCGCGTCGTTAGATCAAACAGACTTAACCAAGGGCCCAGATGACTCCTAATAGGTGGTGGTAGAAGACTCCAGAAGACGGCGGGAGGAAACCCTAGGGGGCGCCGCCTGGCCCCCCTTAGGGCCGGTCGGCCCCACCTGGCTAGGTGTGGGCCCCTGCTTGCTTCGGGTGTGTTCTACACTCTTCCAGGGTCTTCGTGATGATGTTTCCTTTGCGTGCAAGTTTCGTGGTAAATCTCCTGGGAAATAGACAATTCACCAAAACTCGTGGAATCTGTTAGTAATAACCCTATTCTACTGGATATTAATGTTTAATGCAGGGATAATTGATAATAATATTTGGATGATAACAACTGTCAACAATTACCCCCACACTTAGGCTTTTGCTCGTCCCAAGAAAAGATTGGTTTTAAGATGTAGGATTTTTAGAGAGAATGGAGCATTTAAAACATAATTTGAGAATGCATTATATAAAACTAGTCTAGTCATGCATGTACTATGGAATTCAAAGTGTCTACCATGAATCTTTGAGTAGTTGAAGAACAGAATAGCTTGAAAACAGATCGCTCTCTTCCTTTAGTTAAGTCAATTGGAGGGTATGTAATTTTGCAAATAAACTTAGCTTTACCTTCTCCTTTTATAGTACTCTCGAATCACTGATATATTTGGTATTTCTGTATCCTTACCAAGGCATTAATGATATTGCCTTCTTTATCCTACTTCTAAAAAGCTTATGTGGATCTCAGGTAGGTGAAATGTGAAAACATACTTGCATTGTATTTATTGTAAAGTCAAACAATGAATCCACAGAGAAATGAGGCATATAATCAAATCAAGCTTTATTTGGTGGAATATGGTGGAACCTAATTCTACCTTGCTCCTTAAGAAAATAAATCTTTCTTTTATACAATTGAGCTTATTCAGAGAGTATGAACTATCTCTCTTTTTTTCAAGGGAGGCGAGTATCTAAGTACCCATTGTTTTAATTTCTTCGGACACTTGTCCATTTTTTTATACTCCCTTCTTCTTTTGCATAGCTCATACCTCTTTTGATTTTACTAGTTGAGAGACTTTGACAAAACATGGAGCAATTATTTGGTGACTATGCTATATAATTATCTTTTGTGTTTTCTTCCAGTGTAGGAGGAAAACATTTTCAATAGAATGACTCACTATTACTCCGGATTAGAGTAATGCTTATGTGGAATTGGCACTTGATTCAAAAATATGACAGATTTCTTCAAAGGGTTACAAAGGTTGACCAAACTCAATACAAAAACAAGTATTAAATGTAGCAAGCTTCTATCCTATATATGGCTCTGGTAGGACAATATTTTTACCACAAAGGAGAGGTATAACTAATCATTTAAATTTTCGAAATAAAATCTCCAAAGACAAAACATCAGGGATTGAGTTATCATTATTCAACTATATCACGTTTCACAACGACTTAAGCAATCATGGGGTCCCTATAAATAGTTTCCAATAGTAACATGATTCCTAGAAATGTGTTATATAATTTATTCTTAAGCTATGAATTAAACAATCTCTTCTTCTCTTTTTAAAAGTAATTTAGCATGTAAATTTTAATTCGGATTGAAACAGAAATCGATACATATGCAATTATATTGTATGGGGATCAAACCTGACCATGACCAAGAAGGGGATGCAGAGGGTGCAGAGGGGGCCGGCCGGCCCAGGTAGGGTGCCGGGCGGCGTGCCTCTGTGGTCCCACGGGGTCCACTTCGGTGCGCGAGGTCCTGGTTCGATTATCTTCTGAATTACATGATTTTCCCGAGCAAATTGATTTCCATAGTCATGATGTGCCTCCCCCAAACTTGTTTTCCTGCATACTTTTCTGCGCAACATGTGGAGACAACATGCGTACCAAAAAATATAGAGAGTAGAGTAGATTAAAACATTAATATTAATAAAAAATAATGAGGCTACTTTATTCATTAACGATACTAGATAACTCTGACAACTGACTGAGCTAACGACTGCCCTAGCTCAATTGGCTTGCCTAACACACTTAATATCATAACTTAAACTTAGCACACTCGAAAGTATAATCAAACCTAACACACTTGTGCCTTATTACATAGATAACGAGGGCAACTTAAGGCTGCCCCTTCTTCGCGAGCTTCCTAATTTCTTCCTTAAGCTCACCAATCTCTTCTTTCAGCTGATCTTTTTCGTGCTTGAGACTGCGAATTAACTTGACATTGACTTCTATCTGCTTAGTCATGTCGCTCATAATCTTGTTCCTTAAGTCTTCATTCATCTCCTATACCCCTAACGGTGCTAGAGAGAGCTTCCATCTTCTCATTAAGGATTCGTAGAGAGAGCGGAGGGTGTCTAGGGACTTTCTCTAGTGCTGATGTAGATGTAGCCCGCTGTCTCTTGGGCGGAGGTGGTATGAACTCGGTGTAGCAGACTTGGCCTGGACGTGCACGAACTCCTTCGATGGAAGGGCGAGCAGTGGTGTACTTCGCACATACCAGCGTTCCGTTCTTATCAGCTTTGACCGACAAGAGTCGCTCATTATCTCTAGGTGGAAGAAGTGGGGTGCCTCGGGGAATAGCAATCTGCTTCCTCTGGTACCATCTTCTAGTAGCAGTCTCTTAGGTGGCGATGGCAGAGCAGGCTGAGCATGCGTGTAGTAGACTTGCTCGAACTGCTGGGGCACCATAGCAAGATGCATCGGTGGCACGATGGTGAGGTGCTTCGGCGGCACGATGGCACGGGGCTTCGGCTGTGCGAGGACGATGGCCTTCGAGTCGTTGCCTTGGATCTTGCCGGAGTCAGCACCGACGACCGCTTCGCCTGCCAATGCTACTAGATCTAAACTAGAGAGTTTCTTTGGAGGAGAGGAAGGCAATGATAATGGGATGGCAATTGAGGGCGGTATAGGTGCGTATTTATGTGGGTTTTCAGGAGACAGGATAAGATCAAATCTAGGTACTACAGGATTCGTATGAAAGATTATCTATACGCATCGGGAATCTACAGGATTGTGTTTAGGAAAGATAGAGAAAGAAAAGGAAACAAGAGTCGGGACGAGAGGGGATAGGGGGGCGCCGCCCGGCCCCATAATGGCGCCGGCCAGCCCCACCTGGTGTCCTCCCAGGGTGGCCGTGCTCGTGAAGGCTCTAGACTCTTCCTCCTTCCTGATAGTTGTGATGCGCGATGATTTTTCGTAACGGATAATGACGGGACTAAAAAGTGGGTAGATGGACAAAGTCCAGCCTGTCAACAACTTCTGAATTAAATGGTTTTAAAAATAATTTAAGTCAGTGACCATTTACCTTGAATAACGTACCTTCGTGTGATTGTAGAGTTACCGCTCCATGTGGCGATGCATTGTTGACGGTCGCTAACACCGTATTTTACCGTCAACATTTCACCCATAATCAAGGTAAAACCACATGAAATGCAAAGAACCCACCTTGAAACTTACCTAGTTCCACATGTCCTTCGAGAAATCTTGTGTATGCAGGAAAAATGGTGAAATCAAGCAAAACCAAGGCATGGCAAGACACCTCAGCACCTCAGCTGCCACGTGGGAGCCAGAGGGGGGCGCCCGCCCTGACAACAGGGCGCTCGCCCTGTCCAAAGTGCCAAATGGCACTTGCCACCTCATTGATCCGTGTGCCACCCTCCCAAATGGTCTGTGGCACGTTGAAACATCATCAACGGCTCAGATACAAGGCACGGGGATCCGGTGGCCCTATAAACAGGGCGCCCGCCCTGTCAAAGTTGGGTGCCACGTCCACAATCTGAGGGAAGGTGTCCAGGAGCCATCTACACCAGCAATTGAAGTCGGTTTTCATCCAACGGTGATCAAGTGAAGTGCCATGGATTGAAGGGCCTACATGTCATCCTCCCAGGGGTTGCAAACCGCCTTTCCAATGCACAAACCGACCATGCAACCGCCATAGGGGAGCAAGGACAGCCGTTGGATGAAAAACGGTGCATCCAACCGGGCGCCCGCCCCCCTAGGGGGCCCCCACCCCCTCCTTCGCGCCACCGCCTTCCAGCACGCCTACAAGTACCCCTGGAGCACTCCTACATTATAAATACGGGTAGGATCTTCAGTTGTAAGCAAGAAACACCACTAGAGAAACACAAAGATACACTTGAGATTCAGCTCATTAGCTCCTCTCTCTCTCTAGCGAAGCTCTGCTCTTATGAATAGTGTTAGCTAGAGAAGAGTAGTGTGTTGGAGAGAAGTCGAGAGAAGGAAGAAGTCTGTGGTGGAGCCGGGCTTGTCGGCGACCTCCTCTACGGTGTTCTTCACTCTTATCGGTAATAAAGATCCCCTTCTTCATTTACTATTGTTTTACTTTAAGTAGCTCTATACTTGCTCATTGCTTGGTTAGAGTGCTCTAATTCCTTGGCCAGAGTTAGAGTAGTAAGTTTTATAAATTAAGCGAGGTGCAGGCTATAGCTTACCCTTGAATGCCGCTAGGCCCATGGATAGTAGTGGTAGGTGCTAGGTGGTGACAGCCCTAGGATCCTCTGTATTCCACCACGTTTGGCCTAGTATCCGTTATAAGCGTAGGACTTCAGGATGCACGGTGCCTAATCAGTCGAACCCCGGCGAGTTTTGGACTTTGCGTGTCCCAAGTATAGAAGTCTCTTTGGTATAATAATCATTTGATCTTTTACTGAGATAGAGTTCTCCCCCAAAACTCCAGAGCTACCCAGTGCGTGTTTCCACCTTAGTTATACTTCATTGATTTATCCTTACTAAGGTTATTACCTCATTTAGCCATATCTAGACCCTTGACTATCATATCCTTGGAATCACAAACCCCGCCTTCCTTTGGGAAAATATAAATTTGACACCTGGTACTCCCAGGTAAAGTGCTACACGATAGTTCTGTGCGCTTGCAGAATCCCATCACCTATCCTTTAGAGCTACCCATAGCCTTTTTGGCCAACAATCACATACTTTGAGCATAGGGATTGACAACCCCCGTGATTGCGTTGAGAAGTATTGTTACCATTGCTGTAGGATAGATTTGGCTACCTTCTTTTGATAGCGTTAGTAACTATCAACAAGCATTTTTTGCGCCGTTGCCGGGGATATCTCTAGCCTTGGTGATTGCATCAGATTTGCCAACAAGCATTTTTGGCGCCGTTGCCGGGGAAGGCAACTGTTGAATTCCTTTGATTTGAGTCATGTCTAGATAGTTATCTTTAAAATCACGAATATGGCCGAAAGGACCATCCGTGAATTCTTTGCACCTTCTGCTGCTAATATAGCAACAGGCCCTGGTGTCATCGAGGCAAATACTCAGTTCGAGTTAAAGCCCGCATTAATCACAACGGTTCAAGCTCGCCCATTTTGTGGCAAAGCTCACGAGGATGATAATGCACACCTCCAACATTTCTTGGAGATATGCAGCACCTTTACCATTAAAGGGGTAACCCCAGACGCAACTCGTTTGCGACTCTTTCCTTTCTCCTTGTTAGGAAAAGCCAAGCGATGGTTCTATACGAACCGAAATGATGTGGACACATGGGAAAAGTGTTCCAACTCTTTTCTAGTGAAATTCTTTCCTCTAGGCAAGACCAATGCTCTTCGCAATAAGATCTCTAGTTTCCAACAACAAGCCGATGAATCGATTCCCGAGGCTTGGGAACGAATGCAAGAGTATGTCGCTACCTGTCCACACCATGGTATGGAGGATTGGCTTTTGATCCAAAACTTCTACCATGAATTAATCCCTCTTGATAGAAGCCATCTAGATGTTGCAGCCGGTGGAGCATTCTTTTCTCTTAAAGTTTCAGATGCAAAGGCTTTCATCGAGAAGATGGTGTCCAATCAAGGATGGAACGAGGAACGTCTACAACTGCGCAAGCGAGATATGCATTCGTTAAAGGAAGCTGACATGATTGCAGCTAAAGTGGACCTACTGGCCAAAAGGCTAGAAAATTGCGAGAGGATGCGTACACCTGAGACCGTGCAAGCCACGGAGACTCACATGACGTGTGAAGTCTGTGGAGAAGTTGGCCATTCTGGACTCCATTAGTCCTAAGACACATGAAGACCTCAACTTCATCAGCAATGACAACAATTTTCATTCTTCAAATCAAGGATGGACTCAGCGCTCCAATTCTCAAGGTAACACCTTCAATTCTTCGCAACGTCCAAACAACCAAGATAATAACTACCCTTCTCTTAAAGATCTTGTCTATGGTCAAGGTAGAATGACTAATAGTATAAACAAGAAGCTCCATGCTAATGATAGGATGTTAGATAGCATAAATGCTAAATTGGATGATTTCTCTTCTGCAATTAAGAATCAACTTAGTTTCAATAAGATGCTTGAAACCCAATTAGCACAGCTAGCAGCTGCAATTCCATCTTTTGAAAAAGATAGAATACTAGGAAAGCCTGAAACAACCATGGAATTTGCTAATCTTGTTACTATTAGTTATCATGGCTATAAACTAGATGGTTAGAATTTTCCAACTAAAAAGGGAGATCCTGGAACCCCTGTCATATCTTGTTCTATTCAATCTCAAAAGGTCCATAATGCTATATGTGATCTAGGATCTAGCATTAACATCATGTCTAAAAAACATTATGAAAAGTTAGTTTTACACTGAGTTAGTACCAACTTCTGCATATGTGCAATTAGATGATCAGACAACTTGCTACATAGAAGGAGTACTTTGTGATGTTCTGGTAAAAGTAAGAAACAACTTTGTGCCTGCTGATTTCATGATTTTAGACATGGGTAATAGGGACAACTTACCCCTTATTCCGGGCCGACCTTTCTTGAATACTGTGAATGCATGCATATTTGTTGCTAATGGTAGCATGAATTTCTATATAAATGGGAAGAAAGAAAGATTTGTTTTCTCTTGTGCACCGCACCATGCAACTAACATGCAGGAAAATAAGAGTCGATCCATGAGGAGGAGAAAACCAAGAATCTGGAGGAACAAGAAAGACAAAGATGAGGTTAAGAGGGAACCATCATCTACAGCCTCTACACCAGACCCCGCTATCGTCAAAGAAGGACAAGATGAGAAGAAGACATCAGTTAAAGAAGAACCTCCTTCCGAGGAAGGACAGCTATGGGAGTAAGTATTCTATCTCTCTCTCTTTAATTATTGCATTAGCATATTTCTCTTCTTCATGCATTGAATCAATTAATTGTTAGAAGCATGTTTAAATTTATGTCTTGCATTTAAAAAATGTTAGAAGCATGTTTAAATTTATGCCCTGCATTTAAAACCATAATAAAAGAAAGATTTAAAAAAATAATAAAAAAATAAATATAATAATAATAAAATAAAATAGAGATTTGGTTTGTCATAGTAGCAATAAATGAAAGTAGAATAAAAAACAAAACCTAGTGATCATAATAAGATGCAAAGGAGGAAACAACCTGACCAAGAGGAGAATCTGATCCTGGAGAAGAAGCTAGCTTGGGAGAGCTGTCATCCTCGCCAAGGTATGGTTTCTAACCCCAGTAATTCTTTTTCTTAATTACTATGAGTTATAATGTTCTTGCATAACAATAAATAAATGAAAATAATGATAAGAAAAAGAATATGCTATGTCTTTGTTGGAAATTATGAATAATTGCTCAATGATGATTTGCAAGATCTTGTTATACAATCCGTACTATGAAAGTTTTAAGTATGATTTCTACAATCTGTCTTAAGTCAAACACTATTGTGGGTTGCACATGTTAATAACCTAAGTTATGCTCTTGCAAGATTAAAATTGGCATAAGTAGAACTTTTACCTGATCTAAGGAATGAGTGAGAACCAACTAGAGATTTTGATTTATAAAATTCAAATTCTTGCTCTTGGTTCCTTTATGGAGTTAAATACCTACCATCAAGCCATACATCCACAAACAACTAAAACCACCAAAAGAAAGAGCTCTTGTCTGTTTTGAGCTTGCTTAGACATTATTTGATCTAGGTAGAGAAACTTGTCATATTCTTTGATCAAGATCACGTACACATGCCGCCTATGTATTACTTCTACACTGGAAGTATACAACTATGCTCCACACACCAATTGAGACAACCAACCACAATCAACTTTTGTCCTTTTGATAGATGGGGAGTATAGGTTACTGAAAAAAGAGAAAGTGAGCAAGTGCTCAAGGAAAACAAAAGAGGACAAATGTCCCATGGGCAGGTGCCCATATATCTTCTTCCTCCAAAAAAAAATGTATTGAGTAACCTTGCTCTCCCGTGTCTAAGGCAAAGGAATAAGTCTCAAGGAGCCCACCAAATAATTTATATTTGCACTTCTTGATCATGTTTTATGACTTGTTGCTCCCTGTGATCTAAGAGTCTAATCTTGCAATACATTCAGTTCAAGTATGCTTTTGCTCCAATCCTATAAACCCCACATAAGCTTTAAGATAGACATGAAAAGCTCTTTTGAGCTCTTGTGAGGTCCATCACACTAAGGAGTGGTTGAGAGTACCATTAAGGGAACCAAGGCAAGATTTTCTTTTCAAAAGAATAAAAACTCTCTAGTGAATGGACTCACTCTACCAAAGTAAGGGATGAAGTATCTACTTATCTATGCTATCTTGTTTTTGCATGACCCATGGTGAAAAAGCTATAAGCCCCATGTAGTTAAGACATAAAATGAATTTCTGAATCATGCTCAATACTAGAATAGTGTTGGTTTGTATGCAAGATCTTTGTGAATTGTTACATTAAAAGAATTTCTTGATCCAACATTGCCATGTTAAATCATGTCTTTGCTTGAGGACAAGCAAAAGGTTAGCTTGGGGGAGTTTGTTGACAGTCGCTAACACCCTATTTTACCGTCAACATTTCACCCATAATCAAGGTAAAACCACATGAAATGCAAAGAACCCACCTTGAAACTTACCTAGTTCCACATGTCTTTGGAGAAATCTTGTGTATGCAGGAAAAATGGTGAAATCAAGCAAAACCAAGGCATGGCAAGACACCTCAGCACCTCAGCTGCCACGTGGGAGCCAGAGGGGGTGCCCGCCCTACCAACAAGGTGACCGCCCTGTCCAAAGTGCCAAATGGCACTTGCCACCCTCCCAAATGGTCTGTGGCACGTTGAAACATCATCAACGGCTCAGATACAAGGCACGGAGATCTGGTGGCCCTATCAACAGGATGCCCGCCCTGTCAAAGTTGGGTGCGACGTCCACAATCTGAGGGAAGGTGTCCAGGAGCCATCTACACCATCAATTGAAGTCGGTTTTCATCCAACGGTGATCAAGTGAAGTGCCATGGATTGAAGGGCCCACAAGTCATCCTCCCTGGGGTTGCAAACCGCCTTTCCAAGGCACAAACTAACCATGCAACTGCCATAGGGGAGCAAGGAGGGCCGTTGGATGCAAGGCGGTGCATCCAACCGGGCGCCTGCCCCCCTCCTTCGCGCCACTGCCTTCCAGCACGCCTACAAGTACCCCTGGTGCACTTCAACACTATAAATAGGGGTAGGATCTTCACTTGTAAGCTAGAAACACAAAGATACACTTGAGATTCAGCTCATTAGCTCCTCTCTCTCTATAGTGAAGCTCAGCTCTTAGGAATAGTGTTAGCTAGAGAAGAGTAGAGTGTTGGAGAGAAGTCAGGAGAAGGAAGAAATCTATGGTGGAGCCGGGCTTGTCGGCGACCTCCTCTGCGGTGTTCTTCACTCTTATTGGTAATAAAGATCCCCTTCTTCATTTACTATTGTTTTACTTTAAGTAGCTCTATACTTGCTCATTGCTTGGTTAGAGTGCTCTAATTCCTTGGCCAGAGTTAGAGTAGTAAGTTTTATAGATTAAGCGAGGTACTTAGGCTATAGCTTACCCTTGAGTGCCGCTAGGTCCACGGATAGTAGTGGTAGGTGCTAGGTGGTGACAGCTCTAGGATCCTCTGTATTCCACCACATTCGGCCTAGTATCCAGTATAAGCGTAGGACTTTGGGACATACGGTGCCTAATCAGTCGAACCCCGGTGAGTTTAGAACTTTGCGTGTCCCAAGTATAGAAGTCTCTTTGGTATAACAATCATTTGATCTTTTACTGAGATAGAGTTCTCCCCCAAAACTCCAAAGCTACCCAGTGCGTGTTTCCACCTTAGTTATACTTCATTGATTTATCCTTACTAAGGTTATTACCCCATTTATCCATATCTAGACCCTTGACTATCATATCCTTGGAATCACAAACCCCGCCTTCCTTTGGGAAAATATAAATTCGACACCTGATACTCCTAGGTAAAGTGCTACACGACAGTTCTGTGTGCTTCCAGAATCCCATCACCTATCCTTTAGATCTACCCGTAGCCTTTTTGGCCAACAATCACATACTTTGAGCATAGGGACTGACAACCCCCGTGATTGCGTTGAGAAGTATTGTTACCATTGTTAGAGGATAGATTTGGCTACCTTCTTTTGATAGCATTAGTAACTGTCAACAAGCATTTTTGGCGCCGTTGCCGGGGATATCTCTAGCCTTGGTGATTGCGTCAGATTTGCCAACATGCATTCACAACCGTAAATGGTCCTTCCCATTTGCTTCGTAGTTTTCCAAGCCCAAATAATTTGAACCTAAAATTAAAAAGTAATACCTTATCTCCTGGTGAAAACTCCTTCTTAATCCTCTTGTCATGCCATCTTTTTGTTCTTTCTTTATAGACCTTTGAATTGTGATAAGCCTTTTCTCTCCATCCTTCTAATTATGATAGTTGCATTTTTCTCTTTTCTCCAGTGGCATCAAAGTCCATATTCCATCTCTTAATAGCCCAGTGAGCTTTATGCTCTAACTCCACTGGTAAATGACAGGTCTTACCATATACTAGCTGGTAAGGTGACATGCCCAAAGGTGTCTTGTATGCGGTCCGATACGCCCAAAGTGCTTCGGGTAATCGATCCTTCCATGCAGTACCCATCTCATTTACTGTTTTCTGTAGAATATTCTTGATTTGTTTGTTTGATGTTTTTGCCTGGCCACTTGTCTGAGGATGGTATGGTATAGCAACATTATGACGGATGCCATGAGCTTGCAAGTATTGGTGAAGCTTCTTATCAGTGAAGTGTGTCCCTCCGTCACTAATGACGATCCTTGTTGTTCCAAACCTTAGAAATATAATCTCTTCGAACATCTTCTTTGAATGTTTGGAATCAGTATTCATGCA
This sequence comes from Eremochloa ophiuroides, assembly GCA_038502445.1. Taxonomy (NCBI): domain Eukaryota; kingdom Viridiplantae; phylum Streptophyta; class Magnoliopsida; order Poales; family Poaceae; genus Eremochloa; species Eremochloa ophiuroides. Next base: position 70,879,705 of record JAHLJS010000002.1, read on the forward strand.
TGGTATAGCATCTACCCACTTGGATACATAGTCAACTGCCACCAGAATGTATTCATAATTTCTTGATTTCACAAATGGTCCCATGTAATCAATTCCCCAGACATCAAAGAGCTCGATCTGGAGATTGTTGGTGAGTGGCATAGCATCTCTTGTATTGATATTTCCGTACCTCTGACATGATCCACATCTCCGGACAAAATCTTTGGTGTCTTCATACATAGTTAGCCAAAAGAACCCACTCTGCCAGATTTTAGCATGAGTGCGGAATGCTCCATAATGACCTCCATATGGTGGTGCGTGGCATTTCTGAATGATCTGCATGCCCTCTTCTATTGGTACACATCTTCTAAGTAATCCATCTGAAAAAATTCTGAAGAGGTATGGTGGATCCCATATGTGGAGACGACTTTCATAAATGAGCTTCTTTTTATTTTCCCCTGGTGATACATAACCTGCAACCATAAAGTTGACAATATTCGCGTACCAAGGGTCTGACTTGGTCACTTTAAACAGCATGTCATCTCACCAAGGTAATTCCTAAGGTTTTTCAAAGTATATTCTAGACAAGTGATCAGCAACTGGATTTTCGATTCCTCTTCTATCTTTAATTTCTAAGTCAAATTCTTGGAGTAACGAAATCCATCTTATCAAACGAGATTTACCATCTTTCTTAATGAGAAAATATTTTAAAAGAGCATGATCAGAATAAACAATTACTTTTGCTCCTACTAAGTAAGATCTAAATTTATCAATAGTAAAAACAATAGCCAGGAGTTCATTTTCAGTTGTTGCATAATTTAATGTGCTCCTGTCATAGTTTTACTAGCATAAGCAATTGCATGATGCTTCTTATCTTTTGTTTGTCCTAATACTGCCCCTACAGCATAATCACTAGCATCACACATAATTTCGAAAGGTAAAGACCAATCAGGGGGTTGAATGATTGGTGCTGATGTAAGTGCTTCTTTAAGAATATTAAAAGATTTTAAACATGCATCATCAAATTCAAAAGGAACATCCTTAGCTAGCAAGTTAGTCAGTGGTCTAGCAATATGTGAAAAATCTTTTATAAATCTGCGATAAAAACCACAATGACCAAGAAAACTTCGGATTCCTTTTATATTAACACGTGGAGGTAGTTGTTCAATTACTTCAATTTTTGCCTTGTCTACCTCTATACCTCTTTCAGACACTAAATGTCCTAGCACTATTCCTTCTCTAACCATAAAATGACATTTTTTCCAATTAAGGACTAAGTGCTTTTCTTCACATCTCTGTAAAACTTTATCTAGATTTTCTAGACAATCATCAAAAGTTTTTACATAACATCCATAAAAACTTTCATGATTTCTTCTATCATTTCATAAAATATAGACATCATACATCTTTGAAAAGAAGCAGGTGCATTACATAATCCAAAAGACATTCTAGGATAAGCATAAGTTCCATAAGGACATGTAAACGTGGTTTTGCTTTGATCATCAGGGTGGATAGGAATTTGGTGATATCCAGAATAACCATCAAGGAAATAAAAGAAAGAATTATTTGCCAGACGTTCTAACATCTCATCAATGAAGGGTAGCGAGAAATGATCTTTCTTGGTTGCTTTATTGAGTTTTCTATAATCTATACACATTCGCCATCCTGTAACAGTTCTCTGGGGTATCAATTCATTTTTATCATTTTTAACTACGGTCATACCACCTTTTTTAGGTACAACTTGAATAGGGCTTACCCACTCACTATGCGGAACAGTATAAATAATCCCAGCATGCTAAAGTTTCAAGACCTCATTCTTAACAACTTTCCTCACCGCATTTTGAAGCCTAAGTTGGGGCTCTCTAGAAGGTGTAATTTCTGGGTTGGTTGGAATACGATGGGTGCATAAAATAGGACTAATCCCCTTAAGGTCTTGGAGTGAATAACCAAAAGGAGCACGATGTTTTCAGTTATTAATCTAAAAGACTCTTCATCAGAAAGTTTGTCACTAATAATCACAGGAGAATTTTGATCATTATTCAGAAAAACATACTTAAGACCAGAAGGTAGTTGTTTAAGCTCAATAGAAGGCTTAGGTGGCTCTAGTAATTCATCCAGAGGTTCAGGATCAATCGGATCCTCTTCCTCTTCATTAATGAAGAACTGAGTATCATCCTCTAAATTAGGTTCAATAAATTCCACAAATGACACAACCTTAACTTCTTCTATCAGATCTAACTCAGGAGGTGGCTTTGACTTAGTTTTTAATGCATGAGTTATAGGCACTGAGAGATTAAATCCATTCTCAAGTTTAATATCTAAATTGCCCGCACAACCTTCTCACAAAAGCTTTCCTATTGGTAACCCAATCATTACATCAAAATCTCAAACATTAAAGATATAGAAATTCAGCAAAATTCGGAATTCATTAATCACAATAGGAAGATAACATAAAACACATGAACTAGGAATAATATGTCCTAAACGATTTTTTAATAAATTATTTGTACGAATTAATGGCATATCTTTCAAGAATTTTTCAGCAAATGTAGAAGACATGAAATTGACACCTACTATTGGATTATAAAAGGCATCAAAAGGATATGCATCAATTTGACATTTAATAGTAATGGCAGGAGAATTTAAACGAATTATATCATTTGAAATCTCAGATTCTATCAACCACTCATTACTCATAACAAAAATCAATTCTCTTGTTATCTCTCTAAGGAATTTGAAATCAGCAGGATATGAAATATTAAAACTTTTAAAATTCATAGACTCTTGAGGTTTCATAATTTTATGATAACGTGAGGTGTTTCCATAATCATCAAAAAGTTCATCCTCAAATTCAAGCATAAAATGAGAAATAGGAATTATCTCCTTCTCATTAGATAGTTCAGGTAAAGGTTGAGATGAATCGGACAAAAGTTTAGAATCGAATGACAAAAATTCATTTTCTAACAACTTTTGTTTTTCTTCAGGAAGATCAATTAAGATATTAGTAAGAATAGTTTTAGCATGTGATGCAGTAATATGCATAAATGCTCCTACTGCGGCCAAATTAAGGTATTCTTTATTTTTATCGTCAAGGCCTAAAAAGAAATGTTGCAAAAGCATAGGTTCTGACAAAGCAAGATTAGGTCCAGAATTTATAAATCCATCAAAGCGTTCCCAAGCCTTGCCTAATGATTCGTTATCTAATTGTTTAAATCCAATAATTTCAAAATGAAGTTTAGTGACCTTTTTCGATAGGGAAAAATTTAAGACAAAAATTAGCACGCAATACTTCCCAATCTCCTTGGCAACTCCCAACATGGCGATTATACCATTTTTTTGCATTTCCCGTTAATGAAAATGGAAAGAGTTTCCATCTTAAAGTTTCATCTGCCATGCCCTTAATGTGCAAACATGAACATGTCTGCTCAAAATCGGCTAAATGGGAATAGAAGTTTTTGCTAGAATTACCAGAAAAAATGTGATCCTGAACTAACTTAATTAATCCCGGGCGTAACGCATAGCCAGATGATGTGACAGGTAAATATGATTCTTTTGGCTGGAGATACAATCCCGATGATGCTCCATATTGATATAAAAGTTGGGACGTGGGTTCCATACTTTTAAAGGGTAAAAGATAAAAGATAAAAATATAATACAAGATTAAGATAGACTAAGCCAAAATCAGCAAACCATTCCCCGGTAATGGCGCCAGAAATGCTTGTTGGTATAAATTAACTGCAATCTATTAAAGATTAATAATATCAAGGTATCCGCAAGCGCACAGATAAAACACCGATGTAGCACTTCACCAGACAATCTCGGTTTTAATATCGAACCCAAACGAACAGTAGGTGACACTAACTAAGTCTATTGGCTTTTAACCAGTAACACAATCAATCCAGAGAATATCAAGAATGAGGAGATAACTAATGATTATCTAGATCCGACAACCGGCAAACTTTGAATAATATCGTTCTAATCGGGCAGTGAAATGAATAAGAGCGGAAATCAGAGTTCTCTCCTACCAAACACTTATACACCTATCGATCCTATCAACGGGAAGTGGACTACAGAGGACTCAACGTAGCTGTCACCTACGCGATCTACCACTATCCGGCCAATCAGGGGACATTCACAAGTAATTATAGCCCAGACACCACGTCTACACTACGAACTACCACTTCAACCAAGGAGCTACCAAGATCAAAGCACTCAAATAGAGTTGTAAACTTAAGAACGATTAAGAACAAATGCTTACTTGAATCAAGATGTTGAATACAAAAGTACCTCAGAACGCAACTCCGGGCAAGGGAGCTGAATCAGACGAACACAGCTACGAAGAAGCTCCGACCGGCCGGGACTCCTCCGAATCTCTACTCATCTACTCTATCTCTCTAATCTCTCTCTTGATTGCTAGCCTAGATCTAGTGGATATCTATCTAATGCTTCAGGGTCTTCATCTCTTGATCTGGCTCTCCTCCAGGGGGTCTGGCCCTCTATTTATAGACCGGTGGGATGCACGCGCACCGTTAGATCAAAACGACTTAACCAAGGGACCAGATAACTCCTAATAGGCGGTGGCAGAAGACTCCAGAAGATGGCAGGAGGAAACCCTAGGGGGCGCCGCCCGGCCCCCTTGGGGCCGGCCGGCCCCACCTGGCCAGGTGTGGGCTCCTGCTTGCTTCGGGTGTGTTCTATACTCTTCCAGGGTCTTCGTGATGATGTTTCCTTTCCGTGCAAGTTTCGTGGTAACTATGCTCTTTAATCCTTCTTTTAAGCTTTTCTAGAAAATCCCCTGGGAAATAGACAATTCACCAAAACTCATGAAATCTGTCAGTAATAACCCTGTTCTACTGGATATTCATGTTTAATGCAGGGATAATTGATAATAATATTTGGACGATAACAAGTGTCAACAAGTATAAATATGGCATTTAAACTTGTGAGATAAAGAGTGAAGTTACTGAACCATTGGAAAGACTGTTCATCTTTTAAATTTATATGATGACTATTATTTTCCAAGAATAATAGACGAAGTATTTCTAGCTTACTTGGTTAAGACTGAGATTAAGAGAATAGCGCTATGAACAAACTTAGAGAACAAATCATGTTGAGTTAATCAGGTTGATCAATTTAAGTAGTAACTCTATCATGATTGTATTTTTCATTTATTGCATACCAAGATCAAAAGGAAATCAATAACCACTTACGTTAAGATGTTACCTTCATCAGATGAAATTCAATGGTCCTTTCCTTCATTGCGTCTTGAGTTGTTCATTAGCATCTTTTCTTTTACTCTGTTCTCACTCTTCAAACCTCCTGCTTCTCTCATTATATATTTTTTTCTGCAAGGGGTTAGTAGACAACACATACCCGAAGGAATATTCAATTTAAAGTACAGTTAGTGTTTGCCAAGGTTAATTTATAGCTTTAGTTTCAAATGATTCATCATTACTTCATTCAAATTTTTTTCAACAAGGTTAAGGTAAAGATATTATTTCAAAAGTACCTTCAACCTCGACTTGATTCTACGAATAGTCTCCTAATAGGATTTAAACATTTTTATTTGGGAGAGGTGAGTCTACATGTACAGCCAAATTCTTAGACAAGTATGCTTTGATCTCATAGTTATGTTCAAGTAATATTCTGAAGCATACTTATAATAGAACCAGGAAGTTTACAAGACTAAAGATATTTATTCAAATAGAACCAAGAATGTGTATGGTGAACCAAAAAGAGCATTTTTTTTGTTTTAATTGTTAGCAAGTGAAGTTTGAGCATGGCATAGGGTAGCAGTGACAAAGGCAAATTAGCAACATGATATAAGATGTTGATTGTAGTTAAATATTGCGTGAGGCTTGGACAAACATACCTTATGTCTTCATCCTTCTAAGTAAGTGGTGACAAACTTACTTGGAAGAGGAGGCTTATCCGGTTCATTTGTTGGTGAAAGCTTGTGGTCTGCTGAGCAAGGCCCTCTTTCTATCGTCTTTGCCTTTTCACCATCTGATGAAAGTACAGATAATTACATGCTCTTCACTCATCAACCTTTTCTTGATTTTGATTGAATTGCAGTTGATGAGCTTGGGTCCACTGGAGGTGCAAATTCAAGCTCCTCCCTGGTTGTCTTTGTCTTCTATTGGCATGGCAACGAGTTGTTCTTCTTTAAGTGACATGCCAGCCGTCTTGATGGTCAGGGTGGGGAAATTCTTTTGATGTTCAAGTAAAACTTCACTTCCAATAGATTAAGAATATTCTTTTCTGCCAAATGTTAATGGACACATACCCGAGGGAATATAACAAAATTGAAATACAGGTTTTGTTGTCCATACTATTTTGCGATTTTCCTCTATGCTAACAAGATGATATATGGTTTTAAGATTGCTTAGCATAGATTGTGTCTATTGTGTTTTACAATGTTGTTGCTACATTCTAGTATGGTTCAAAACAGAAATAACTTGCAACGAAGATAAATGAATAAACATTAATACTCACAGTTCTTCCTCTTATAAAGAATGAGCTGAGTCTTCTTGTGCAAAGTCATTACTGCCTTGATTCATCTCCGGTGTGAACTCATCTCTTGACTTCCCCAGATTTAATTCAAAATGTTTCTGCAGGGGTTAGTCCGACAAAATATCCAATGTCTACTACAACAATTTCTAATTCAATAACCAAACCAAACTCCATGTCTAGCTTTAGTTAAGGAAGACGTTTTAACCTAAGCACCATGCTTAATTTAAAAGCCTTTGAAAAATACTCATATGGCCGTATATAGTACCTCCAAACCAAAACTTACTATGGCAGACAAAGGTAACATGAAAGCACTAGTAGGGAATTATTCAGGGAGAGATGAAAAAGCATGATCATGGTGAGTTTTTTTTAAATACTAATCATGAGCCTTCATGTGCTCATATATTTTTCTTTCTTTTAATAAGAATGCAAGTGAGATGGATATATGAATGGAACTAAATAAGTTATGAGTAGAAAAAAATTAGAATAAATAGGGTGAATATATGGATTTAAAGTAAACATGCAGTGGAATGCAAAAGGTAAGCACTCATAAAATTTAAAGTCCATGAGCAAGACTTTCTCACCTTTATTTGATCCTACTTACCATGTCTCACATGATGGAATTGTGAGTGATGTAGCATCTTTATTCCCGTCACTTGAGATATGAATTGAATTTTTGTGACGTCGATCTATTTTTCCAATCTTGGATTTATTATGTTTCTTCTTTTTGTGGGAGCTTGCCGGAAGGTCGTAAACCGGTCATTCATTACCCTGCATAAGATATTAAAGTAGACAAAACACGGGTAATCTTGCTTGAGCAGGGGTTAATGGTTATCTTGATTACATTAATAAGTACAATTCTATCAATAGTCTTAATATGCCTAGCTACCTTCCCCGGCAACGGCGCTAAAAATGCTTGTTGGTATTTTTAACGTCATCACTATTTAACAATATTAAAAACACATGGTACTAAATTAACTTGTCATTAGCAACTAGCCATTTGTCTCTCACCAACATCCCTAAGCATTGAACTAGGTTGTCATCCCTAATTATATTAGCTAGGAATAAAGTATTAAATGAATCTATTATTTCGTGTGACTAGGCAGAAATAAATATAAGAATATGAACTAAAGAACAATTCTACAAGAGGATAGATAATTATACCATTGTAGCATTTCACCTAGAGTATTGCCAGGTTGTCGATTTATATTTATACCACTAGAAAGTCTAGTAGGAATTAAGTCTACAACTTATACTGCTAATGTAAAAGAGGTTTATAACTATAATCCTACTCATAGCAGGGATAAGTCACATGATAAAGATATATAGGATAAATATGATCAGTCATCATCATAAATAGGTAAATATCAGAGCTCATCTAGTCATAACAATAGCTAGCCAATGGATAGATAAAGGAATTAATATTTAAAGTAAATCTATAACTACGTCAATGAATACTATGATTAGTGCAATTACATCTAGCAATCATTGTTTATCTCTACCTACATCATGATTAAATGTAAAGGAGCATCATCTAATGAGGATATTAAGACACAAGGGTCACCTCCTTCGCGATCACGCTCTGCTAGACCTACATACGGGGGGTGGACTACAGAGGAATCAACATAGCTGTCACCTACGCGAACTATCACACGACCCAGCACATCAGGGTGCACTCGTAGATAAGCAAGATATCTAAACACCACGTCTATGTACTACCAATCATTCATCCACGATATCTCTGGACGAACGCTATACGAGCAATTACATAAATTCAATAGTATCAAACTAACTATGCTAGACATATAATCAAAGTTAACAATGACTATTGCAATTAAGAACATATATACGATTAAGAACAATGTTTCCCAAATCATAATGTTGAATACAATAAGAGAAAAGAACTAGAACTATACCAAACTCCGCGCTCCAGACAGACGCCGGGGGCTCCAGATCCCGCTGAAGAATTAGAACTATTCTACTTCTAATCTAAATGGGCTAAAGCTATGAACTAGAGAGGCTCTAATGAACTAGAGAGGCTTTGGATGGCTTCATCTCCAAATGACTTGATGCTCCAGGGAGGGGGGTCTACCCCTTTATTTATAGCCCGGTGGGATTTTATTTAAAGGGGTAGCCCCCCTCCCTGGAGCATCAAGTCATTTGGAGATGAAGCCATCCAAAGCCTCTCTAGTTCATTAGAGCCTCTCTAGTTCATAGCTTTAGCCCATTTAGATTAGAAGTAGAATAGTTCTAATTCTTCAGCGGGATCTGGAGCCCCCCTGCGTCTGTCTGGAGCGCGGAGTTCGGTATAGTTCTACTTCTTTTCTCTTATTGTATTCAACATTATGATTTGGGAAACATTGTTCTTAATCTTATATATGTTCTTAATTGCAATAGTCATTGTTAACTTTGATTATATGTCTAGCATAGTTAGTTTGATCCTATTGAATTTATGTAATTGCTCGTATAGCGTTCGTCCAGAGATATCGTGGATGAATGATTGACAGTACGTAGACGTGGTGTTTAGATATCTTGCTTATCTGCGAGTGCACCCTGATGTGCTGGATCATGTGGTAGTTCGCGTAGGTGACAGCTATGTTGATTCCTCTGTAGTCCACCCCCCGTATGTAGGTCTAGCAGAGCGCGATCACGAAGGAGGTGACCCTTGTGTCTTAATATCCTCATTAGATGATGCTCCTTTACATTTAATCATGATGTAGGTAGAGATAAACAATGATTGCTAGATGTAATTGCACTAATCATAGTATTCATTGACGTAGTTATAGATTTACTTTAAATATTAATTCCTTTATCTATCCATTGGCTAGCTATTGTTATGACTAGATGAGCTCTGATATTTACCTATTTATGATGATGACTGATCATATTTATCCTATATATCTTTATCATGTAACTTATCCCTGCTATGAGTAGGATTATAGTTATAAACCTCTTTTACATTAGCAGTATAAGTTGTAGACTTAATTCCTACTAGACCTTTCTAGTGGTATAAATATAAATCGACAACCTGATAATACTCTAGGCAAAATGCTACAATGGTATAATTATCTATCCTCTTGTAGAATTGTTCTTTAGTTCATATTCTTATATTTATTTCTGCCTAGTCACACGAAATAATAGATTCATTTAATACTTTATTCCTAGCTAATATAATTAGGGATGACAACCTAGTTCAATGCTTAGGGATGTTGGTGAGAGACAAATGGCTAGTTGCTAATGACAAGTTAATTTAGTACCATGTGTTTTTAATATTGTTAAATAGTGATGACGTTAAAAATACCAACAAGCATTTTTAGCGCCGTTGCCGGGGAAGGTAGCTAGGCATATTAAGACTATTGATAGACTTGTACTTATTAATGTAATCAAGATAACCATTAACCCCTGCTCAAGCAAGATTACCCGTGTTTTGTCTACTTTAATATCTTACGCAGGGTAATGAATGACCGGTTTACGACCTTCCGGCAAGCTCCCACAAAAAGAAGAAACATAATAAATCCAAGATTGGAAAAAGAGGTCGACGTCACAAAAATTCAATTCATATCTCAAGTGACGGGAATAAAGATGCTACATCACTCACAATTCCATCATGTGAGACATGGTAAGTAGGATCAAATAAAGGTGAGAAAGTCTTGCTCATGGACTTTAAATTTTATGAGTGCTTACCTTTTGCATTCCACTGCATGTTTACTTTAATTCCATATATTCACCCTATTTATTCTAATTTTTTTCTACTCATAACTTATTTAGTTCCATTCATATATCCATCTCACTTGCATTCTTATTAAAAGAAAGAAAATATATGAGCACATGAAGGCTCATGATTAGTATTTAAAAAAAACTCACCATGATCATGCTTTTTCATCTCTCCCTGAATAATTCCCTACTAGTGCTTTCATGTTACCTTTGCCTGCCATAGTAAGTTTTGGTTTGGAGGTACTATATACAGCCATATGAGTATTTTTCAAAGGCTTTTAAATTAAGCATGGTGCTTAGGTTAAAACGTCTTCCTTAACTAAAGCTAGACATGGAGTTTGGTTTGGTTATTGAATTAGAAATTGTTGTAGTAGACATTGGATATTTTGTCGGACTAACCCCTGCAGAAACATTTTGAATTAAATCTGGGGAAGTCAAGAGATGAGTTCACACCGGAGATGAATCAAGGCAGTAATGACTTTGCACAAGAAGACTCAGCTCATTCTTTATAAGAGGAAGAACTGTGAGTATTAATGTTTATTCATTTATCTTCGTTGCAAGTTATTTCTGTTTTGAACCATGCTAGAATGTAGCAACAACATTGTAAAACACAATAGACACAATCTATGCTAAGCAATCTTAAAACCATATATCATCTTGTTAGCATAGAGGAAAATCGCGACAACAAAACCTGTATTTCAATTTTGTTATATTCCCTCGGGTATGTGTCCATTAACATTTGGCAGAAAAGAATATTCTTAATCTATTGGAAGTGAAGTTTTACTTGAACATCAAAAGAATTTCCCCGCCCTGACCATCAAGACGGCTGGCATGTCACTTAAAGAAGAACAACTCGTTGCCATGCCAATAGAAGACAAAGACAACCAGGGAGGAGCTTGAATTTGCACCTCCAGTGGACCCAAGCTCATCAACTGCAATTCAATCAAAATCAAGAAAAGGTTGATGAGTGAAGAGCATGTAATTATCTGTACTTTCATCGGATGGTGAAAAGGCAAGACGATAGAAAGAGGGCCTTGCTCAGCAGACCACAAGCTTTCACCAACAGATGAACCGGATAAGCCTCCTCTTCCAAGTAAGTTTGTCACCACTTACTTAGAAGGATGAAGACATAAGGTATGTTTGTCCAAGCCTCACGCAATATTTAACTACAATCAACATCTTATATCATGTTGCTAATTTGCCTTTGTCACTGCTACCCTATGCCATGCTCAAACTTCACTTGCTAACAATTAAAACAAAAAAAATGCTCTTTTTGGTTCACCATACACATTCTTGGTTCTATTTGAATAAATATCTTTAGTCTTGTTAACTTCCTGGTTCTATTATAAGTATGCTTCAGAATATTACTTGAACATAACTATGAGATCAAAGCATACTTGTCTAAGAATTTGGCTGTACATGTAGACTCACCTCTCCCAAATAAAAATGTTTAAATCCTATTAGGAGACTATTCGTAGAATCAAGTTGAGGTTGAAGGTACTTTTGAAATAATATCTTTACCTTAACCTTGTTGAAAAAAATTTGAATGAAGTAATGATGAATCATTTGAAACTAAAGCTATAAATTAACCTTGGCAAACACTAACTGTACTTTAAATTGAATATTCCTTCGGGTATGTGTTGTCTACTAACCCCTTGCAGAAAAAAATATATAATGAGAGAAGCAGGAGGTCTGAAGAGTGAGAACAGAGTAAAAGAAAAGATGCTAATGAACAACTCAAGACGCAATGAAGGAAAGGACCATTGAATTTCATCTGATGAAGGTAACATCTTAACGTAAGTGGTTATTGATTTCCTCTTGATCTTGGTATGCAATAAATGAAAAATACAATCATGTTAGAGTTACTACTTAAATTGATCAACCTAATTAACTCAACATGATTTGTTCTCTAAGTTTGTTCATAGCGCTATTCTCTTAATCTTAGTCTTAACCAAGTAAGCTAGAAATACTTCGTCTATTATTCTTGGAAAATAATAGTCATCATGTAAATTTTAAAGATGAACAGTCTTTTCAATGGTTCAGTAACTTCACTCTTTATCTCACAAGTTTAAATGCCATATTTATACTTGTTGACACTTGTTATCGTCCAAATTTTATTATCAATTATCCCTGCATTAAACATGAATATCCAGTAGAATAGGGTTATTACTGACAGATTTCACGAGTTTTGGTGAATTGTCTATTTCCCAGGGGATTTTCTAGAAAAGCTTAAAAGAAGGATTAAAGAGCATAGTTACCACGAAACTTGCACGGAAAGGAAACATCATCACGAAGACCCTGGAAGAGTATAGAACACACCCGAAGCAAGCAGGGGCCCACACCTGGCCAGGTGGGGCCGGCCGGCCCCAAGGGGGGCCGGGCGGCGCCCCCTAGGGTTTCCTCCTGCCATCTTCTAGAGTCTTCTGCCACCGCCTATTAGGAGTCATCTGGACCCTTGGTTAAGTCGGTTTGATCTAACGGTGCGCGTGCATTCCACCGGTCTATAAATAGAGGGCCAGACCCCCTGGAGGAGAGCCAGATCAAGAGATGAAGACCCTGAAGCATTAGATAGATATCCACTAGATCTAGGCTAGCAATCAAGAGAGAGATTAGAGAGATAGAGTAGATGAGTAGAGATTCGGAGGAGTCCCAGCCTGTCGGAGCTTCTTCGTAGCTGTGTTTGTCTGATTCAGCTCCCTTGCCCGGAGTTGCGTTCTGAGGTACTTTTGTATTCAACATCCTGATTCAAGTAAGCATTTGTTCTTATTCGTTCTTAAGTTTATAACTCTATTTGAGTGCTTTGATCTTGGTAGCTCCTTGGTTGAAGTGGTAGTTTGTAGTGTAGACGTGGTGTCTGGGCTATAATTACTTGTGAATGTCCCCTGATTGGCCGGATAGTGGTAGATCGCGTAGGTGACAGCTGCGTTGAGTCCTCTGTAGTCCACTTCCCGTTGATAGGATCGATAGGTGTATAAGTGTTTGGTAGGAGGGAACTCTGATTTCCGCTCTTATTCATTTCACTGCCCGATTAGAACGATATTATTCAAAGCTTACCGGTTGTCGGATCTAGATAATCATTAGTTATCTCCTCATTCTTGATATTCTCTGGATTGATTGTGTTACCGGTTAAAAGCCAATAGACTTAGTTAGTATCACCTACTGTTCCTTTGGGTTCGATATTAAAACCGGGATTGTCTGGTGAAGTGCTACATCGGTGTTTTATCTGTGCGCTTGCGGATACCTTGATATTATTAATCTTTAATAGATTACAGTTAATTTATACCAACAAGCATTTCTGGCGCCATTGCCGGGGAACGGTTTGCTGATTTTGGCTTAGTCTATCTTAATCTTGTATTATACTTTTATCTTTTATCTTTTACCCTTTAAAAGTATGGAACCCACGTCCCAACTTTTATATCAATATGGAGCATCATTGGGATTGTATCTCCAGCCAAAAGAATCATATTTACCTATCACATCATCTGGCTATGCGTTACGCCCGGGATTAATTAAATTAGTTCAGGATCACATTTTTTCTGGTAGTTCTAGCAAAAACCTCTATTACCATTTAGCCGATTTTGTGCAGACATGTTCATGTTTGCACATTAAGGGCATGGCAGATGAAACTTTAAGATGGAAACTCTTTCCGTTTTCATTAACGGGAAATGCAAAAAAATGGTATAATCGCCATGTTGGGAGTAGCCAAGGAGATTGGGAAGTATTGCGTGCTAATTTTTGTCTTAAATTTTTCCCTATCGAAAAAGGTCACTAAACTTCATTTTGAAATTATTGGATTTAAACAATTAGATAATAAATCATTAGGCAAGGCTTGGGAACGCTTTGATGGATTTATAAATTCTGGACCTAATCTTGCTTTGTCAGAACCTATGCTTTTGCAACATTTCTTTTTAGGCCTTGACGATAAAAATAAAGAATACCTTAATTTGGCCGCAGGAAGAGCATTTATGCATATTACTGCATCACATGCTAAAACTATTCTTACTAATATCTTAATTGATCTTCCTGAAGAAAAAGAAAAGTTGTTAGAAAATGAATTTTTGTCATTCGATTCTAAACTTTTGTCCGATTCATCTCAACCTTTACCTGAACTATCTAATGAGAAGGAGATAGTTCCTATTTCTGATTTTATGCTTGAATTTGAGGATGAACTTTTTGATGATTATGGAAACACCTCACGTTATCATAAAATTATGAAACCTCAAGAGTCTATGAATTTTAAAAGTTTTAATATTTCATATCCTGCTAATTTTAAATTTCTTAGAGAGATAACAAGAGAATTGATTTTTGTTATGAGTAATGAGTGGTTGATAGAATCTGAGATTTCAAATGATATAATTCATTTAAATTCTCCTGCCATTACTATTAAATGTCAAATTGATGCATATCCTTTTGATGCCTTTTATAATCCAATAGTAGGTGTCAATTTCATGTCTCTTACATTTGCTGAAAAATTCTTGAAAGATATGCCATTAATTCGTACAAATAAATTATTAAAAAAATCATTTAGGACATATTATTCCTAGTTCAGGTGTTTTATGTTCTCTTCCTATTGTGATTAATGAATTCCGAATTTTGCTGAATTTCTATATCTTTGATGTTTGGGATTTTGATGTTATGATTGGGTTACCAATAGGAAAGCTTTTGTGAGAAGGTTGTGTGGGCAATTTAGATATTAAACTTGAGAATGGATTTAATCTCTCAGTGCCTATAACTCATGCATTAAAAGCTAAGGCAGAGCCACCTTCTGAGTTAGATCCGATAGAAGAAGTTAAGGCTGTGTCATTTGTGAAATTTATTGAACCTAATTTAGAGGATGATACTCAGTTCTTCATTAATGAAGAGGAAGAGGATCCGATTGATCCTGAACCTCTGGATGAATTACTAGATCCACCTAAGCCTTCTATTGAGCTTAAACAACTACCTTCTGGTCTTAAGTATGTTTTTCTGAATAATGATCAAAATTCTCCTGTGATTATTAGTGACAAACTTTCTGATGAAGAGTCTTTTAGATTAATAACTGAAAACATCATGCTGCTTTTGGTTATTCACTCCTAGACCTTAAGGGGATTAGTCCTGTTTTATGCACCCATCATATTCCAACCAACCCAGAAATTACACCTTCTAGAGAGCCCCAACTTAGGCTTCAAAATGCGGTGAGGAAAGTTGTTAAGAACGAGGTCTTGAAACTTTTGCATGCTGGGATTATTTATCCTGTTCCGCATAGTGAGTGGGTAAGCCCTGTTCAAGTTGTACCTAAAAAAGGTGGTATGACCATAGTTAAAAATGATAAAAATGAATTGATACCCAGAGAACTGTTACAGGATGGCGAATGTGTATAGATTATAGAAAACTCAATAAAGCAACCAAGAAAGATCATTGCTCGCTACCCTTCATTGATGAGATGTTAGAACGTCTGGCAAATAATTCTTTCTTTTATTTCCTTGATGGTTATTCTGGATATCACCAAATTCCTATCCACCCTGATGATCAAAGCAAAACCACGTTTACATGTCCTTATGGAACTTAT
Source organism: Eremochloa ophiuroides (assembly GCA_038502445.1). Lineage (NCBI taxonomy): Eukaryota > Viridiplantae > Streptophyta > Magnoliopsida > Poales > Poaceae > Eremochloa > Eremochloa ophiuroides. The sequence goes on from JAHLJS010000002.1 coordinate 70,895,456, forward strand.
GCTTATCGTAGAATGTCTTTTGGATTATGTAATGCACCTGCTTCTTTTCAAAAATGTATGATGTCTATATTTTATGAAATGATAGAAGAAATCATGAAAGTTTTCATGGATGATTTTTTAGTTTATGGAAAAACTTTTGATGATTGTCTAGAAAATCTAGATAAGGTTGTAGTGATGTGAAGAAAAGCACTTAGTCCTTAATTGGAAAAAATATCATTTTATGGTTAGAGAAGGAATAGTGCTAGGACATTTAGTGTCTGAAAGAGGTATAGAGGTAGACAAGGCAAAAATTGAAGTAATTGAACAACTACCTCCACCTGTTAATATAAAAGGAATCCGAAGTTTTCTTGGTCATTGTGGTTTTTATCGCAGATTTATAAAAGATTTTTCACGTATTGCTAGACCACTGACTAACTTGCTAGCTAAGGATGTTCCTTTTGAATTTGATGATGCATGTTTAAAATCTTTTAATATTCTTAAAGAAGCACTTACATCAGCACCAATCATTCAACCCCCTGATTGGTCTTTACCTTTCGAAATTATGTGTGATGCTAGTGATTATGCTGTAGGGGCAGTATTAGGACAAACAAAAGATAAGAAGCATCATGCAATTGCTTATGCTAGTAAAACTATGACAGGAGCACATTAAATTATGCAACAACTGAAAATGAACTCCTGGCTACTGTTTTTACTATTGATAAATTTAGATCTTACTTAGTAGGAGCAAAAGTAATTGTTTATTCTGATCATGCTGCTTTAAAATATTTGCTCATTAAGAAAGATGCTAAATCTCATTTGATAAGATGGATTTCGTTACTCCAAGAATTTGACTTAAAATTAAAGATAGAAGAGGAATCAAAAATCCAGTTGCTGATCACTTGTCTAGAATATACTTTGAGAAACCTTAGGAATTACCTTGGTGAGATGACATGCTGTTTAAAGTGACCAAGTCAGACCCTTGGTACGCGAATATTGTCAACTTTATGGTTGCAGGTTATGTATCACCAGGGGAAAATAAAAAGAAGCTCATTTATGAAAGTCGTCTCCACATATGGGATCCACCATACCTCTTCAGAATTTTTTCAGATGGATTACTTAGAAGATGTGTACCAATAGAAGAGGGCATGCAGATCATTCAGAAATGCCACGCACCACCATATGGAGGTCATTATGGAGCATTCCGCACTCATGCTAAAATCTGGCAGAGTGGGTTCTTTTGGCTAACTATGTATGAAGACACCAAAGATTTTGTCCGGAGATGTGGATCATGTCAGAGGTACGGAAATATCAATACAAGAGATGCTATGCCACTCACCAACAATCTCCAGATCGAGCTCTTTGATGTCTGGGGAATTGATTACATGGGACCATTTGTGAAATCAAGAAATTATGAATACATTCTGGTGGCAGTTGACTATGTATCCAAGTGGGTAGATGCTATACCATGCATGAATGCTGATTCCAAACATTCAAAGAAGATGTTCGAAGAGATTATATTTCCAAGGTTTGGAACAACAAGGATCGTCATTAGTGACGGAGGGACACACTTCACTGATAAGAAGCTTCACCAATACTTGCAAGCTCATGGCATCCATCATAATGTTGCTATACCATACCATCCTCAGACAAGTGGCCAGGCAAAAACATCAAACAAACAAATCAAGAATATTCTACAGAAAACAGTAAATGAGATGGGTACTGCATGGAAGGATCGATTACCCGAAGCACTTTGGGCGTATCGGACCGCATACAAGACACCTTTGGGCATGTCACCTTACCAGCTAGTATATGGTAAGACCTGTCATTTACCAGTGGAGTTAGAGCATAAAGCTCACTGGGCTATTAAGAGATGGAATATGGACTTTGATGCCACTGGAGAAAAGAGAAAAATGCAACTATCATAATTAGAAGGATGGAGAGAAAAGGCTTATCACAATTCAAAGGTCTATAAAGAAAGAACAAAAAGATGGCATGACAAGAGGATTAAGAAGGAGTTTTCACCAGGAGATAAGGTATTACTTTTTAATTTTAGGTTCAAATTATTTGGGCTTGGAACACTACGAAGCAAATGGGAAGGACCATTTACGGTTGTGAATGCATGTTGGCAAATCTGACGCAATCACCAAGGCTAGAGATATCCCCGGCAATGGCGCCAAAAATGCTTGTTGACAGTTACTAACGCTATCAAAAGAAGGTAGCCAAATCTATCCTCTAGCAATGGTAACAATACTTCTCAACGCAATCACGGGGGTTGTCAATCCCTATGCTCAAAGTATGTGATTGTTGGCCAAAAAGGCTATGGGTAGATCTAAAGGATAGGTGATGGGATTCTGCAAGCACACAGAACTGTCCTGTAGCCTTTACCTGGGAGTACCAGGTGTCAAATTTATATTTTCCCAAAGGAAGGCGGGGTTTGTGATTCCAAGGATATGATAGTCAAGGGTCCAGATATGGATAAATGGGGTAATAACCTTAGTAAGGATAAATCAATGAAGTATAACTAAGGTGGAAACACGCACTGGGTAGCTTTGGAGTTTTGGGGGAGAACTCTATCTCAGTAAAAGATCAAATGATTGTTATACCAAAGAGACTTCTATACTTGGGACACGCAAAGTTCTAAACTCGCCGGGGTTCGACTGATTAGGCACCGTACGTCTCGAAGTCCTACGCTTATACTGGATACTAGGCCAAACGTGGTGGAATACAGAGGATCCTAGGGCTGTCACCACCTAGCACCTACCACTACTATCCGTGGGCCTAGCGGCACTCAAGGGTAAGCTATAGCCTAAGCATCTCGCTTAATCTATAAAACTTACTACTCTAACTCTGGCCAAGGAATTAGAGCACTCTAACCAAGCAATGAGCAAGTATAGAGCTACTTAAAGTAAAACAATAGTAAATGAAGAAGGGGATCTTTATTACAAATAAGAGTGAAGAACACCGCAGAGGAGGTCACCGACAAGACCGGCTCCACCATAGATGTCTTCCTTCTCCTGACTTCTCTCCAACACTCTACTCTTCTCTAGCTAACACTATTCCTAAGAGCAGAGCTTCAAGTGTATCTTTGTGTTTCTAGCTTACAAGTGAAGATCCTACCCCTATTTATAGTGTAGAAGTGCACCAGGGGTACTTGTCGGCGTGCTGGAAGGCAGTGGCGCGAAGGAGGGGGGCGGGCGCCCGGTTGGATGCACCGTCTTGCATCCAACGGCCCTCCTTGCTCCCCTATGGCGGTTGCATGGTCGGTTTGTGCCTTGGAAAGGCGGTTTGCAACCCTGGGAGGATGACATGTGGGCCCTTCAATCCATGGCACTTCACTTGATCACCGTTGGATGAAAACCAACTTCAATTGATGGTGTAGATGGCTCTTGGACACCTTCCCTCAGATTGTGGATGTGGCACCCAACTTTGACAGGGCGGGCGTCCTGTTGATAGGGCCACCGGATCTCCGTGCCTTGTATCTGAGCCGTTGATGATGTTTCAACCTGCCACAGACCATTTGGGACGGTGGCAAGTGCCATTTGGCACTTTGGACAGGGCGGTCACCCTGTTGGCAGGGCGGGCACCCCCTCTGGCTCCCACGTGGCAGCTGAGGTGCTGAGGTGTCTTGCCATGCCTTGGTTTTGCTTGATTTCACCATTTTTCCTGCATACACAAGATTTCTCCAAATACATGTGGAACTAGGTAAGTTTCAAGGTGGGTTCTTTGCATTTCATGTGGTTTTACCTTGATTATGGGTAAAATGTTGACGGTAAAATAGGATGTTAGCGACCGTCAACAAACTCCCCCAAGCTAACCTTTTACTTGTCCTCAAGCAAAGACATGATTTAACATGGCAATGTTGGATCAAGAAATTCTTTTAATGTAACAATTCACAAAGATCTTGCATACAAACCAACACTATTCTAGTATTGAGCATGATTCAGAAATTCATCTTATGTCTTAACTATATGGGGCTTATAGCTTTTTCACCATGGGTCATGCAAAAACAAGATAGCATAGATAAGTAGATATTTCATCCCTTACTTTGGTAGAGTGAGACCATTCACTAGAGAGTTTTTATTCTTTTGAAAAGAAAATCTTGCCTTGGTTCCCTTAATGGTACTCTCAACCACTCCTTAGTGTGATGGACCTCACAAGAGCTCAAAAGAGCTTTTCAGGTCTATCTTAAAGCTTATGTGGGGTTTATAGGATTGGAGCAAAAGCATACTTGAACTGAATGTATTGCAAGATTAGACTCTTAGATCACAGGGAGCAACAAGTCATAAAACATGATCAAGAAGTGCAAATGTAAATTATTTGGTAGGCTCCTTGAGACTTATTCCTTTGCCTTAGACAGGGGAGAGGAAGGTTACTCAATACATATTTTTTTTTTTGGAGGAAGAAGATATATGGGCACCTGCCCATGGGACATTTGTCCTCTTTTGTTTTCCTTGAGCACTTGCTCTCTTTCTCTTTTTTCAGTAACCTATACTCCCCATCTATCAAAAGGACAAAAGTTGATTGTGGTTGGTTGTCTCAATTGGTGTGTGAAGCATAGTTGTATACTTCCAGTGTAGAAGCAATACATAGGCAGCATGTGTACGTGAGCTTGATCAAAGAATATGACAAGTTTCTCTACCTAGATCAAATAATGTCTAAGCAAGCTCAAAACAGACAAGAGCTCTTTCTTTTGGTGGTTTTAGTTGTTTGTGGATGTATGGCTTGATGGTAGGTATTTAACTCCATAAAGGAACCATGAGCAAGAATTTGAATTTTATAAATCAAAATCTCTAGTTGGTTCTCACTCATTCCTTAGATCAGGTAAAAGTTCTACTTATGCCAATTTTAATCTTGCAAGAGCATAACTTAGGTTATTAGCATGTGCAACCCACAATAGTGTTTGACTTAAGACAGATTTTAGAAATCATACTTAAAACTTTCATAGTACGGATTGTATAACAAGATCTTGCAAATCATCATTGAGTAATTATTCATAATTTCCAACAAAGACATAGCATATTCTTTTTCTTATCATTATTTTCATTTATTTATTGTTATGCAAGAACATTATAACTCATAGTAATTAATAAAAAGAATTGCTGGGGTTAGAAACCATACCTTGGCGAGGATGACAGCTCCCCGAAGCTAGCTTCTTGTCTAGGATCAGATTCTCCTCTTGGTCAGGTTGTTTCCTCCTTTGCATCTTATTATGATCACTAGGTTTTGTTTTTTTATTCTACTTTCATTTATTGCTACTATGACAAACCAAATCTCTATTTTATTTTATTATTATTATATTTATTTATTTTATTATTATTTTTTTAAATCTTTCTTTTATTATGGTTTTAAATGCAGGGCATAAATTTAAACATGCTTCTAACATTTTTTAAATGCAAGACATAAATTTAAACATGCTTCTAACAATTAATTGATTCAATGCATGAAGAAGAGAAATATGCTAATGCAATAATTAAAGAGAGAGAGATAGAATACTTACTCCCATAGCTGTCCTTCCTCGGAAGGAGGTTCTTCTTTAACTGATGTCTTCTTCTCATCTTGTCCTTCTTTGACGATAGCGGGGTCTGGTGTAGAGGCTGTACATGATGGTTCCCTCTTAACCTCATCTTTGTCTTTCTTGTTTCTCCAGATTCTTGGTTTTCTCCTCCTCATGGATCGACTCTTATTTTCCTGCATGTTAGTTGCATGGTGCGGTGCACAAGAGAAAACAAATCTTTCTTTCTTCCCATTTATATAGAAATCCATGCTACCATTAGCAACAAATATGCATGCATTCACAATATTCAAGAAAGGTCAGCCCGGAATGAGGGGTAAGTTGTCCCTATTACCCATGTCTAAAATCATGAAATCGGCAGGCACAAAGTTATTTCTTACTTTTACCAGAACATCACAAAGTACTCCTTCTATGTAGCAAGTTGTTTGATCATCTAATTGCACATATGCAGAAGTTGGTACTAGCTCAATCTAAAACAACTTTTCATAATGTTTTTTAGACATGATGTTAATGCTAGATCCTAGATCACATATAGCATTATGGAACTTTTGAGATTGAATAGAACAAGATATGACAGGGGTTCCAGGATCTCCCTTTTTAGTTGGAAAATTCCAGCCATCTAGTTCATAGCCATGATAACTAATAGTAACAAGATTAGCAGATTCCATGGTTGTTTCAGGCTTTCCTAGTATTCTATATTTTTCAAAAGATGGAATTGCAGCTGCTAGTTGTGCTAATTGGGTTTCAAGCATCTTATTAAAACTAAGTTGATTCTTAATTGCAGAAGAGAAATCATCCAATTTAGCATTTGTGCTATCTAACATCCTATCATTAGCATGGAGCTTCTTGTTTATACTATTAGTCATTCTACCTTGACCATAGACAAGATCTTTAAGAGAAGGGTAGTTATTATCTTGGTTGTTTGGACGTTGCGAAGAATTGAAGGTGTTACCTTGAGAATTGGAGCGCTGAGTCCATCCTTGATTTGAAGAATGAAAATTGTTGTCATTGCTGATGAAGTTGAGGTCTTCATGTGTCTTAGGACAAGATAAGCAAGATAAGCAAGATATCTAAACACCACGTCTACGTACTGCCAATCATTCATCCACGATATCTCTGGACGAACACTATACGAGCAATTACATAAATTCAATAGGATCAAACTAACTATGCTAGACATATAATCAAAGTTAACAATGACTATTGCAATTAAGAACATATATAAGATTATGAACAATGTTTCCCAAATCATAATGTTGAATACAATAAGAGAAAAGAACTAGAACTATACCGAACTCCGCGCTCTAGACAGACGCCGGGGGGCTCCAGATCCCGCTGAAGAATTAGAACTATTATACTTCTAATCTAAATGGGCTAAAGCTATGAACTAGAGAGGCTCTAATGAACTAGAGAGGCTTTGGATGGCTTCATCTCCAAATGACTTGATGCTCCAGGGAGGGGGGTCTACCCCTTTATTTATAGCCCGGTGGGATGAACGTGCGTCGTAGGATCAAACCGACTTAACCAAGGGCCGAGATGCATCGTAGGAGGCGGTGGAGGAACATTCCAGAAGGCGGGGCCTGGACTCTAGCAGGGGGCACCAGCCGGCCCCACCCTGGGGCTGGCCGGCCCCACTTTATGGGGTCCTGGGCCCCGGTTTCTCGGGTGTTTTCTAGATGCTTCCCACATCCTGATGACAATGTTTCCTTCACGGTTAAGTTTCGTGTCTTTTACGCACTTTAATCCCTCTTTTACGTTTTTCTGGAATACTCCCTGAAAAATACAGAATATGCAAAACTCGTGAAAATTGCTAGTTAAAACCCTAGACTAGTGTGTATTCATGTGTCCTTTTATGTCTAAAATTCCAATAAAAGTTGACGTTATCCACCGTCAACATTCATGCCTAAGAATATTGGTAATAGATAAGTGGCTAGTTGCTAATGACCAGTTAATTAATTACCATACATCTTCTAATCTCGTCTCTAGCATTAAAGGTTATATAGTTATATTTGGCAACGTTAGTATATGTCAACAAGCATTTTTGGCGCCGTTGCTGGGGAAGGCACATTAAACTTAGAAAATATTGATAACATATATGCATAATGGATAAGATTGTATTACCGATTGATCTCTAACACAAACAGGCACACCCTTGTTTTTATCATTTGCTTATCTTATGCAGGGTGATGAATGAATGGTTTTTCTCTTCCAAACAACTTCACTGACGATCCAGAGAAACTCCTTAGAAGAAAGAAGTTTGTAGGGCGAGGGACAATTTCAAGTTACCATCAAGAACACCCATCGCTGCTCAAGCTAGTTCATCAGAGGAGCCAGCTCTAACATTGGAAGAAGAGCACTTAGGAGAAGATTTAGTTTCTGTGTTTGAAGACATGGCTAAGAAGACGTGGCGCAAGTTCTCTGCCCCAACAACAGAAAACATCCGGACTGGGCCAGCAGTCAACACTGGGGAGAATGGATTCAAGCTCAAACCTGCTCTTATCACCATGGTTCAAGCTAGTCAATTTTGTGGAAAAGCTCATGAAGATGCAAGTGCACACTTACAACACTTTCTAGAGATCTGCAGCACTTTCATGATCAGAGGAGTACCAAGAGATGCTATTTTACTCTGTCTTTTCCCATTTTCACTTTGGGAAAAGCTAAGCAATGGTTCTACTCCAACAAATAGAAGAACACTACATGGGATCGATGCTCAACTGCTTTCCTGGCAAAGTTCTTTCCTTCAGGCAAGACGAATGCTCTGCGTGGGAAAATTTCAAGCTTTCAACAGCAACACGATGAATCATTCACTAAAGCATGGGAGAGATTTTAAGATTATATTGAAGACTATCCTCATCATGGGATAGAGGATTGGCTACTGATGTAGACCTTCTATCACGAGCTTATCTCTAGCACCCGTGAGTCCATAGATGCTGCAGCTGGAGGAGATTTTCCTATCACTTAAGCTTCCAGAAGCTAAAGCACTTGTGGAGAAGATGGCCTCAAATCCGAGCTGTAATGAATAGCGTACTCAACCTCGCAAGAGAGGAGGAGGCATCCATGATGTCAAGGAGACTGACATGGTCACTGCCAAGCTAGACCTCATCATGAAGAAGCTTATAGAGAAGAAGGAATTCATGCATATTAATGATTCTCGCATGACCTGTGGAGAATGTGGAGATTATGGGCATTTAGCTGTTAACTGCCCTACGCTGCAAGAGGATGTGAACTTCATCAACAACAACACCTACTATCATGCTCAGCAAAACCAAGGATGGAACCAGCCAAACCAAGGATGGAATCAGCAACCTCGACAAGATAATTACCAAGGTAACAACCAAGGTAATAATTACAATAATTATAATCTTTCACCTTTAAGAGATTTAGTTGCTGGTCAATCTAAATTGCTGGATCAAATGTCTAGAAAGGTAGTCTCTAATGATAAAGCTTTAGAAAACATTAATACTAGAATGGATAACTTTGCTTTTGTTATAAAGAATTAGCACAGCTTTAATAAAATGTTAGAATCACAATTAGCCTAGCTAGCTACTGCTGTCCCTCCATTTGAGAAAGGTAAGATTCCAGGCCAGCCAAAAGATTTGGAAACTGCTAACCTAGTTGATATTCACAATGCAACCCAATACCATATTGAGCCTGCAGATATACAGTGGATTGATCACTCACTACCTGAGAAGATGGGAGACCCTGGAAGACCTGTCATTCCTATTTCCATAGGATGTCACAGCTTTCCAGAGGCTATCTGCGATTTTGGCGCAAGTGTCAACATAATGCCCAAGGTAATTTATGAGAGAATATTAGGTGATCCTTTGTTGTACACAGATATGCGTTTGCAGCTTGCAGATCAGTCCATTTGCTACCCCGAGGGAGTGCTAGAAGAAGCTATCATCAGAGTGGGACAGTCATATGTCCCAGTTGACTTTGTGATCGTGGAGACCGGAGGAGATGAGAAGGCACCCATTATCTTGGGATGACCATTCTTATGCACAACCAAAGCCATCATCTATGCGGAACATGCCAAGATTGTCCTCTCCATCAAGGACAAGAAGGAAAGATTCTCGTTCAAGAACTGTGTCCTCAATACTCCTGCAGTCCCGAAGCAATTCCATCAACAAGAAGAGCAACAACAACCAATGCCCAAGAAGAAGAACAATAGAAGATGGAGGAAGAACAAGCCCCGACATGTACCATAAAAAATTGCTCAACTAATCACTGCTCTCAACATAGAAAATGATCATATGCTTCCCCAACCGTTTCTAATAAAGAAAGGTGACCCAGGTGTACCAATCATTGAATGCACAATCAGAGACACCACATTTGCCGACACCATCTGCGACACTGGATCGGGAGTCAACGTAATGTCTAAAAAGGTATATGATGATTTATTTAATGATTTACCTCTATACCCAACATATATTCAGTTGCAGATGGCGGACCAATCATTAAGATTCCCTGAAGGCGTGGTCAAGGACGTTATGGTAAGAATTCAAGATAAATATATACCCGCAGATTTTCTAGTTCTTGACATGGAGGGAGATGATGAATCATCTATTCTTTTGGGAAGACCGTTCCTTTACACCACCAACGCTATTATCTACATCGGGTCCGGACAGATCCACTTCAACCTACCCACTGGAAAGGTACGCTGTCAAGTTAGAACACTTGTTAACCATGAGCAAATCAAAAAGCAACGCAACAGGAGAAGACGCCAAGAACGCCATCAGGCTGCTCAGCCTCACTGTGTATGGGAGGAATTTTCTAGCAAGATTGTGAAGTATGAAGACTGTTACAAGGAGCAAGAGGAAGCCGTGCAAGCACTACGCTGGAGTGAGTGGGAAGCGATACCTAAAAGGATGGGTCAAATTGCTAAGGCAGGGAAAGAAGAGATCCATGCACAATTAGAAGAATAGATGAAGAGAGATGAAGAATCAAGAGAAGCATACTTGAGAGAGTATAACAAGGAGGAGCTAGAGCTAGAAAAGACAGAAGCAGAAGAAACAGAAATGAGATGGAAGGAGAAAGAAGAAGCACCTACTACACCACCGCAAAATGGGGAATTGACTAAGGTAACCTCAGACGATGAACCTACTGAGTAAGTACTCTCCTCTATCTAAGTCTTATCGGTAGACTTTAAATTCCGTACCCTAGCCATAAGGTTAGAATGGTAGTTATCAAATTAAGTTAGCATTCAATAGTAATTTTATTTTAACACATTTATTAGTACAATCACTTTTGCACATTAAATATAAAACAACAAAAATATTTACTGCTTTACTTAATGCATCATAAATACTAAAGCCCCATGTGAATAAACTTATGATAACCCTGTAGGAATATTTACTGTGGTGGCATAAAAAATAAATAATAATAATAAATAAATATATAGAGAGAAAAATTGCATCTGTATTTACTTTGTTGCATTATGAAAATCTTAAGCCCCATGAGAATAAATATTCTCCGTGGTGGCATAAAAATATATAGCATGCATACATATTTGATTGCTGCATAAGAAAATTAGAAAAACCCTAAAAAAAGAGAATCCTGTTAGAATCCTGCTAGAATCTCTCAATTAAGATCAACTCAGAGAAAAATCAATTACTCATTGGTTGACCGCTAACCCCATGTTAAATTCAAGCCTCGAGTTTTGGTTTTTTTGTTAGAGTATAATTATGTAGGAACAATATTATGACTAAGGAGAGAGTCTATCAGAAGCACCTACCAGGGCTACTACTGGCTAGCTCATTCTGAGGATCATTCAACACCAAGTATTGCAAACATCTAGCTTGGGGAAGGATCCCCTAGTTGTCAGGTAACAATACCTATACGATTATTGAGTCTTTTTTATATAGTCATAAAATACCAAAAATGTGTGAGCACATGAAGGTTCACCATAGTATCATAGAAAAATCTAAAAATACCAAAAATGTGTGGGCACATGAAGGTCCACAAACCATAGAGTCGTTTTGAATCCAATCAATAATAATTAGAGGGATAATCAGTAAAACCTAATAAACATTTAGCTATATCTTAGAATATGTTCGGAGTCAATCTAGGCTAGAATTAATTAAAATTGATGAACACTAAAATTTTATCTTGGAGATGATGAATAGTTGCTCTGCTGTCATTCCTTTGAAGTGCCTAGTTGTTAAACTTAAATTCTCCCGAGTTTTGGATATTGTTGTTTTAATTTGAAAACTTACTCTGAACCTAAAAACTTGTGGAGGCATATGTTTAAGTCTAGGTGATTGATTTATATGATTCATGAAGGTTGAGCTGCTATTTATCTTATTCATAGCATTACTAAGTTCTAGAGATTTTTTTTTTTGAAAACATAAAATCTACATGATGAGCTTTTGTATGACAAAGTATGAATTCCTACCAAAGCCATATATGATACATTTAGATAGGAAACCTTTATACATTTATGCTGCTTGCTTTGCATTGAGTTCAGTCAACGTTTGTTGTATACCTCATGAGAGTCTTGTCATGCTTTTAAAACCAAGATCACGTACACACTCCAGCCACTTATGCATTATTCCTACCCTAGGAGTAATCGCAACCATTTTCACTTTCATCTATGTGCATCACAAAAATGTTTTACTCCTACACTGGGAGTAAACACCAAAAATATACCCCATAGGATAGCCCTGTTATACATGCTCTAAATTTTTACCATTGTTATCTCTCCAAATCATTTATTGGATACATGTGGCTATGCAAAAATATGAAAAGAAAAGGGAGTAAAAAATGGACAAGTGTCCCACTAATTAAAACAGTGGGTACTAGATGTCCGCCTCCCTAATGAAAAAAAGAAGAGAGAGAAAAAAGAATAAGGATAGCCCAAGTTTTTCAGCAAGTCCTAAGAGAGAGATTTATTTTCAATAGAGCATAAATAGAGTTAGAATTAGCCACTAAATACCACATATACACCTATCCACCATATTCCATACACATGCACATCTTGGTTTGATTGTATGCCTCGATTCTCTGTGGATCCATTGTTTGACTTTACAATATATGCATTGCAAGTATGCTCATTCTTGTTATTGCCACTCTTATGAGCTCCACTATATATTCTTAGCTATAGGGAGGCATGACATTGTTAATGCCTTAAGTGAGATCCATAAATACCACATATAATGAGGGACTTGAGGGTGTCATACAATTAAGCTCTGAGTTTTATTTTTTGAAAACTTATAAAAACTCCGGGATATTGGTACTGTGAAGAATTTGAAGCATAGACTTATGCGAGAACTGTAAAGCTCCATGGTTAAAGGTAAAATGGGTAAGTTTGAAGGTTAGAGCAGTTATTGTCTACTCCGGAGGAGAATTTCTGTTTGAGAGCATGTGTACTTGGAAAGTATGAAAGCATTGTAGCAACTCCTGATCCAAATACATTAATAATTAAGCTTAGTTTGTTAGCCAAGGGATTGGCAAAAGGTAAGCTTGGGAGAGTTGTTGACGGTGGATAACCTCAACTTTTATTACAACTTTAGACACAAAAGGATACATGAAAACACACTAGTCTAGGATTTTAACTGACAATTTCCACGAGTTTTGCATACTCTGTATTTTCCAGGGATTATTCCAGAAAAGCATAAAAGAAGGATTAAAGTGCATAAAAGACATGAAACGTAACCACGAAGGAAACATCGTCATCGGAACACTAGAAGACTCTGGAACACACCCAAAGAAAATGGGGCCTCACCACCTGCCAGGTGGGACCGGCTGGCCCCAGGGGGGCCGGGCGGCGCCTCCCCCCTAGGGTTTGCCCTCCTCCTTCTGGAGTCTTCTTCCACCGTCTTTGAGGAGTCGTCTCGGCTCTTGGTTAAGTCGATTTGATCCTACGACGCACGTTCATCCCACCGGGCTATAAATAAAGGGGCAGACCCCCCTGGAGACATCAATCAATCATTCATCCAGGCTTCAAGTATTCGTTCAAGCCATCAAGAGCCTTCTAGTTCATCAAGAGCCATCTAGTTCATAGTTCTAGCCTACTTAGATTAGAAGTAGAGGAGTTCTAGTTCTTCGGCGGGATCTGGAGTCCCGGCGACTTTCTGGAGCGCAGAGTTCGGTATAGTTCTAGTTCTCTCTCTCTTATTGTATTCTTCATTATGATTAGGGAAACATTGTTCTTAATAGTTCATATGTTCTTGATTACAATAGTCTTTGTCTACTTTAATTATATGTCTAGTACAGTTGGTTTGATCTTATTGAATTCATGTAATTGTTCGTATAGCGTTTATCCATACGATCGATGGGTAGATGATGAACAATATGTAGACGTGGTGTTTAGATATTCTTTTTACCTGTGAGTGCACCCTGATGTGCCGGATCGTGTGGTAGTTCGCGTAGGTGACAGCTGTGTTGATTCCTCTGTAGTCCACCCCCCGTATGTAGGCAAGTTGGGTGATGACTGTATTTCACATCCTTTCTAGATGATGCCCTTTACATGTGATCATGATATAGGACTAATCTAACAATGATTGCTAGATGTAATTGCACTAATTAGAGTTATTCATTGACGTAGTTATAGAATTACCTTAGATATTAATTCCTTAGTTTATCCATTGGCTAGCTATTACTATGACTAGAAAGTGCTCTGATGTTTATCTTTATTAATGATGCTTGATCATATTTATCACATGTATTTATCCTTATTATTATCTTGTGACCTCTACCTGTTATGAGTAGAGTAAATGACATTGGTAACATCACTTATTCATTGCATTTAGTTGTTATCAATATAATAGATTAAAGTTTATCTAGTCCTTCCCAGTGGTATAAATATAAATCGACAACCTGGTAGACTCTAGGTAAAATGCTACAATGGTATAATTATCTGTCTGCTTGCAGAATTGTTCTTAGTTTATATTTACATATTTTTGCATAGTCACATTGAATAATATATGAAACCTTTATTTATTCTTAGCATATATAATTAGGGATGTTGGTAATAAATAAGTAGCTAGTTGCTAATGACCAGTTAATTAATTACCATACATCTTCTAATCTCGTCTCTAGCATTAAAGATTATATAGTTATATTTGGCGACGTTAGTAGATGTCAATAGCCGACCACCCCCAGGCCTTCCCCTCGGTCCACTTCCTGGCCGAGATCCCTCACTCTATGACGTGATCTCCGAAAGCCCCCTGTTCGGTCCACTACGCCAATAAGGCCTAGCACAGGCTAATTGGTGTTGAAGGGGAAGGCTCCGGAGGCGCCGGAGCAGCGCCCCAATTCCATCTTCTCGGATTCATCGAAGAGCATTAGCTCCTACACACCTTCAACGCCCACCATGTTCAAGAACCGCAAGATCATTGGCGGTGGGCTGGGTGTAGGGAAGGTGTTCGTCCCTCCTCTCACTTCAGATGAGAAGAAGCAGCTAAGGGAGTCACTTGACTCCAATTCTCCTTCAAACATCCGGCGGAGGATGGATGCACCCCAGATCAATGGCTCGCCAGGCCAATTTGAAGATAATCGGGAAGAGAAGAGTGATATGGAGAAGGTCCTCAAAATTGTAGCCACCCTGAGGAAAAGAAATAATGCATTAGAGGAAACGGTGTCGGAGTTGAGGATGTCACACTTAAACATGGGGGATAATTTTTGCGCGCTTCGCATTAGCACTAATGCAAAGCTCAAGTGCATGGCTGCTGCCATAGGCCAAGAGACATCCTAGCTCCACCTTCTCCTTAGATTAGGATTGATTTAGAATAAAGTAGGCACTAGTTAGATTTCTATTTTTAAATTTTGATTTTACCATTGTAATTGTGCCTACATTAATATTAAGGAGTTTGAATAAAAATGCCTTTGACTTCTGCTGGTGTATTCCCACCAGCAGAACACCTGCACTTGATGTTTTTCGCTATTTCTGCGTCACCAGACGAAAATAACCAAGTGTGGGGGGTCGGGCGACCCCCCAACAGCTCACATGGTGATTTCAGACATGCCACGATGCACGGCACTTCTGCTGGATCGGAACAGTCATGAAACGTTATAAAACATGGGTCGGGCGACCCACAAAATGACGTCCAACGGTAAAACACTTGTGCAGGCATACATTTTGAGGCGAGGAGATTCAAACGGAGGGGATCGGGACCCTTTGATGGGGTTGGCCGGCCCTACCATTGGGGCCTGGACCCACCAGCCAGCTTCCTTACGACGAGAGCATGCTTCCTGGCTAGTTTGCACTCTTCTCCCCTGTTGGTATTTTTAGCATCACTTCACGTTAAGTTGTCATCTCTAACATGATGCCAAAAACCATTGGTAAAATAATCTTCACTTGCCACCTAAAAATAATACTATAGAATATATCCACAAGTGCACAGATAATTCTCCCATTGTAGCACTTCACCCGGTAAGTATTCCGAGTATCGTTGATTTGTTTTATGCCAAAAGGATAAAGGGACATTCTACTCATTAGGATAATCTACTAAAGTGATAGAAAATATTATTAGTAATAAATGTGCAGACCTACGATAACCAATAACTCTAATGCTTTATGTTGACGGTGGATAATGTCAACTTTTATTAGAACTTTAGACATGAAAGGACACATGAATACACACTAGTCTAGGGTTTTAACTGAAAATTGCCACAAGTTTTACATATTCTGTATTTTCCAGGGAGTATTCCAGAAAAGCGTAAAAGAGGGATTAAAGTGCGTAAAAGACACAAAACTCAACCGCGAAGGAAACATCGTCATCAGGACGTGGGAAGGATCTAGAACACACCCGAGCAACCGGGCCTTGAGACCCCACAAACTGGGGCCAACCGGCCCTAGGGTGGGGCCGACCAGCGGCCCCCCTAGGGTTTCAGCCCCCGCCTTTTGGAGACTTCCTCCACCGCCTTTGAGGAGTCATCTCGGCCCTTGGTTAAGTAGGTTTGATCCAACGGCGCGTATTCATCTCACCGGGGTATAAATAAAGGGCAGACCCCCTGGAGGCATCCCTATTCCTGAGCTTCAATTCAATATCTCCAGTTAGGGTTAGATGTAGCAATTAGGAGAGACTAGTTCTTCTAGATCTAGTCTTGTCTAGAGAAGTAGAGAGATAGAGTAGAGGAGTAGAGTTCTGGAGGAGTTTCGGCCTGTCGGCGCTTCTTCATAGCTGTATTCATCTGGATTCAGCTCCCTCGCCCGGAGCTGCGTTCTGAGGTACTTTTGTATTCAACTTCTAATTCAAGTAAGCATTTGTTCTTAAGTTTGCAACTCATATTGAGTACTTTGATCTTGGTAATTGCTTGATTGAAGTAGTATTTCATAGTGTAGGCGTGGTGCCTAGGCTAGGTTTACTTGTGAATGTCCCCTGATTGGCCGGATAGTGGTAGTTTGCGTAGGTGACAGCTACGTTGATTCCTCTGTAGTCCACTTCCCGTTGATAGGATCGATAGGTGTATAAGTGTTTGGTAGGAGGGAACTCTGATTTTCACTCTTATTCATTTCACTGCCCAGTTAGAACGATATTATTCAAAGCTTACCGGTTGTTGGAACTAGATAATCATTAGCTATTTCCTCCTTCTTGATATTATCTAGCCTAGTTGTAGGGTTAAGTTCATTGGCTTGGTCATTATCACCTACTGTTCCTTGTGGACTCGATATTTAAAACCTCCGGGTGAAGTGCTACATCGGTATTACATCTGTGCGCTTGCGGATAATCTGATAATAATAATATTTAGTAGAGTGCAGTTTATTTATACCAACAAGCACTTCTGGCGCTGTTGCCGGGGAACGGTTTGCTGATTTTGACTGAGTTTAGCTTAATCTTGTATTATACTTTTATCTTTTCTATTTTATCCCTACCTTTTCATCATTTTATGTTCATCCTTATGGATGCTTTAAATTCCACGCCTATCTATCTTTATGACATGCGCAAAAGCTTTGAGCCACCAAAATCTGTAGAGCCTATCATAACACCTGGCTATGAGCTGCGCCTATGTCTAATTAATATGATTCGGGATAAACCCTTCTTGGGAGAAGGAAACGAAAACCCATACTTACACCTACGAGAGTTCGAGCAGACCTGTGCATGTTTGCACATTGCTGGCATGTCTGATAAAACTTTAAGATAGAATCTTTTTCCGTTCTCCTTGATCGGAAGAGCTAAATGTTGGTATAATCGAGCCGTAGGAAGTATGCAAGGTGATTGGGAAACATTATGCTCTGAATTTTGTTTATATTTCTTTCTATCCATAGAGTAGTTAACCTTCAAAAAGAGGTTCTAACTTTTAGGCAACTAGAACAAGAATCTCTTAGTACATCATGGGATCATTTTAATGAACTTGTTACATCTGGCCCTGACCTTGGTTTTCCAGACCCTGTGCTTATTCAACATTTTTATTTGGGTCTTACCAAGAATTCTAGGAATCCCTTGATTTATCCTTTGGATGAGCCTTTCCTTATTTGCCTATAAGTAAAGCAAGAGCAATGATTAACAAGGTTGTTCTAGCTAATTCCAAGCTCCCCGAGGAAGAGAAGGAATCATACCCTGAACAAGCAGAAAAAGCTTTGATAGCTAAAACACAGCCACTCCAATCCCAAGATTTAGCTATCAATTCTAAACCATCGAAACCCCACTTTGATGATTTAGGCTTTCAATTAGCTAAGATGCTTATCAATCAATGTAAATCAGATCTTCTTATTAGAGCATCTTAGAAAAAATGTCAGCAATTTCCTTTCCCCCCTGAAAGACATTGGGAAGAATACAGGGATTGCATGTCTAGTGATGCCATGGAAGGAGAGCCAAGCCACTTAGAAATTAATTCAATCTTCTCCCCTTCTATGCCCACATTAAATGTCTCATCTGAACCCATCTCTAAACCCATCCTTGACCCCGATGATCCTTCTTCTGCTCTCTCTCCTAAGTCTCATAATGACCCTAGGATCCCATTAAGACATCCCAAGAATAGGAATCATGAAGATTATTGGAATGACCAAGAAGAGCTGCGACAATGGCAGGAATGCATAGAACATACTAGAAATACATACGCTATTGTCAAAGAATGGATGGAAGAGGATGAAGCCTTAGTACTAGCATCTAAACTTGGTCTAGATTCAAATGGTGAGCTTAAATCAATTTCTGTAGTAAACATAACTCATCCAAGTTTAGAGAAAGCTTTAGACGAGACCAAACTTAGAGACACCAATCCATGGGAAATCCTAGAAAATAAAATATCCAATGAATGTTGTAGACATGAAATAATAGAGACAAACTTGTTGCCTATAGACATCTATGAAGAAACACCCTTAGAGTTTAAAAAGGGAGATCACATCAATGAGCATGGGAATTATTTCATTAACACCTCATCGAATCCATGCTCATATGAGAAATCTCCTGGATCACTTGGTCTCTCTAATATTATCACACACAAGATCTTCAACCCCCTCATTCTACCTAGTTCATAAATTTATTGAAAGGGTGGTTGTAGATGCATATGTTTATCATAAATATTGTAGATCTCGCTGTAATCTTGATATAGGTGCACAAAGACTGGTGTTCTAGAGGAAACCACTCCATGAACAAAGGTTTCCCAAGAACGACTTTGTGTCCTAAAATAACCACTCTTGAAAAAATGAATTGAACTTGCACCTTTAATTTTGCTATAATGCCCTTATGAATTGGGCATAGCATTATAATTATGAAAATATTCCCTCAGGTATTTTTGTCACTAACCATTTCAGATTTGAAGTAGAAGAGTAACAATGCAAGGTATGTCCAACCAATCATCATGCAATATTGAATTATATCCATCCAAGCTTAACTTTGCTTTGCAAAATTCCAGCTTGGGGGAATGGGCTCAATTAGAAAATCTTATGTTGCTAGTATTGGTTGTCTCTACCTTTCTAATCCATGTTCAATTGTTTGCCTTTTCGTCTCTAAATAAATAAATCTCTATAAGTGCTTTTATTTCACCTTTATCTGCCATAGTGAGTTTTGTTTTGGAAGTACTATGTACGACGGTATAGGTATTTTCAAAGGCTTTTAAATTGAGCGTGGTGCTCAGGTTAAATAGCCTTCCTTAACTAAAATTAAACATGGAGTTTGTTTTGGTTATTGAACTAGAAATTACTGTAGTAGACAATGGATATTTTGTTGGACTAACCCCTGCAGGAAACTTTCGCAATTAATCTGGGTAAGTCATGAGATAAATTTTAAATCAGAGATGAGACAGGGCACATGCTGAACTTCAATAACTTTGCAGAGGAAGACACAGCTCATTCATCATGAATGGAAGAATTGTGAGTATTAATGATTCATTCATTTCATCTTCTGCTGCAAGTTACTTTACCTCAAGCCATGCCTGTATAGAACATGATCTATGCTAACGTAATATCAATCCTATCTTCTTAATAGCATATATGGAACATGATAAAATTCTGGACAAACAACCTATGTTCCAAAATTTTACATTCCTTTGGGTATGTGTTGTCCACTAATCTATTGCAAGCATAATAATGAATGGACTGACAAATTGTCATAAGATCAAAGAAGCAAAAGATGGCAAAGAGGATAAACAACAAAGGAGACTGTAATACCTCTGGTATTGCTGCTTAATTAATCTGCCATGTCATCATGTTTATTATTAATCATCTGCATATAATTGTGCTTAGGGCCCCTGGAGTGATTTGATTTCATTTAGTATTGATTGTGTAATTAAGTCCTCAATCAAAAATCAAAAATAAACATTAAATAGAAATCAAATTAAGCCCTAGAGTTGACATAAAACCCTAATTCAAAATCTATAAAGAATCTGATAAAAGCGTCTTAATGAAAGTTGTAGAACTTTTAAAATGGAACAACTTTTATTTTTGGAGATTTTTAAGTTATATTATGGAAATTCAAATTAAACTCAAATTAGTATGTTGGTATTTAAATTTGAAACTTCAATTTCAAAAATATTGAGAATCTTCCACTCAAAACTCCCTTAATAGAAGTTGTCAAGCTCACGGAGTAGAACAACTTTCATGTTGACCAATTTTCAAGTTGTTGAGAAAAATCAAAAGTAATTTTAAAATTTCAGTTGAAATTCAAACCCTACTTTTACCCCATTTTCTGTAATTTGACACTTTGACCGAATTTGAAATAGTTGTCAAAAGCAAAAGTGATCTACACAAAATTCTCTACAACTTTCGTATTCAACACTTCCTCGGATTCTTGCTGGATTGGATCGAATCAAATCAAAATAGGTGTTGACATTGAGCTGGTCTACTGTAGCGGGAGGGGGGTCCCCCCTGTTCACCTTCCTCCGCTGTACGCGCGTGCCGCGCACGGCGCCGGGCATTGTCCGGCCGACGTGGGCAGGGAGCGACGTTGTCAAGCAGCCGATCGGGGGCCCCGGACCCAGCCCGAGCTTATCCTCCCCTTGCCCGGTCCTATAAAACCAACGAGCACCGCTCCTCCCCAATCTTCTCCACCGCGGACGCCGTTGAGCTCATTCGGATTACGGTGAAATTCACCGTTACCAGGCCACCACCATCTCCTCCATCTCATAGCAAGCTTGCTAGCTCCCTTGCGCATCGTTTGGTGTCTTTGGTGTGGGCCGCCGTGGCCCGCCATGGGCGAGCACGAGCTCGCCGGAGGCGGGTAAGGCGTAGGCTGTGTGAGTAGAGTGGTCGGCTAGGGTCTAGGGGAGTCGTAGGGTCGTTTAGCTTCGCTGCGGCAGTCGTTGGCGGCGAGTTCTGCGTCGGTCCGCCGCGCGTGCTCGCGTCCAGGGGCGCGACGAGATGTAGGAGGAGGAGCTGACAGGTAGGCCCAGCCTGTCACCATCCCGTGAGGAGGCGCATGAGCGCGCGGGCACAGCCGGGCCGTGCTGGGCCTGTTCGCTTAAATGGGCCGAATGGCCGTTTTTCATTTTCCCGAAGAATTTACAAGAGCTTTTCATTTTTAATTAGAATGAATAGTATTATGTTTTAATCTTTTTGTGTGAATTAATCTACTGCACCAAAAATTATGGAAATATTTGTTGATCCTCTCTGTGATGTGTACAATTTAATAAAAATATGAAATGTATGATTTGAGTGCTTTCTGTATTAACTAAAAATCAGCACATTAAAAGATAAATGGAAATTTGATGATTTTTAATAAATTCCCTGTAAGTCCAAAAATCATAAAAATTTAATAGGTACTATTTTAGGTCCAGAGCTAACTGTTGGTGAAGTTTGGCATCAAATAGAAATATTTAAATATTTATTAAATTTTATGTTGTTTTAAATGGATAATAAAAGGAATAGGAAATGAAATAATTATTGAATGGTGTGATTTTGGATAGATTGAGATTCTAGGTCAATCACCTTTATGACTTAGGGCATTATGAATTAGAGTAATCATGACTAGGCTATGGTAGGGACTTGATCATGTGTGTGCATTATTTATTATTAAATTTTATCTGTCATTTCGTGTGCATCGCATTCATGCATTCATTACTGCAAACGTGTAGTGACCAAGAATCCAGAGATAAAGTCTGAGGGTGCATCTGAGGAGACTACTCAGGAAGTTGTGCAAGGTTTTGATATTTGTGGCACCGACCCGGATCCGACACTCTACACCATCCAAGGTAAGCCCCGGTGCATTTGCCCCTCCTTGCTATTTTAAAATGTTTATCACTTGAGTTAATCTATTGCATTAGGTTAATAGGAGTTGATTGACAACCAATTGATGCATTACCAACCTTGACCACTTATCAATACATGAGAACCTGATTTTATTAAAGTATTGGAAAATGCTTAGTCATGCTTAATGATTAGATTTGCAAAAATGCTATTTCAAGCTGTGATGATACAAATCAAATGAATCACTTTATGGGAATGGTTATGTCCTTGTTGGTTAGCAGTGTTCCTAGCTAGTTCATTGTCGTCCACGGGGATGGGTTTTTCCATTTGGTCGACCATCTATTTGGGTTAGAGTCCCAACGATCCTCACCAACGGAAAGAGATATGAAAACCGGATAGTTACCAGTGTACTTGGGTTAGAGTCCCAATGCAAGGTTTCTAACGGAAAAATATTAGGGACCATTCGTTGTCAGGCCTGCTGTGATCAAGACTTTGCAACTAGCCACATACTACGGAAAGCCTCTGACTCCGGTGGCTCTACTGCTGGAACCAACAACCATGCACTAGGAGTGGAGAGATGGCGAGAGTAGCATGTACCCTCGTGGCCGTCGTGCCTGGAGACTAGAGGAGTACTGTGCTCTCGGGTGGCGCTGGACCGGTTCCAAGGTATGAAAAGCCGTGGTAGGCGGGGTTGGCGTATGCAAGCTTAAGTGCTACATACGCAGTGTGGATAGGGATCCCCAGCTGGGTATTAATCGATTCGAATCGTCGTTGCTCCTCGGTTATGGAGACTCGATCCTTACCCCTACATCGAAAAGTGGTTCGGAACTAGGTTGTTTTGGAATGAATCAATTGATTGGAAAGAATGATGATGGATATTGGAAAGTACTTGAAATATGGTAATGATTAATAGTATTATGGGAATAAAATATTGAAATAGGAATAGTAATGCTTTTCCGCAAGACTCTTGACTCTTGCTCAAGCCTTACCTTGACTCCCCTCAGCCTGCATTCCTCAGTCTAATTTTACACCTTTTGGTCGGGTAAGTCTTGCGGAGTACCCCAGTACTCAGGGTTTGTTAACCCTGTTGCAGGTAGTCAGCAGGAGCCTGAAGTTTATCTTGCTCCATGTTGTGTCACTATCGTCCAGGAGAGCGAGGAAGAATAAAAGTTGAACCCGTGGGCAGGGTTCGTGTACTACTTATCTATCGTGTTGTATTATTGTTCTACCGCTACTGCTACCCTTTAAAATATGGTCTGTAATAACTGCACCTAATTTCCATTTGAACACTGGTTTGTAATATTAAGTACTATTTACTCTTCCGCACTTTTACTCTGATGTATTTTGTTATGAAATGTTGTAATCCTGTAATGGCTTTGCAATGGGATCCTGTCGGAGATAACGGGTGCTTATGTAGCCCGGCAGGGCCGCCTAGGTCATCTGGAACATGGGCCCGGTTGTCAGAGGTCATTAGTGGCGATGACAGGTGCCTGTGGGCCATGTGATTTTGGTGGTTCTGTTACAGCTGGTATCAGAGAATTCCATTGCTAAATCATTGCGGGTTACTTTTCGAAAACTTCAAAATGTTTTGGATCGTAAAAACTTAAACTGTTATTTTGAGTCCAAGCTACTTACATTCTTATCTTGTTCTGTATTTTATCATATCTTACTATGGTTATGGTAGCAGGTGGAACAACATTATGAAAATTAGCCCTATGTTTAAATTATTTATGCTTTAAGTGATATTGCATAAATTAAAATTCGTAAGTACGTGCATGCATCATGATAATCACACATGTTAATCATTTCCTCCTTAAAAGTGGGTATATGGGTTAGGAATTATCACACCTATTCTTGCTAGCCTTATATATCCTCACTAATTCAAACTTACCTTTCCATCTGGCACGTTGTAAGTTGACGGCACACAAGATGACTGGTCCCCGTGGAGTTCCGCGCCACCAGTTGGCACCACGCGATGGTGAGGAGGCGTCTGGCAGTTGCCCTCCCCGCCGCAGTCGTAAGGAGTTGAAGAAGGAGATCAAGGAGCTGCACACGGAGATGAGTCTCATGCGGGAGGACTTCCAGGTGGCCCGGGCTGATCACTACCGGGATGTGAGGACCAACCGGGACCTACGGCAAGAGATCGACCGCCTGACTCAGGAGAGGGATCAGGCTTTGGAGCCGGAGGGCATGGCCCATGAGAGGGTCGAGGAGCTGGAGGGGTATGTGGAGAACCTTGAGTGGAACAATGGTATGCTGCACGAGGAGGTGCATAGGCTGAATGATCAGCTTAAACCGATTCTGATTCCACGTGAGGAGGAGCCCGAGGAAGGTGTTGTTGTGGGACCAGATGAGGAGGAGTATGACAGTGAGGCTATTGAGGACGGTTACTTTGAGGCAGTTGACCCGATGGAGGACGTGGTCGTTGAGGAGGACGACGAGGAGGAGATTGTCGTCATCGACTAGGCTAGTCTTAGGACTAGTGACTTTAGTCTTCTGCTATCCAAGTGTTGTAATCATCGTGCCAAGAACCTTAGTCTGGGGTGGAACTTGTTATGTTCATGCGTGTTGAACCGTGTTATGTTCAAGGTATTAAGTTTAGTGCTACCATGTTTTAATTATGCAACCTAAGTTGGTTGTCCTAAAAACAGATGGTCAACACCCGCTCGACTGGTGCCGGTACTTCCGATGAAGGAGCTGCTCCCAACCCACCACCCATTCCACCAACCTTAGCCGATGCCATCGCAGCCCTGGCTAATGCAGCCAATGCTATGGCCCGAAACCGGGAGAACCGTGGCGGGCGTCGAGGCCGCCGCGAGGATGAGGAAACTACCTATGTGGATTTCACTGAAACACGTCCCCCAGTGTTCACAAAAGCCGATGAGCCTTTGGAGGCCGATGATTGGCTCCGAACCATGGAGCAAAAGTTCAGCTTGATCCATTGCACAGATATCCAAAAGCCACTTGTTCGCGGCTCAGCAGCTGCATGGGCCAGCCAATGCCTGGTATGCCAATCTATTGTCTGCACAGCCTAGGGACGTCAGCTTACTTGGGCAGAGTTTCGCAAAGCCTTCTGAGCATATTACATCCCTGCAGGTGTAATGAAAATGAAACTGGATCAGTTCTTAGCTCTGCAGCAGAAGGATTCTTCTGTTATGCAATATGTGAACCAGTTCAATCATCTTGCCCAATATGCTCCTGAACATACCAACACCAACCAAAATAAGAAAAATTGCTTTGTCAGGTGCCTAAACTTTAAGATCCAGCGCAGCCTATCCAACAACCTTAATTGCTCATATCACGAAGCCGTCAACAGCGCCATTGCTTACGAAGAAAGTGATCGTAAGTGTAACACCCCAGGTGTTAGTCATGAGCTAACCAGCGAGTGTGGACCTAACCAAGTTGTCTCAATCCATGATCTTGATCACTATCTCACATTCATCTTCATCTCCCATAGCTTTTGGAAAAGTCTCATAAAGATCCAAATCAAGAATCCACTTGAAATAGCAAATCATATGCTTGTTTGGATTTATTGATTTAGGAAAGATGAGCATGCAAAGTCAATCAAATCTTGCAACCTTGGCCAAACAACTCTATTTGAACTCTACAACAAAAGTCATTAAGGACATGTTGAGCAAATACCAAGAAAATACCTTTATTGGCCTAAACATCTACTTTGAGCTCTCTAATTACATTAGTTTGACCAAAGTAGAAATATTATTTTAGAGCAAGAAATGAAGTTGACCCAAAATAAAAGTTACAGATATTTTGGAGTAGAACAAATGTTATTTATGGACCAAGTCATGATTCAACTCCTAAGTGCCTCAAATAGTGGATACAATATAGAGGAAAAGCTGATTCCAGAGTTTGAATTAATTCTAAGTCTGGAATTCTATGCCGATTGCATTGACGTGCCACTTTCTTCAAATTCCTTTAAGAAACTTGAGTTGGACCAAATATAAAAGTTGTCACAAACTCTTTGGAGCACAACATATCAAAATTTGGCAACAACCCGAGACTGTTTGACAAGTTTGGCCTCTCAGTCTTTGATCGTAATTAACCCATTAACAGCAGCTATCTCGGGATTAATTATCTCTTAATCCAGTTGTCAAATGGCTGAGCACCCTTCACCACTTTTGTAGAGCGTGCCGAGGTGAACGGCTTTGCTTTAAGGCATCGGATCAGAATATACCGGGAATATGCCCAAAATCGCATCCAAAGCTCGGCACAAACAAACCCGCCACCTGCTCGTCGATTTGCCCCAATGAAGGACACGCGGCAACTGAGCTCTGGAGCTCGCTGCTCCATGTCGGCCACCTCTCCACCTCTATCCTCGCCTCTGCCCGAGAAAAGGAGACACCACGGCGTCCTCCACTCCTTCCTGTGCTCATTCCCATCCTCCCTCACCTTCTCCTGCCTCGCTCCGAGCTCGCCGCGGAGCTGCAGCGCGTCCGCCATTGCCGGCCGGAGCCGAGCTCCATGGCCGCCGGCCATCCTCCTCCCTCCGGCCAGATGAGCACGCCATCACCTTTTCCTCACCCTGCTGCTCGCGCCGCGCCTCTTGCCCGGCTTCTTCCTCCACTGCAGCAGCATCGCCGCCGGCGCGCAGGCCGTCGGGCAGCCTGCCGCCATGGCCGGACCGCCGCGGGCAAGCCTCGGCTGCGCCGAGCGCCTCCTCAGGTATGCGTGGGTTAGCGCCGCCCTGTCCCTTGCTTGGCCGTCTTCCGCCGTCACCGGTCGTCCTCCGGTCAGGACCGACCGAGCAGGCCACCTCCGTTCTGCTCTGTTGGTTCGAACCAGAGAACAAAGAAGAAGAACAGCAGCCTGCTCTCTGTATCTCTTTTGTGTCTATGACAGGCGGGCCCCACTCAAATCAAATGGGGATCAAATCTATAGATTTCATATTTGTTTTAGAAATTTATATCTCCAGTTTGGTAGCTCCAAAAATTGTGAAACTTGTTTTGTTAGATTCGTGGTGAAGTGCTCTACATGTTAGATCCATAAAATATGCTATGTTATTCACATTTATGCGCTGTAGAAATTAATTAGGAAAAGTGGTTTTTAGGATTGATTAACTTGCTTTTGGCCATAATTTGAGAAATAGAAGTCCAACATGTGTGATTCCAATTTTGTTAGTCTTCTAATAAGACGTACTAGCTCCTAAGAATATAAAACATATAGGTTATTTACTATTTTATTGGTGTTTCACATTAATCTTGTTAAATAGGAAATAAATGGTTGAATTGCTTGTTATTTTTGTAACTGGAGTTGTATTGCTCCAAATGGCATGAAAATTTAATTGTAGACTCTCTGTATGATGTGTAATGTATGGTTAAAATTTCATGATTTATGGTACATGTATGACTGAGTAGTTGATTTATCTTCTTTGATGCATAATAAGTAGATTTAAATGCTTTATAAATAATATATGTATGTAAAAATGGAAAATGGTGCTCCACTGGTCTTGTATAATATTGTGTTAGCCAGAGCAATAATAATACGGCCATATGATTTCATAAATTATTGAGTTTCATATTTAATTTGCTCTCCAATGCTTTATTGCATTATAGATTTGTTTATTTTGTAATAATTAAATTATGGAACCTGAGCATGTAAGATTTGAACCTTGGTCATGAATTGTAACCACCTAGCTCTCATAAAAGTTTGGAATTCATTGAGATGTTTACCATATGACATAAATAATTAAATAATACATTTTTATGTAATAGTTAGCGAATAGTTATAGGCAAATGAATCCATGTATGTTTCTTGTGATGCCTTAATATGCCTGGGTATGAGATGAGTCTTGTATGATCATGTAATGATGTTTGGAGCTATCCAAATAGCTCATTTGTGGGTGTATGTCTGGGTAGTCACCAAGTGGAAAGCGTGTTTTGCATATGTGCTGAAATGGCTGCAGGTGTAGTCTCTGTTGTTGGGATGTTTTCCCCATCGAGATGATGTTGCATGTAAATGTGTTATATATAAAAGTTGTAGAAAACTTCTATATCTAGCTTGTCCTAAAATTTCTTGGTCATAGGCCTAATAGTTTAGAAGTTATGGCTTTTGGATGACTGCTGTCAGGTTTTGCCAATTTTCTATCTAGATCTGATTGATTGCATTATTTGACTGAGTTATGCTTTGAATCACTTCTTGGTGATAATAGATCAGTTTTAGTATATTTCTATGTCTTTCCAAATTGTCTATGATCATCTCTTTTGATGGTCTAAATCTCTAGTTATGATTGTTTGAGTTGGGAGGACAGAATCTGTCCAAGTCTGGACAGAGCTGTCTTCTTTGTGTTGTTTGACCTTTATATGAATTAAATCATCTGAAGAGGATAATACCAAAGTTGTAGACAATTTCAATAGCTTTCCATAAAGGCTTAGATCACCCTGGTTGGATGTATATAGCTTCAGTTATGGTTAAATCTTGTGCTTGCTATCCTGCTGTCCTTAAACTGCATATGTGAGATTAGGATTGCTTTCATGTTGTCTTGCTTGGTGGCATTGTTAGCTCATGGTTCAGTGATGCTAGATTAACATGTCTTGTATTACTTTCTCTTATTCATACATGTGTATTGTGCATCTCATTTAGGTACGATAGATGATGAACACGTGGAGTGAAGGACATGATGATGGAACTAACCACAAGACGGTGTGGTGGACTAATCACGAAGATGGAAGGACTAATCGAGTGCTTGGATGGGAAATGCTCATCGAGCGAGTGTCATCTAACAAACGCTGACTTAGTGTTGAATCCCAGGCAAGCCCCGGAGCATCCCTAAGCCTCCACCTATCTCTTTTTATAAATGCACCGGTCTTTATTAAATCGTATGTTTGTGCATTTAAGTATAGGAGTTGGTTTGAAACCGTTGCTGCATATCTACCTTGTCTACTATATATGTGAACCTGATATTATTACTAGACAGGTGACCGATCTTATGCTTAGCCCTTCTTAGACCGATAGAAGTCAGGTGATTTCCTGTCATCCGCGAGAAAGTCGGGTGATTTCCTGTCATCCGCGAGTGTAGGTGGTGACTAACGAGATCCACATGGTTGGCTATATGTGTCACCATGCCACAATGAAATAATGAGAGAACCAAGGCTAGGTAGCGGGGAGCTGCATGACATGGGTCATGTTGACTTCGGTGCTGCTTGCGGCCGACTAGGACTGAGGCCACCAGACATCAGTTGAGATTGAAGGACGTCGTCACATAGCTGGCCAGATAAGTCGTTCTAACCGTGAAGCTGAGTATTTCTTTCTGAGCCGAGCTTTGGTGCGACTAGGCAGACATATTCTGGAGGTAAGAAGTATGTGTGGAGACACCATTTTACCAAGGGCAGGTCAGGGACCTGATGCATCCTGGAAGTGGGTTGGTCTCTGAGAATATGGTCCCCGCCAAACTCGTGACATATTGCGTCTTAGAAGGATTTGACGATGACCCAAGAAGCCAGTGGCTCGGCTGACAGGGTTTGTGATTGGCATATTTGCCAGCTGGTACAATCGATTCGAATCGCCATCTCTCCTGGTTAGTGAGAAACTGAACTGATCTTCTGGTGAGGTAGAGGTTAACAACTTGAACGTGATTAATGGTGAGATGAGGTTGATATCTGTGGATGTCAGAAATCATATGGTTTATTGATTGCTATAATATCAAGTGATTGCTTAGTATAGCTGCAAACCTTAGCTATAATAGCTGAACTGAAATCGAAGCTGAACAATATCTAAAATTGATAAGTTGAGGGATTATTGTAGTACTGCTTTTTCTGCAAAAATGATGCTATCTCCTGAACTCCACCAAATAAGCCTTGCATATCCTTGAGAGTCTTTTTATTTACTTCCTGTCGGGTAAGTCCAGCTGAGTACAATTGAGTACTCAGGGTTTTATTCCCAATGTTGCAGGAGGAATGCTTGGTTGACTAAAGAGTTACTTCTATCCTTCGGGAGAGGAAGACTAGACCTTGGGCAAGGTCATGTTATCTGTCTCATCTATGTTGTTGTGACTGGTCGGTACTTGGCACTGTATTATGAAATTAAGCTTACGTAAAACGATTTCGTTTCCGCTATTGAACTTTTATGTAAAAGTTTATCTTGTACTCTGATGTATTTGAAATATGTGCGAATCTATGTATCATGTGTATGTGTACTGCTGAGTTTCTACGATCCTTGGGGTATGTACTGTGTAAAAGTTTGAAATCCTTCGAGATTTCACAGACTACCGGGTTTATATTGGCTCAAGTGTGGCTTGATAGCTGGGAAAACAACTGTCGCTGTACTTGTGCTCGTATAAATTGGTCGGTTCTGTTACAGTTGGTACCAGAGCAAAAATTCAGCATGTACCGTCACATGAGTATTTAAAAATAAAAAGTTTTGGGTTTGCAAAACTAATTGTCAACTTATACCTATATGTAGGTGTTTTAAACTAATGGTTTATACAAACTAAGTGTGCCAAGGACCATGTCTTATAGCCCATATTGGGATTATTAGGTGGCTTATTTAAGTGCTAATTTGGAGAAATTGCATCATGTTTCTATTTGCGGTTCATTTGATTTTATCGTGCGGATAATTATGAACTGTCGGTTTCTTATTGCTTCTTATGGGCCAATGTGCCACGTCGAATGAGGTAAGGTGAGATGTGAGTGTACGATCGAACAACCGTCGATCTATGGTGAGTGTTTATGGTTACTGAAGTGAGTACATGTGATTCATATGTGTACTTATAGAAGTATGATGGAGTAATTACTTTCTTGGGGTCGCAAGTGCTCATGGGAGCCTTTCCGGCAAAAAGAGCTTCTTATTGCCATGCATACATGTGGGGTTGGGCTAAAATGAATCTTCTGCAGGTACGCTAACCTCGAATGCGTATATGGTAGTTAATGACTAGCTATATACCGAGAGAGTGCGTAGGTTATGCCACCGACTTAGAACGTATTTGCCATGTTATATAGGCAACTAAGTGAGAACGAATAGGACGAGCATGCATCATGATTATTGCATCATGTGATTGTTGCTTGTTGCATAAGTATGTTTCTTCTCACCCTTGTTCTACGTTGTCTGAATAGCCTTATTAAGTTGTGTTGCCTCTCTTCCTTGCTTGTTTTGAAATCATAAGAGTTGCTAAACCTTTAAGTAGCCTCTATAAGTATTTCTCAACCATAAATCTTGTCAGAAGCTAAACCAATTCTGCCTGTAGGCTTTTCATTTGGCACAATAGACCCACCTGAGTTTTCTCTTAATGCTAGCCTATGGTTGTCATATGTTCTTGTTCAAGATCTATGAAACCATGCCTGCATTTTCTTTCATCTAAAGCCTTATCCAAATCCTATCTGGAGTGTCTCCTCTAGTCCTTCTAGATGTCATGATGATAGCTTGATCTCTGTTAAATTAGATCTTATAATCTTTTCTTTGGAAATCAGGTTATGTAAAATCGATCACCCCTACAAATGATTTGATCTAATCTGTTCCTTACTTCCAGCAGTCTTCTCCATATCTGGAGACTGTTTAGATTTCATTCAGCAAGGCTAGCCTACATCATGTTCATTAGAGTCTTTGCCCAAATCCTTGATTTGAACCTCTTCTCAGCTTACCCAGAAGTTTCCTTGTAATCTTTTCATTATGGATCATGTTATGGTTTTATCAATTCAATCTCACAAATCATGCATTGAATCTGTCCCATGATCAAGTTGTTTTCCAAATCTCTCTAAAAGGCCTAGCAATGTTGATCATTAAGAGTCTCCTAGTACTAATTAATGGTACACAAGCTCACGCCATTGGATGGTCTGAAGGTTTTTTGATAGATGCGAGATGCATGTGGAATTATAGAATCTCATGTTAGTTATTCTTGGTAGCTAACCTATAATTCTCTTATGCCATGTTTCTATCTAGACCCTCTCCTTGTTACTCACTTGAAGGAAACCATCTTGTGTGAGTTAAATCTCTCCTTCCCCATTTTCCTTGTATTCTTTCCGTATGAATCATGATGTTTGTCAACTCAACCTATGATTGTTGTATATAGTTGGTTCATGAGACATTTGGTTGTCTATGGTTATCTTCTTCTCAAGATG
The DNA here is from genome assembly GCA_038502445.1 of Eremochloa ophiuroides. NCBI lineage: Eukaryota > Viridiplantae > Streptophyta > Magnoliopsida > Poales > Poaceae > Eremochloa > Eremochloa ophiuroides. The sequence goes on from JAHLJS010000002.1 coordinate 70,927,575, forward strand.
CTTGTCAATCCTTGTCTAATGATTTTCCCTCCTTCTATCTAATCTCTTGTAAATCATGGGTCGGGTAATCTCCATACTAGACACATGGAAACCGCGTGGGACTGAAGCAAAGCCTCATGTACTGCTATTTTGGCAACTAATCTGTCTTCTAACTCATGTTTTCATTGCCAAATCATGCTCTTGTTGGCTATTAACCCTATAATTGATTGTAGTAGCTTACCTTCCCTCTGCGAAATGTCGTCCTTGCACAAATCTATCCTTGCCACGCATGATTTTCTCATTGGTTGTATGTTCATTTATGTTGTTTTGATCCGTGATCGATGATACTGCGACGAAACCGAGGACATCCTGTGGATCGCAACCACTAGGCTGTGTTGCTCGGCACATGCGAATATCGAGGTCTCTAGTCATGATACATTGCAGAACTACACCGATGTGTAATATCTCGTATCTCCCAATCTATCCATGTTTCGTAAGATTTCTCGTTGGTCATGTTTGATAGTGGTGTTATGATTATTGACGGATGGTGCCGTGACAAAACCGAGAACCTCTTTGTGGGGACGCCTAATAAAGTAGTGCTTCTCGGCACACGTTGGTATCACGGCCTCTAATCGTAATCCATTATGAAGTAATACCAATGTGTTGTCTTCCATGGATTTTCCTAAATCTATCTTTGAAGATGTCTCTAATTCAAATTGATCTATCCCTATGTTTCTTGATCTATCTTGCAAAGTCTTTACCGACTCGATCCTTCAATGTTCTATCAGAAGGTACAGATGTTTGTCAAGTATATAGCTTCCTTCAGAAGTCACAAAGAGAATGATCTTTGAAAAGCAAGTCACTGACATCAACATTGACATACTACAAGATGTGGTAAACAAAGAATCTGACATGAACTACTAGGGCATATCAACCAGCACCTGCCATTATTGTGGGATCAAAAGAGCACACGAACTTTAAAGTTATCTGCAAAGTATCAGTCAGGCAATAGTTAGCAGGATGTGATATGTTTTCTGATAGGTTATTTGCAAGTCCACTAGCTTCTATCCAAGTTCAATACCTATTTGCATGAAGATCATACAGTCAAAATAAATCTTCTCATGTGTTGCTTCATGTCTGCTGACCGTGATGGTGACCTTGTGCATGTATATCATCTGCAACCATTTGCTACAGAAGCTGAAGATGTAGAGCCTTTTTAGGGATAACTAACTAGTTACCCCAGCGTGAAGAATAGTCTGCAGCTAAGCAATGAAGTATATTTGGTTCTTGTATCAAGAAGGAACAAGACCAGCCGTTATTAGTTTCTGCTCGATGAGATGATTGCCACTGCTGATGAAATGCAGAAGTTTGTTCATTTGCTCTCTCATGTGAGCAATGTATTGCCCAATTGGATTAGTCTGTTTGACATAAAGAAATGGATGCATGAAATAGCCAAATAGATCACTATCAAGAAGTGTTATTCCATACTAATAAGTGTGTTCTAGGGGTATAAATAAGTGTTTGACCATATTTTTGAAGACCATGTCTCATAGAACCATGCTATGCAAGAAACCCCTAAGCCAAATGGTACTATTTGTGGCACCCTTACCTCCAAGGCCTTGCTATAATGAAGCTAATTCCATCTTTGTCAATCACTCAGATAGTGCAAACTATGGTTTCAGCCTAGTGAAGAGCTACAAAAGACACCCTAACAGATGAAGTCAATACCATAGTACATCTTGATGCAATCAGGTGCCCTGTTTGATACTCTATGGTATGGACAACAAAAAGGACATTAAAAAAAAAATCAGTTCCTTATTCTTGATCGGTCAAGGTGTTCTACCACTCAACTCCTGAGAGTGTAAAGTGAAGACAAGTTGAATTATGTCAAACAACATATTTCAGATTTCTATTTGGAAACCCTCTGATCTCGGATTGCTGATGCAAAAATAAGAAGGTTTACCCAATGTCAAAAGTAGTTCAACAAGTTGGTTTTGTTAATTCATGGTTGTATCATGAAGAAAGTTGTACTCAAGTTGTTGGTAGAGGACTGCTTCTCAAAACTTTGTGAGTAAATACTCTACACAACCAACTTCATTAAACCTGCCAATCCGCTTCAATCTTGTTTATTCTCGGCTGCAAATGAGAATACATAAGTTTGGGATTGCTCATCGGTTTTCCTCGTGTACAAAAAGGTTTTTGATTCTATGCAGGAATTTGAGATCTGTCTCATCAACCTGCACAATTCATGTCTGTCTAGACTAACCATCGTGCAAATGTGTATGCCAAGTTGCATATTGCACAAACTTTTGCTACTGCATGGTGCACCCCAAACCATTGTCTCGGATCATGAACTATAGTTTTCAGCTCATTTTGGAAGCATTTACAAGAATCACCTTACTCGAGTAAATGCCTGCCAGAATCTTGTGCCTTGGAAGAGAATGGAGTGTAACCATATGCATCTGTATGCCTACACTTGTCACTTGATGTCCTCTGTGCCTTTTATCACGGAGTGACAGAAAACTTTGTGTACATAATGAAACTAATCCAGAGTTCATCCTATCTTCAGCATAGCATACCTCAGGCCAATCAGGAAGAATTGATCAAATCTTGAAATACATATTGAGAGCATATGTGTTTTGTTTTCAAGGATCTTGTTAGAAATGGCGACTGCTATCATTGTTTTTCTTACAACAACAGTTATAAAGACTTTACCTCAGGCTCTACCCAAACGACTGTTGCTACATAGACACGAGGGTTCCCTTATTGATGGACATCAAAAGCACTGAGCCGACAGAGTCAGCTATCGCATTCATCGTTCACTCAACAAACTCAAATAATACAGTGTTGCCATCAGAAAGAGAACTGTACACATGGAACATTATGTAGCTTTCCATCAGTCTGCATTTCAGTAATTTGGCCTCTACAATACACATAAATCTTGGATGTTGGTTAGCCGATTTCCTCAGCTCAGCAAATATCTGCCTCGTCTATGATCTCATCCCACATGAAAATGGTGGTATATGCTATATCCTCTAGGGAGACAGATGTTTTGAAAACTACTCTTTGACGCTCCAATTCACACCCTGCATGCTGAAAGTGCTAATTGGGATGAGTTGACTTGAAATCCTCCCAAATTAATTGGCAGTGTTATCTTGGATTCATCCCAAAGTAACAATGCTTCATAGAAGTCAATGAAGAAAATTCTTCAACCAAGAGTTAACTTCTAAGAATTCTTGAATGATTGGAAAGTTGTCCTATCCATAATGATCCCTCTTGCATTTGCATCCAAGTAAATGGGAGTACATGATCTCTCGGACTAACAACTGAACCAACCTTATCGTCCGCACTTTTTTGTAAGCCATGAGGTGATCACTCCTGCCTACCAGTGTTATGGAATTTTTACGTAGCCTTAGCCTGTACTAGCACCACCTTGAATGGGTTACATTCTTTTCTGCCCTTGAAAGCTCTTACGTTCCGAATCTCGGGACGAGATTCTTTTAAGGGGGGGAAGGCTGTAACACCACAGGTGTTAGTCACGAGCGAACCAGTGAGTGTGGACCTAACCAAGTTGTCTCAATCCATGATCTTGATCACTATCGCACATTCATCTTCATCTCCCATAGCTTATGGAAAAGTCTCATAAAGATCCAAATCAAGAATCCACTTGAAATAGCAAATCATATGCTTGTTTGGATTTATTGATTTAGGAAAGATGAGCATTCAAAGTCAATCAAATCTTGCAACCTTGGCCAAACAACTCTATTTGAACTCTACAACAAAAGTCATTCAGGACTCATGTTGAGCAAATGCCAAGAAAATACCTTTATTGGCCTAAACATCTACTTTGAGCTCTCTAATTACATTAGTTTGACCAAAGTAGAAATATTATTTTAGAGCAAGAAATGAAGTTGACCCAAAATAAAAGTTACAGATATTTTGGAGTAGAACAAATGTTATTTATGGACCAAGTCATGATTCAACTCCTAAGTGCCTCAAATAGTGGATACAATATAGAGGAAAAGCTGATTCCAGAGTTTGAATTAATTCTAAGTCTGGAATTCTATGCCGATTGCATTGACGTGCCACTTTCTTCAAATTCCTTTAAGAAACATGAGTTGGACCAAATATAAAAGTTGTCACAAACTCTTTGGAGCACAACATATCAAAATTTGGCATCGACCCGAGACTGTTTGACAAGTTTGGCCACTCAGTCTTTGATCGTAATTAACCCATTGACACCAGCTATCTCGGGATTAATTATCTCTTAATCCAGTTGTCAAATGGCTGAGCACCCTTCACCACTTTTGTAGAGCGTGCCGAGGTGAACGGCTTTACTTTAAGGCATCGGATCAGAATATACCGGGAATATGCCCAAAATCGCATCCAAAGCTCGGCAGAAACAAACCCGCCACCTGCTCGTCGATTTGCCCCAATGAAGGACACGCGGCAACTGAGCTCTGGAGCTCGCTGCTCCATGTCGGCCACCTCTCCACCTCTGTCCTCGCCTCTGCCCGAGAAAAGGAGACACCACGGCGTCCTCCACTCCTTCCTATGCTCATTCCCATCCTCCCTCACCTTCTCCTGCCACGCTCCGAGCTCGCCGCGGAGCTGCAGCGCGTCCGCCATTGCCGGCCAGAGCCGAGCTCCATGGCCGCCGGCCATCCTCCTCCCTCCGGCCAGACGAGCACGCCATCACCTTTTCCTCACCCTGCTGCTCGCGCCGCGCCTCTTGCCCGGCTTCTTCCTCCACTGCAGTAGCATCGCCGCCGGCGCGTAGGCCGTCGGGCAGCCTGCCGCCATGGCCGGACCGCCGCGGGCAAGCCTCGGCTGCGCCGAGCGCCTCCTCGGGTACGCGTGGGTTAGCGCCGCCCTGTCCCTTGCTTGGCCGTCTTCCGCCGTCACCGGTCGTCCTCCGGTCAGGACCGGCCGAGCAGGCCGCCTCCGTTTTGCTCTGCTGGTTCGAACCAGAGAACGAAGAAGAAGAACAGCAGCCTGCTCTCTGTATCTCTTTTGTGTCTATGACAGGCGGGCCCCACTCAAATCAAATGGGGATCAAATCTACAGATTTCATATTTGTTTTAGAAATTTATATCTCCAGTTTGGTAGCTCCAAAAATTGTGAAACTTATTTTGTTAGATTCATGGTGAAGTGCTCTGCATGTTAGATCCATAAAATGTGCTATGTTATTCACATTTATGCGCTGTAGAAATTAATTAGGAAAAGTGGTTTTTAGGATTGATTAACATGTTTTTGATCATAATTTGAGAAATAGAAGTCCAACATGTGTGATTCCAATTTTGTTAGTCTTCTAATAACACGTACTAGCTCCTAAGAATATAAAACATATAGGTTGTTTATTATTTTATTGGTGTTTCACATTAATCTTGTTAAATAGGAAATAAATGGTTGAATTGCTTGTTATTTTTGTAACTGGAGTTGTATTGCTCCAAATGGCATGAAAATTTAATTGTAGACTCTCTGTATGACGTGTAATGTATGGTTAAAATTTCATGATTTATGGTGCATGTATGACTGAGTAGTTGATTTATCTTCTTTGATGCATATTAAGTAGATTTAAATGCTTTATAAATAATATATGTATGTAAAAATGGAAAATGGTACTCCACTGGTCTTGTATAATATTGTGTTAGCCAGAGCAATAATAATAGGGCCATATGGTTTCATAAATTATTGAGTTTCATATTTAATTTGCTCTCCAATGCTTTATTGCATTATAGATTTGTTTATTTTGTAATAATTAAATTATGGAACCTGAGCATGTAAGATTTGAACCTTGGTCATGAATTGTAACCACCTAGCTCTCATAAAAGTTTGGAATTCATTGAGATGTTTAACATATGACATAAATAATTAAATAATACATTTTTATGTAATAGTTAGCGAATAGTTATAGGCAAATGAATCTATGTATGTTTCTTATGATGCCTTAATATGCCTGGGTATGAGATGAGTCTTGTATGATCATGTAATGATGTTTGGAGCTATCCAAATAGCTCATTTGTGGGTGTATGTTTGGGTAGTCACCAAGTGGAAAGCATGTTTTGCATATGTGCTGAAATGGCTGCAGGTGTAGTCTCTGTTGTTGGGATGTTTTCCCCATCAAGATGATGTTGCATGTAAATGTGTTCTATATAAAAGTTGTAGCTAACTTCTATATCTAGCTTGTACTAAAATTTCTTGGTCATAGGCCTAATAGTTTAGGAGTTATGGCTTTTGGATGACTGCTGTCAGGTTTTGCCAATTTTCTATCTAGATCTGATTGATTGCATTATTTGACTGAGTTATGCTTTGAATCACTTCTTGGTGATAATAGTTCAGTTTTAGTATATTTCTATGTCTTTCCAAATTGTCTATGATCATCTCTTTTGGTGGTCCAAATCTCTAGTTATGATTGTTTGAGTTGGGAGGACAGAATCTGTCCAAGTCTGGACAGAGCTGTCTTCTTTGTGTTGTTTGACCTTTATATGAATCAAATCATCTGAAGAGGATAATACCAAAGTTGTAAACAATTTCAATTGCTTTCCAGAAAGGCTTAGGTCACTCTGGTTGGATGTATATAGCTTCAGTTATGGTTAAATCTTGTGCTTGCTGTCCTGCTGTCCTTAAACTGCATATGTGAGATTAGGATTGCTTTCATGTTGCCTTGCTTGGTGACATTGTTAGCTCATGGTTCAGTGATGCTAGATTAACATATCTTGTATTACTTTCTCTTATTCATACATGTGTATTGTGCATCTCATTTAGGTATGATAGATGATGAACACGTGGAGTGAAGGACATGATAATGGAACTAACCACAAGACGGTGTGGTGGACTAATCACGAAGGTGGAAGGACTAATCGAGTGCTTGGATGGGAAATGCTCATCGAGCGAGTGTCATCTAACAAACGCTGACTTAGTGTTGAGTCCCAGGCAAGCCCCGGAGCATCCCTAAGCCTCCACCTATCTCTTTTTATAAATGCACCGGTCTTTATTAAATCGTATGTTTGTGCATTTAAGTATAGGAGTTGGTTTGAAACCGTTGCTGCATATCTACCTTGTCTACTATATATGTGAACCTGATAGTATTACTAGACATGTGATCGATCTTATGCTTAGCCCTGCTTAGACCGGTAGAAGTCGGGTGATTTCCTGTTATTCGCGAGAAAGTCGGGTGATTTCCTGTCATCCGCGAGTGTAGGTGGTGACTGACGAGATCCACATGGTTGGCTATATGTGTCACCATGCCACAATGAAATAATGAGAGAATCAAGGCTAGGTAGAGGGGAGCTGCATGACATGGGTCATGTTGACTTCGGTGCTGCTTGCGGCCGACTAGGACTGAGGCCACCAGACATCAGTTGAGATTGAAGGACGTCGTCACATAGCTGGCCAGATAAGTCGTTCTGACCGCGAAGCCGAGTATTTCTTTCTGAGCTGTGCTTTGGTGCGACTAGGCAGACATATTCTGGAGGTAGGAAATATGTGCGGAGACACCATTTTACCAAGGGCAGGTCAGGGACCTGATGCATCCTGGAAGTGGATTGGTCTCTGAGAATATGGTCCCCGCCAAACTCGCGACATATTGCGCCTCAGAAGGATTTAACGGTGACCCAAGAAGCCAGTGGCTTGGCTGACAGGGTTTGTGATTGACATATTTGCCAGCTGGTACAATCGATTCGAATCGCCATCTCTCCTGGTTAGTGAGAAACTGAACTGATCTTCTGGTGAGGTAGAGGTTAACAACTTGAACGTGATTAATGGTGAGATAAGGTTGATATCTGTGGATATCAGAAATCATATGGTTTATTGATTGCTATAATATCTAGTGATTGCTTAGTATAGCTGCAAACCTTAGTTATAATAGCTGAACTGAAATCGAAGCTGAACAATATCTAAAATTGATAAGTTGAGGGATTATTGTAGTACTATTTTTCTGTAAAAATGATGCTATCTCCTGAACTCCACCAAATAAGCCTTGCATATCCTTGAGAGTCTTTTTATTTACTTCCTGTCGGGTAAGTCTAAGCTGAGTACAATTGAGTACTCAGGGTTTTATTCCCAATGTTGCAGAAGGAATGCTTGGTTGACTAAAGAGTTACTTCTATCTTTCGTAAGAGGAAGACTAGACCTTGGGCAAGGTCATGTTATATGTCTCATCTATGTTGCTGTGACTGGTCGGTACTTGGCACTGTATTATGAAATTAAGCTTATGTAAAATGATTTCGTTTCCGCTATTGAACTTTTATGTAAAAGTTTATCTTGTACTCTGATGTATTTGAAATATGTGCGAATCTATATATCATGTGTATGTGTACTGCTGAGTTTCTGCGATCCTTGGGGTATGTACTGTGTAAAAGATTGAAATCCTTCGAGATTTCACAGACTACCGGGTTTATATTGGCTCAAGTGTGGCTTGATAGCTGGGAAAACAGCTGTCGCTGTACTTGTGCTCGTATAAATTGGTCGGTTCTGTTACAGTAAGCATCAAGATGAGAAGAAGAAGAAGAAGAAATCGGGCTTTTCTTGCGGTCAAAAATGCCAGAAGATCATCTATCATCCTACTCACCACAATCGTCCAGTTTACCCCTAGCAGCAAGTCGTGGTATGTATCGCGGCTACCTCTCATACCTCAAACCAACAGAACACCACTCAGCTGAATGCCCCAGGCGTTCGTATCAATACACCTCAGACCACCTACAATCATCCTTGCTACAACTGTGGCAAGATGGGACATTGGGCTTGTGACTGTCCATATCCCAAGAAATACAATCAAAATGTCCAGAAAGGCCCTGGACAGCAGCAGCAGCATCATCATCAGAATCAGCACCATGGCCAGCAGCACCAGGCTCAGAAGGTCAAAATTGTCAAGAAGGCAGGACATGTCTACTATACTCATGTGGATGACATCCCTGCAGGAGAGCCTGTCATGATGGGTAGGTTTCCTGTCGCCAGTCACCCTGCTATTACACTTTTTGATTCTGGTGCATCACATTCATTTATCAATCGTACATTTGTTGTCAAGCATGAGATTCCAATTGGGGAAATAAAGGAAAACTTCCTTATACATTAGCCCGGAGGGCGTTTAAATACTAAGGAGGTAGTGCATCGAGTACCTATCGAGTTGGGCGGGCATATATTCCCAACCACCATGATAGTACTCAAGGATCAGACATAGATGTCATATTAGGCATGAATTGGATGTATCAGCACAAGGCTTTGATCGATGTGCTGAATAGGACCATAAAAGTCAGTATACCTGGCAGTCAATCTCAACTCCTTATCCAGCTACCACTACCTGTGAGAATGATGGAAAAGTCTGTGCAGAGACTGTGTGCCACCTCAGTCCAGTAAATGCAAAATATTCCGGTAGTCTGTGAATTTTCGGATGTATTTCCTGATGATCTACCTAGTCTGCCACCTGACCGTGACGTGGAGTTCGCTATTGAGTTGAAGCCGGGAACTGCACCTATATCCCGTAGAGCCTATAGGATGCCTCCCAAAGAATTAGCCGAGCTTAAAGTTCAGCTACAAGATCTGCTTGATAAGGGTCTCATCATACCTAGTTCATCTCCCTGGGGCTGTCCTGCTATATTTGTGAAAAAGAAGGACAAGTCACTCAGACTCTGTGTCGATTATCGCCCACTCAACGAGGTCACCATCAAAAATAAATATGTTTTACCTCGCATTGACCTACTCTTTGACCAGTTAGCTGGAGCCAAGTTCTTTTCCAAAATTGACCTTAGGTCTGGTTATCACTAGATAAAGATCCATCCCGAAGACATCCCCAAAACAGCATTCACCACTAGATACGGCCTTTATGAGTATCTGGTCATGTCTTTTGGCCTAACCAACGCACCGGCCTATTTCATGTATCTAATGAACTCAGTCTTCATGCCGAACTCGATAAATTTGTAGTCGTGTTCATTGATGACATCCTTGTTTATTCCAAAACCCCTGATGAGCATGCCAATCACCTTCGCATTGTTCTAACCCATTTGAGGGAACACCAGCTATATGCCAAGTTCAGCAAATGTGAGTTTTGGCTGGATCGAGTTCCTTTTCTCGGTCATATTTTGTCAGATGAAGGTGTATCCGTGGACCCGAGCAAGGTAGAAGAGATTTTGAAATGGAAGCTGCCAACCACAGTTCATCAAGTCCGCAGTTTTATGGGAATGGCGGGGTATTACCGTCGTTTTATTCCGAACTTCTCAAGAATAGCCAAGCCCATTACCAACCTGTTGAAAAATCAAGTCAAATTTGTTTGGTCACCAGAATGTGAGAAGGCATTTCAAACTTTGAAAAAGTTGTTGACCACTGCACCAGTACTTGCTCAACCAGACATTGAAAAGCTATTTGATGTGTACTGTGATGCTTCTGGTACCGGTCTTGGTTGTGTCTTGATGCAAGAGGGCCGTGTCATTGCTTATGCTTCATGTCAGCTCAAGCGACATGAAGAGAATTACCCTACTCATGACCTGGAGTTAGCAGCTGTGGTACATGCCTTGAAAATATGGTGTCACTATTTGCTGGGCAGTACTTGCAATGTATACACAGATCACAAGAGTCTGAAATACATCTTTACTCAAGAAGAGTTGAACATGAGACAGCAAAGATGGCTCGAGCTAATCAAGGATTATGATATTGAAGTGCATTATCACCCAGGCAAGGCGAATGTGGTCGCCGATGCACTCAATCGGAAGGTGCACTGCAATTGTTTGACAGTCAAGCCGTATGATCTATCCTTGTGCTATGAGTTGGAAAAATTAGGAATAGAGATAGTTCCACAGGGCAGCCTGGCCAATATTAGTATTGAAACACCCATCCGAGATGAGGTTATTGCCGCTCAGCGAGAAAGTAAAGGAATCAAGCACATCAAGGAAAAGGATCAAGCTAGCAAAGCAGATTGCTTCAAGATTGATGAACATGGTGTCGTATGGTTCAAGGATCGTTTGGTAGTTCTGAAGGTACCTGAGTTGCGACAAAAGATCCTTGACGAGGCACATTTGACAAAGTTTTCTATCCATCCTGGCAGCAACAAGATGTATCAGGATTTGAAGCAAAAGTTCTGGTGGACAAAAATGAAGATTGAGATTGCTCGGTATGTCGCGAGATGTGACACTTGTCAGAAAGTGAAAGCTGTCCATATGAAGCCTGGAGGAGAGTTGAACCGTTGCCCGTTCCTGTGTGGAAGCGGGAGGACATCAGTATGGATTTCATCGTGGGATTACCCAAGACCTCAAGAGGTTTTGATTCCATCTGGGTTATTGTGGATCACCTCACCAAGCAAGCTCATTTTCTACCTGTCAAGAAGAAGTACAGGGCACTGGCATATGCGAAGCTTTATATTGAGAATTTAGTGAAGTTGCATGGTGTACCAAGGACTATCGTTTCTGATCGAGGTACCTAGTTCGTCTCCAAGTTTTGGCGGGCTTTTCACAGGTCCTTAGGTACAAAACTTCTGCATAGCACTGCATACCATCCATAGACTGATGGACAGACGGAAAGAGTCAATCAAGTACTGGAAGATATGTTGAGGGCTTGTGCACTCAATTACCCTGACAAGTGGGACGAGTGTTTAGCGTTGGCAGAATTTTCATACAACAACAGCTATCAAGAAAGTATCAAGATGGCTCCGTTTGAGGCAGTTTACGGTCATAGGTGCCGTACCTCATTGAATTGGTCTGAACCTGGAGAAAGATGGTTTTACGGTGTTGATCTGGTCAATGAAGCCGAAGAAAAGGTCAGATTAATACAAAAGAATTTGAATTGGCACAATCTCGTCAGAAAAGTTATGCCGATCAAAGGCGTCGACCCTTAGCATTCAAAGTGGGAGACTATGTGTATCTGAAAGTATCGCCAATGAAAGGAGTCAATCGATTTGGCGTCAAAGGCAAGTTGGCCCCACGTTATGTTGGACCTTTCTTAATCATAGAACGCGTGGGAAAAGTAGCTTATAAGTTGCAGTTGCCAGAGCATCTTTCCGACGTACACAATGTATTCGATGTGTGACAACTCAACAGGTGTCTTCGAGTACCTGACCAGGTCATCGATGTGGAAGGAGTGGAACTTGAACCTGAGTTGACGTACTCAGAGTATCCTATTCGAGTCCTAGACATAAAGGATCATGTTACATGAAGGAACACCACCAGGTGGTACAAGATCCAATGTAGGGTTCGGCCGACCCATACATGGGCCCACCCTGGGCTCTCCTCTCTTCTAAGTGATGTTGTGCACCATTTCTTGATGTTTCTTGCCCTGTTTGATCTTTGCTGCATTCACAAGCTTAAGAGTACAAGTGGAACTCGTTATTAATAAAATATGTTCATGATATGTTTATCTTCCCTTGAATCTGAGGCCCGTTGACAGTATTTGAATATGAAATTTTAGGGTATATCCACCGTCAACAATAAATATGTATAACTTCCAACTAGTACTTAAATATTTAAACAGAAATTCTTCTCCAGATTGAAATTCATTAATCCACCTTTTAAACTTATTCCTACTCTTTTCAGTCGTGGGGCTTTTAAACTAAATCTTGGGTAATTGAAAGACAGAATAATTAAGCAAGCACTATATCTTTCATTGTTTGTTTCAACCATTGCTCTAGTTTTTTTTAAATAAGTATATAATTTTTATTAGAAAATAATGAGAGTCTACTAATAAGATTGCAGAGGACTACTAAGTTATACATCATGACTGAATGTGTGAATGTGATCAAATTTTATTTTTGGGCTCCTATGCTTTCATCCTCTCTTTTCTATCTTTCTGAAGAGTGTGAGCTATCTCCCAGCAGATACTTTTTGTACCCATTTTTTCTCTCAGGCGAGTGTCTTTGCACCCATTGTTTTACTCTCTCTTTTTTTTGGCACATACCCTTTTGATATGGCATCTTTCAGGCTCATACTTCTTTGGTATGGCATCTTTTAATTTTATAACCCACACTCTCTTTTGAACTTCTAAGAGAGATTTTCTGCATAGAGCGAAAACTTTTTGTGCATGTGAATTCAATCATGAATGCATAACAGAATAGTCTACTTAAATCATATTAGCAGAGCAAATGATTATTTCTTGTTTTGATTTTATCTTTTGAAATGTCTGGAGCTTAGGTGTCACTTAGAATGAAATAAATAGCAACTCAAACCTTTTTATATCGTATCCGCCAATTACTTAGATTTAAAATTTATGCTACCCATAGATATCAAGTTTCAGAATAAATTTTCATGGTAGATAAACTTCATGCAATTCGTAGGAGAATTTAAATTTAAATACTAAGCATTTGCAGGAAATTATATTTAAGCAATTCAATTATCTTTTTGATTTTTCTCTAGCTTCAAGTTCTACTTATTCTGAAGACAAATTTAATGTGGAATTTAAAGCAAACTTATTTAAATGCTCTTTTTTTCATTTTCATTTTTATCAAGCAAGAATTAAATGCGGTAACTAAAGAAAGTGGTAAATAAATTTTTATTTAGTTTTCTGGTTTTATCATAAAAATTGATAGAATTAAAGACTGAAATAAATACTGAAATAAAAGATGAAATAGATATAAAGGTGAGAGGTACTCACCTAGCGGGGATCTCCCCCAAGCTGGATGTTGTTGCGCTCAGTATTGTGGTGGAGGTGGCGGCAGGTATCCCATCTGATATATCAAATACTCCAGTCCGCTCTGCGTCTAATGCTGTCCTTCATATATTTGATCAAGTCGTTGGTCCGTGCTGTGCTGCCACTGCTCATGCTAGTGGAACCTATCATCGACCTCATGCTGCCACTGCTCGTGCTGGTGCAGTGTGTCGCTTAACACATTCTGTCCCTGTTCAATGTTAGTGAGACGCATAGATAAAGCTGGAAGATCATTAGCGGTAGTCGGAAAGTGCTGCTCAGGTGGCCGATAGTAGCCATCTTCCGGTGGTGCGTGGAACGGATATGGTCCACCAGTAGTGAAGTCCGTGTTCCCGCGTGCAAAAAAAGATGCTCATCCTCTCTAAAAATTATTCGCTTCCCAACCTGCTGCTGCTGCGGACGAAGATTCGCCATGCTGAAATGTAGGCTGGTCCTCCCATTCTGCATGAGCGGTCCACTGCTGGCGTGGTTCTGTGTCGATCCCTGCTCACCAAAATTAACATAGTGAAAATAAGCTAGCCCTGATGGTGCCGGGTAAGCTCCAGTGAAATTAGTTCTCGGCGCCCTGCTGATGCGCGCGGACCGACACCTGCCAACATTAACTCCACTAGCTGGAAAACCAAAGTTCTGAACAGAATAAATTCCTAACTCCCTGTCTGACAGTTCGTACTCATTTGCATAGTTTTTATAAATCATAACTATTTTATTATTTCGGCATTTGAGCATGTGAGCACGAAAAAAAAAATCATAGCCAATAATTCTACGGGCATATTCGGTAATAAACCTAGCCCGGTAGCTAAACGTGTAATCTAGGAAGTAAAAGAAATACTGCATTTTTTTATAGAAGGGATAGTTCTCCAATAATTCAACATCATTTTCACAGTTGACGCTTTTCTCTTTTTTATCATGATATATAATAAATGTAGCCCATCTTGTTTAATAGTATTTAATTCCTCTCTACGAAAAAATATAAAAGCTAGCCATTTAAGCATAAACCTCAGTGTGGGGTGATGGACTTCTTCAGTAGTATATTTTTGTTTTCTTTCAGGTTTCTTTGCAGTGATGCTCTCCCAAAAATCATCCTTATCAAAGTCTTGGAGAGTTTCTATTACATTAACCACACACTGATTATGGAATCCTAGTGCTAAACTAAGGGTTTTCCATGAGAGGGTGAAAGGTTTGTTAAACATCCTAAAGTTAACCTCATCATCATCAAAGTCTAGGGTGCTAATAAATTCTATTATGAGTAATTTGCTACCCTGCTCAGTGATTTGCCATGCAGTTTCCCATCCAACATTTCCAAAAATAAGCTCAAACTCAGAATCCATTCTAGTTTCATGGAGCAAAGTGACATCAAAAACTAGAGTATGTGTAAATTCCTTGTTCTTAACCACATTTAATATTTTCCTCTGAGGTCTAGTTGGTAATGAAATTTGAGTGATGCTTCTGAGCTCATACCTCTCTTCCTGTTGGGAAGAGGATGAAGGATTGTCATACATGAAGGGCGACGGAGGATCGATGTTCATGTCAGAGCCGACGAACGATGGCACTTGTGACGATGATTGACTTTGTGTTGTGTGGCGTGAAAAGGCTCTTCCAAGGGATCAAATAGCACCTTTCATTCTATTGCTCATCTTGCCTGTGAAATGAAGAACACGAAGAACACGGCAAGAACAAACAAGAAAACAAGAACAAAACAAGAACGAGCAAGAACAAGTGGAGAGAAGGAATTGAAGTGGTGATCTCTCTACTAGGTGTTCTTGCAAATCTCCTTCTCTACTCCTTCTCTTACTTAAAATTGAATCAAATAAAAGATTTGTGAGAGTTAGAATTTTTGAGCAGCAAAGCAGAGTAGCTAGGTGCTCTCTGGAGTGCAAGTGAGTGAATGAGTGAGTGAGAGAAGTGGGAGGCAGAGAGGAGAAAGAGGGGCGCCGGCCGGCGTGGGTGTGGGGCCGGCCGGCCCCACCTTGTGCCTTTTGGTCCTGCACTTTGAATGGTGTCAACATTTGCCTTCATATGCACGTGAATGAGGCTTTCTCTACTGAATTGAATGAAAGTAGTGGATGGAGGTTAGTGTATGAATGAATAATGGAGTTTGGATGGTAGTGAAAGGTGGTTGTTGGTGATAAGAGACTTGAGGTGACTTGATGTGATGATGGTGGGTCCCACATGTCTCCCGTATTTATATCGTATAATGACACAAGAATGAAAAACTAAATTACTTTTATGAATCTACGAAAAATTAGAATTCTAATGATAGTCTTTTTATAATTTTCTGCCACCATAGTGAATTTCACTAATGGGGGTTTTATTCTCCGTTAGTAATAATCCCATGGGGCTTAAGTTTTAATCATGCTATGCTTATTTTTATTTCTTTTAATAATGCAATTTATGGAAAAGTAAATGCGCAAATCTTAATGCAAAAATTAAATTACTAATAAATACCGAGTTACCTCCCGGCGAAGGTTCGGGGTTTTTAAGTCCTCTGACCTGGACCTCTCCAGCTGAATTATTCTACATGATTTATCTCCGGTGTTGGAGATGTTGTTGCATCTTGTCCTTCATGACAATTCAAATTTTGACATTGTTCCAGTCTTGGTTTGAATGCGAACCGTTCTTCTTGCCCATTAATGGTGAATGTGATTTCTCTAGCTCCGACGTTAATGGTTGCATTTGCAGTGTTTAGGAATGGTCGCCCGAGGATGAGGGGTATCTTCCTCTCTTCCTGCATGTCAAGTACTACAAAATCTACAGGAATGAAAAAGTTGCGGATTTTACCGGAATATTTTCTACGATTCCTACGAGATAGAGGACCGATTGGTCAGCTAATTGCAAACACATCGAGGTTGGTGTGAGCGTAGAATAGTTGAGTTTGTCAAACACTGTCTTGGGCATGATGCTAACACTTGCTCCAAGATCACATAATGCGTTCTCAAATATCTGGTCTCTGATTGAACAATCAATAGTGGGACACCCTGAATCCTTCTTCTTAGCAGGAGAAGAACTCAGAATTGCCTCACTACACTCCTCCGTTAGTTTGACAACTTCAGTAGAAGGTAGTGGTCCTTTGTTGTTGAGGATGGTTCAAAGATACTTCGCATAGGTAGGTACCTGCATGGCATCTAGCAATGGAATATTGACATATAACTTCTGAATTACCTCCACAAACTTACCAAATTGATCATCTGTTTTAATTCTTCTTATTCTGCGTGGAAACGGTAGGAGGGTTGTGTCATGAAAATCTTGAGTTAATTCTTAATCTTGAGGTTCAACTGGTGGTGAAACTTCTTCTTCTCTGCTGTCCTTATCAATTCCTTCTTCTACCTGTACTAAATGTGGTGGTCTACGTGATCCTTTTGGGTAAGGTGGATCACTTGTAGACTTATCTCCTCTAGTAGATATTCCTTTTACTGGCTCAGAGTTAGTAGTAAACAAAGTAGAAGACAATTGTGCAATTTGTAATTCTATCTTTTATTAAATAGTATTTGATCTTTAACAGCAGAAGAGAAATTATCTAACTTAGAATTTATTCCTTCTAAAATTTTGTAACAACCCTAAAAAAATCCACACAATCTAAAAATCCCAACCAATTAAAATTTTTCATTTATTTATTGTGAAAACCCATTTTTCTTGTGCAAGCATATAGGTTTCATTATGAAATTGGTAAATAAAGGAATGTAGTTTGCATTTTAATTCCAATCACATAGAATAATAACTTATGCATCACATTTGGGATTTATTGCAATTTATGTTTGTATTTACTCAATATGTTAAATGGGCAATATATGTATATATACACTAAACTGAAAACAAAAAAGGAGAAAGAGAGTTCGGCCAGCCAGTCAGCCCGAGCCAGCCCGACCTTCCTCTCCTCATCTCACCGCGCGCGGCCCACGTCGCGGCTCGGCAGCGCACGCGCACGACCGGCACACACGCGCTCGCGCTCGCTCGCGCTCGCTGCCAACCCGGTCCCGCCTGTCAGCCGCTCTCGTCCCCCACTGTTCTTCTTCCTCACGAAGGCGACGCACCTGCCGGGGGTGTCGCGCGAATGGCGTGACCCCGGTCCCACAGCCGACAGCATGGCAGAGCCCTGGACCCCGCTGTTCCCCTCCTGTCCCCTCCTTTCTTGGCCGCCAAGCGAACCCGCGCCATCCGGAGCCCTAGATCCACTCGAGCCACGGCCCTTCGATCGGCCGAGCGCAATCGAGACCGTTCGCCATTGGAGCTGGCCAAGCTCGCCTATAAATTGGAGCACCCCGAAGCCTTACCCTCATTTCCCCTCGCCGCCACCGCAGCACAGACCGGCACACCGCACAAACCGAGAGAGAGAGCGTAGGAGAAGGGCAGAGCAGAGGAGGAGAAGCTGCCGGAGCGCCGCCGCCGCGGAGCACGCCGGAGCCGGACACGGAGGAGAAGCCCGAGCTGCGGACGAGGAGCGGCACGGCACTGCGATCGCTCTGCACGGCTCCGACTCGCCACTGCACCGCCATCCTAGCTTCACCGACACCACGGTGAGCCACCGCACGCCATGTCCGAACCTTGCCCTGCTTTTGCCATGGCGTTCCACCCTCGGGACGCGCAGGCACGAGCCTATACCGGCTCGGGAAGATCACCTGCACCATGCACTCACTCGACCAGCCAAAACCCCCGGATTACAAGCTTGCTAGACCGAGAACGCAGCACGACGCGTTCTCGGCGGAGCGCGCTCACCACCGACGCGTTCCGACGCCGAATCACCCGTTCCGAGCAATCCGACTAGCACCCGTACAGGTTAGAACGTCGTGGAGCACCGCCACGACCCCCTTGAGCTAGCTACGCGGATCTAAGCGCTAGAGGAAGCCTGAATCGCCTTGGCCGCGTGCGCCGCGACCTTACCGGAGCGCCGCCGCGAGCCGTAGCCAAAAGAAGGTCATGCCATGGCTAAGTTCGCCACCAGAGTGTTGTATGCCTCTCTGGCCTCACCAATTTGACAAGACCGCATTCGATTGAACCAATACTTGGTCGTAGCCGCGATGCCGCTTTCCGCCGTCGCGACGACATCGCCGCCGACAGGTTCCGCCTCGCCTAAACCCGTTCCGAGTACCCCCGGTCGCCTCGCGCTGCGGAGAAAGGCCGCCGAGGTTCGCCAAGTCTGCCTCGGCACCGCCGCTAGAAAGCCGAGCCCTGTCTTGCCGAAATATGGCCATCGCCGCCCTGTCACCGACCGCCACACCGGAGAGACACCGCCGCCTTGAACAGACGCCCTGGAACCCTGCTAGCACCGAATTTCCGATTCGCCCGAGCCTCCCCAGGAGAGCTCGGGAGAGCAGCCCCTTCGGCGCCCAAATTTCCGATTCGCCCGAGCCTCCGCGGGAGACCTCGGGAGAATGGCACCCTCGGCACCCAAATGTCCGATTCGCCCGAGCCTCCGCAGGAGACCTCGGGAGAACGGCACCCTCGGCACCCAAATTTCCGATTCGCCCGAGCCTCCGCAGGAGACCTCGGGAGAACGGCACCCTCGGGCACCCAAATTTCCGATTCGCCCGAGCCTCCGCGGGAGACCTCGGGAGAACGGCACCCTCGGGCGCACCAAATCTCCGATTCGCCCGAGCCCCCCGGGGAGAGCTCGGGAGAGCGGCACCCTCGGCGCCGCGAATTTCCGATTCGCCCGAGCCCCGCCGAGGTACGCCGAACTTTGCCGAGCCCCGCCGAGCTACCCCCGACCACCGCCGAGCTCCGCCGAGATACCCCCAACCACAGCCGAGCTACCACCGACCACCGCCGAGCCACGCCGAGCCACGCCAACTCCGGCAACTCTCTGGGAACCAGCATCGAACACCTGGACGACCATCGGGTCTGTGTTCTGTTGAGGCGCCACATGCCGCACTACTGGACCCGCGCGCCACATCCCGAGCTGCCCCTGATTAACCGACTAGTTTTCCCATTTTCAGAAAATAGGATAATCTTCGGAAATTCATAACTTATTCGTACGATGACCAAAAATTGCGCACCATATATCAAAATTCTCAGAAAAATGAGATCTACAATCTAAGACTATGTTTGTGTGCATTTGGCTCTTTGTTTTATTGGATTTTTCTGAAATACTCTATAGGAGTCGCTGACGCGACTATTTCGTGTTCGATTTCAGAGCCGGAGGAGGATCTGACTAAGGAAGACGACCACGAGTACTTCCAAGAGCTAGGAGACGACTACGAAGGTGCCACGTCCCACCAAATCCTTAGATCCTATTACGCATTGCAAATGACATTGTTGCTATTGCTTTATGATTATGTATGGATTGGTTGCATGGTAGTATATTTGAATTCCCTGCCTTGATAAGACTTTACCCTGCTATCCGCTGTTAGGTTAGCTGCTGCTTATTTTACTGTTACTCTTCCACTACTTACTACTTGCTATATGCTATGTGGTGGAATTGGGACGGTGTATATCTGATTATAACTACTGGGAGAGAGTGCTGCGTGCGTCTTGGGTGCGTGGTAAGGGTTGATGTCGACCAAGTGGGATGTGAGACGAGCCCATGGGGCAAGTCGTGCCGGGGGTGCAACCTGGGCATCCCCAAGCGAGATACCTGTGGCGGGTAAAGTTGTTGAGGAGGTTCCGGGTGGGATAGCCTTGGTGGTTTGAAGCCTGTGGACGGAGGTGCTGTGATGGCACGGGGAGAGTATCCCCTAAGTGGAGATGCCTGCTTGGTCAAACCTAGGATGGACTAGTTTCAGGTTCATGGGAATCCTTTTCTACTCACTCGCTTCTGATGGGCGGGAGACGGCTGGACTACTTGGTAGGACGGTGCCACTACTGCTAGGTTGAAAGGTGATAAGGGTGGGCGGAGACGGTCGATGGGTTCCCGTTCCGTCCTAGATGCACAGTACCACTGGATGGGCCCGGTACTGTGTCTCCCAGTCTCAGCATAACGGTGTAGGATCCGGAATATCACAGGGCTGAGTGGTAGGGTGGCATCGACCTAGGCAAGCAAGCACCCGGAATTCTGCCTAGGTGTTTGCGCAACACCTATGATGGCTAATCTTGTGAGTAGTGAAACCTCTGCAGAGTGTATGGTTGATCGATCGATACATATGCCAACCTGTTGGCTATGGACCTTTCCTGTGAAGCTTCTACTAGTGTAGTGAGTGTTCTCTTCTCCCCCTGGATGACATTTTTCCGGCAGTGTACCCGTTGTGGTAGTGTGCCGCTGAGATAGGCCCGAGAGGGAGTTGGGCTTGTCGAATGAGAGTGAGGTGTGGGTAAGTGAGGTGTGGTGATGGGAAAAGGGATGATGGTGTTAACTGGTGATAAAACTTGACTAATTAAAACATTGATTACAGCTGCATAGGAAAACCTCAGCCTATAGATCTGCTTGTATAGCCTTGCATCCACTTTCCACAAAGCAAATGCTGCATAGGTGGGCTCCATGGCCAGTACAAATCGTACTGATAAATTTGCTGTCAGGTGACGAGAATGAGTACGACTTCGAGGGAGATGATGACGAGGAATAGGGTCACGTGCTACACTCAAGTTGGCCGTGAAGGATGAATCGCTTCCGCATCTTCCAAAGCTTCTCTGATTGTTGATTCCGCCAGTGTGGCGATGTAATAAATATTTATGTAAGACTTATTTACCGTTGTATGGATCCTGGTGGCAACTGAGATATGGGTAATTTCATGGATTGTTCCAAGCAATCTGTTGAATTACAATTCGAGCCTGTGGATTTCCCTTCGTGGAAATCGAGGTCGTTTCAGTTGGTATCGGAGCCATACTTGACTGTAGGACGAGACCCATAGGAAATGGACGTGAGAATAGGAAGCCAGACTCTCTTTCGGTTATATTACCGACCTTGCATTCACTTTTTATGCAATGGCTTATCTAATACAAGGACCTGCTAATCCGTTTCTTGAAAAATTTGCAGATGACCAGCCTTGGACCACCACTTCGTCCACTGCACCACGGCACTATTGAGATCCCGATCAAATGGCCATTGACCTTATGCACCAGTAGCTTATGGGACCCTGCGTAGCCTTTAGACTAGTGATACCATGAGTTGTCCTGTCATTGGCTATCTGCGCATAGCATGATCTTCTTAGCAGCTAGGAACATCCTTTATGTAATAATAACCATGTGATGAGTGACATTTGGATCTTATGCTTCTTATGGTTCTTTATGCTTCTTTGGTTGAGTGTAGGATAGCATGAAAAATGTTTTAATTCATTTAAATCGTTGAAAACATCTAACTCCTACTTAAACAACTACAAGATTATTACTGCACTGAGCATGTACCTAATAACTTCAGATGTCGATGAGACGTTCCGCGCGTTTGGAGAACCGCCAGCCCTCCCCCGCGCCTGCGCCAGGACGTGGGCGTGGTCGCAACCGTGGACGCCCAGCTGGCAGACGTGCTGGAGTTAACCTGGAAGAAGAGCTGCGCCGGGCAGAGGATGCACCGCCAGTGATCAATCCGCCACCACAAGGCGAGAATGTGCCTCCACCACCGCCACCGCCGCCGCCACCGACGTTGGCGGAAGTGATGGCTCAGCAGACCCAGCTGCTGCATGCCATAGCTACTGGGATGAACAGGCACCACGGGCCACCCCAGAATGACTTCCAAAGGAAACTGGAGGGTTTCCTGAAGCTGAGGCCACCTACCTTCGACGGGACCGACAGCGATCCTCTCGCTGCCGATGATTGGCTTAAGGAGATGGAGAAGAAGCTGGACCTGACCACTTGCTCCGACGAGGAGTGTGTTGGGATTGCTAGCCACCAGCTGACCGGTGCTGCACGGGCATGATGGGACAACTACACCAGCGCTCACGAGGACCCAGCCCGCATTGACTGGGATGAGTTCACCGAGGCTTTCCGTGACCACCACATTCCTGAGGGAGTCATGGAGGCCAAGGAGAACGAGTTTCGCAACATCTCCCAGGGAGCTGACCGGATCCACGAGTACACCACCCGCTTCAACTGCTTGCTCCGCTACGCACCTGCGTCTTGCGTGAGTTCCGAGAAGGAAAAGATGTACTACTACAGGAAGGGACTTCAGACCAAGATCAGGTTGGCTCTGTCAGGGAACAAGAGCTACACTCTGCGTGAGCTGATTGACCACTGTATTGAGATCGAGAAGGATCGCATGGAAGCACGACTGGAATTCGAGGCCCAGAACAGGGGAAAGAAGCGCCGCTCTGAGGGACCCGCTCGCACTGCTCCACCCCAGAGACAGCGAACGGGTGCACCTCCGCCTTTTCGAGCTCGCCAGGGACCCTCTTCGGGAACGAGCCGTGGTGGTACCAACAGCAGCAACTATCACCGCCCCGCTCAGACCTACCCTGCGCCGACTCGAGCTGTGCAGAACACACCCGCCCCCGCTGCCAACACGCCAAGGACAAGCAATTGGAAGGCTCCTGCGACAGCTACAGCAGGCAGTGCGCCCTTCACTTGCTTCGGATGCGGAAAGCCTGGACACCGTGTGGCTGTGTGCCCCGACCTCAACCGCGCACCAGCAGCTGCACAGGGCACACCGAACCGGGGATCTGCTACCCGAGGAAGACTGAACCACATGACCGCTGAGGAAGCTGAAGCTGCACCTGATGCTGTGTACGGTACGTTCCTAGTTCAGGGTAACATGGCTACAGTTCTGTTCGATTCGGGAGCTACATGTTCATACATTTCATCTGCATATGCACGTATGCATAACATACCTGTAACCCCGAGAGCAAACCCCATCCTAACTAGCTCGCCCTTAGGAACCTTCAGAAGCATTCACATATGTAGGGGAGTGATAATCACAATCGAGGGACTTGACTTTCGAGCTGACCTAACCCTATTACCCTCCAATAGCTTAGATGTCATCTTAGGCATGGACTGGCTAACCAAACACCGGGGAGTGATATCTTGTTCACCTAGATATGTTCAGGTAACCCACCCTTGGGGAACAGCTGTCCGATGTGTACCCCAAACCGAGAGAGTCCAAGCCCTCCTATGTGCCCTGGAGACTAAAGCAGATAGGACAGAGCTGACATTCAGAGATGTGCCAGTAGTCTGTGAATTCAATGACGTATTTCCAGAGGAGTTGCCAGGAATGCCACCAGATAGAGATGTGGAGTTTGTTATAGAGCTGATGCCAGGGACTGCACCGATTGCCAAAAGACCCTACAGAATGTCGGCTGATGAGTTGAAGGAACTCAAGAAGCAGCTGGGAGAATTACTGGAGAAGGGTTTCATTAGGCCAAGTGCTTCGCCCTGGGGATCTCCCGTTTTGTTTGTCAAGAAGAAGGATGGCACGATGAGGATGTGCATTGACTACCGGAATCTGAATGCGGTTACAGTCAAGAATAAGTACCCATTGCCCCGCATCGATGATCTGTTAGATCAATTGAGTAAGGCCAAGTACTTCTCAAAGATCGATCTCCGATCAGGGTATCATCAGATGAAGATCAGGGAAGAAGATATTCCGAAGACTGCATTTGTCACTAGATATGGACAATATGAGTGCACAGTAGTCTCATTTGGACTCACTAATGCTCCGGCATACTTCATGAACATGATGAACAAGGTCTTCATGAATGAGCTAGACAAGTTTGTGGTGGTATTCATTGATGATATATTGGTTTATTCAGCCACAAAAGAGGAACATGAACATCATCTGAGGACCGTATTGGAGAGGTTGTCTCGCAACCAACTATACGCCAAATTCTCCAAGTGCGAATTCTGGCTTGAGGAAGTTGCTTTCCTTGGACACGTACTGTCAGGAGAAGGAGTCGCAGTAGACCCAGCCAAAATTGAAGCTGTGAAAGAGTGGGAACAACCCTGTAATGTGTCAGAAATCAGAAGCTTTTTGGGACTTGCAGGATACTATCGCAGATTTATTGAGAACTTCTCCAAGATTGCAAGACCCATGACCAACTTGCTGAAGAAAGAGAACAAGTTTATATGGACTCCTGAATGTGAGAAGAGTTTTCAGACCTTGAAGGAGAAGCTCACTACTACACCTGTACTAGCCCTGCCCGATATTCACAAGGATTTTGTTGTATATTGTGATGCCTCTCGGCAAGGTTTGGGCTGTGTACTAATGCAAGAAGGAAGAGTGATAGCTTATGCCTCAAGACAGTTGAAGGAGCATGAGCAGCGATACCCGACTCATGACCTAGAACTTGCAGCCGTGGTACATGCACTCAAGATTTGGAGACACTATCTGATAAGCAACAAGTGTGACATCTACACTGACCACAAGAGCCTGAAGTACTTCTTCACTCAGGAAGATCTGAATATGAGGCAGCGCAGATGGCTAGAACTCATCAAGGACTATGATCTTGAGATCCATTATCACCCAGGAAAGGCCAATGTTGTCGCTGATGCACTTAGCCGCAAAAGCTACTGCCATACCCTCATCACCAACTCTATGCCACCTGAGCTCAGGAGAGAGTTCGACGCATTCCAGCTCGAGGTAGTCTCCTATGGCATGCTAAATGAGCTTCGCGTCGAGTACAATCTCACCTCACGAATCCGTGAAGCACAAAAGAACTGTCCTGAGATAGACTATATCCGTGGTTTGATGAAGCTGGGAAGAGGCCCTGAATACCGAGAAGATGAGCAGGGAACTGTATGGTACAAAGATAGAATCTGTGTACCGACGGATTCGGCGATACGAGAAGAGATTCTGTCGGAAGGGCATGACTCCAAATATTGCATACACCCAGGGTCAGCCAAGATGTACCATGATCTAAGGAAGCACTTCTGGTGGGAGAATATGAAGACAGACATTGCAGGGCATGTAGCCCGATGTGATACATGCAATAGAATCAAGGCCGAACATCAGAGACCAGCAGGGTTGCTACAACCAGTTGAGATACCAGAATGGAAGTGGGAGTGCATATCCATGGACTTCATAATAGGACTGCCCCGATCCGAGCATGGATATGATTCTATATGGGTAATAGTGGACCGACTAACCAAAGTTGCACATTTTATACCGGTCAAAAGGAAGTATAGAGTTGAAAAGCTAGCAGATCTATACGTATCAAACATTTTGAAGTTACATGGGGCGCCTCTGAGTATTATATCTGACCGAGGCTCACAGTTTGTATCACAGTTCTGGAAATCCTTGCACAAGTCCATCGGGACCAAGCTCGACTATAGCACAGCATACCACCCGCAAACAGACGGGCAAACAGAAAGAGTGAACCAGATTCTCGAGGACATGTTACGTGCTTGTGTATTGAGGTACAAGGAAGGATGGGAGAGCTGTCTACCCCACGCCGAGTTCTCATACAACAACAGCTATCAAACAAGCCTCAAGATGTCACCGTTTGAAGCATTGTATGGGAGACCCTGTAGGACCCCACTAATGTGGTCAGAACCAGGTGAGAGGACATTCTTCGGTCCTGCTAAGATTGTGGAAGCAGAAGAAGGTGTTGCCCAAGTAAGAGAGAATTTGAGGATTGCACAGAGTAGGCAAAAGAGCTATGCAGATAGAAGACGTAGAAAGCTTGAGTTCGAGGTTGGGGATTATGTCTACCTCAAGGTATCTCCACTTCGTGGCACTGTCAGATTCCACGTAAAAGGGAAATTGGCACCAAGATATGTTGGGCCATACAAGATCTGTAAAAGGGTTGGAAAGCTTGCTTACAAGCTGGAACTACCTGAGGAATTATCTGGAGTACACCCCGTGTTCCATGTCTCGCAATTAAGGAAGTGTTTGAAGCTTCCCGAGGAGCAAGTTCCTACAGATGCATTAGACCTGCAAGACACACTTGAATACAAGGAACATCCGATCAAGATCTTGGCACGGGATACCAAAGAGACGCGAAACAAAACCATTCCGATGTGCAAGGTACAGTGGAGCAATCACACTGAAAGGGAAGCTACGTGGGAGAAGGAATCGGACTTGCGGATTATGTTTCCTTACCTCTTCGATGGGTACGTTAACTCTGAATCTCGAGGTCGAGATCCTAATGAGGGGGGAGGACTGTAACAACCCTAAAAAAATCCACACAATCTAAAAATCCCAACCAATTAAAATTTTTCATTTATTTATTGTGAAAACCCATTTTTCTTGTGCAAGCATATAGGTTTCATTATGAAATTGGTAAATAAAGGAGTGTAGTTTGCATTTTAATTCCAATCACATAGAATAATAACTTATGCATCACATTTGGGATTTATTGCAATTTATGTTTGTATTTACTCAATATGTTAAATGGGCAATATATGTATATATACACTAAACTGAAAACAAAAAAGGAGAAAGAGAGTTCGGCCAGCCAGTCAGCCCGAGCCAGCCCGACCTTCCTCTCCTCATCTCACCGCGCGCGGCCCACGTCGCGGCTCGGCAGCGCACGCGCACGACCGGCACACACGCGCTCGCGCTCGCGCTCGCTGCCAACCCGGTCCCGCCTGTCAGCCGCTCTCGTCCCCCACTGTTCTTCTTCCTCACGAAGGCGACGCACCTGCCGGGGGTGTCGCGCGAATGGCGTGACCCCGGTCCCACAGCCGACAGCATGGCAGAGCCCTGGACCCCGCTGTTCCCCTCCTGTCCCCTCCTTTCTTGGCCGCCAAGCGAACCCGCGCCATCCGGAGCCCTAGATCCACTCGAGCCACGGCCCTTCGATCGGCCGAGCGCAATCGAGACCGTTCGCCATTGGAGCTGGCCAAGCTCGCCTATAAATTGGAGCACCCCGAAGCCTTACCCTCATTTCCCCTCGCCGCCACCGCAACACAGACCGGCACACCGCACAAACCGAGAGAGAGAGCGTAGGAGATGGGCGGAGCAGAGGAGGAGAAGCTGCCGGAGCGCCGCCGCCGCGGAGCACGCCGGAGCCGGACACGGAGGAGAAGCCCGAGCTGCGGACGAGGAGCGGCACGGCACTGCGATCGCTCTGCACGGCTTCGACTCGCCACTGCACCGCCATCCTAGCTTCACCGACACCACGGTGAGCCACCGCACGCCATGTCCGAACCTTGCCCTGCTTTTGCCATGGCGTTCCACCCTCGGGACGCGCAGGCACGAGCCTATACCGGCTCGGGAAGATCACCTGCACCATGCACTCACTCGACCAGCCAAAACCCCCGGATTACAAGCTTGCTAGACCGAGAACGCAGCACGACGCGTTCTCGGCGGAGCGCGCTCACCACCGACGCGTTCCGACGCCGAATCACCCGTTCCGAGCAATCCGACTAGCACCCGTACAGGTTAGAACGTCGTGGAGCACCGCCACGACCCCCTTGAGCTAGCTACGCGGATCTAAGCGCTAGAGGAAGCCTGAATCGCCTTGGCCGCATGCGCCGCGACCTTACCGGAGCGCCGCCGCGAGCCGTAGCCAAAAGAAGGTCATGCCATGGCTAAGTTCGCCACCAGAGTGTTGTATGCCTCTCTGGCCTCACCAATTTGACAAGACCGCATTCGATTGAACCAATACTTGGTCGTAGCCGCGATGCCGCTTTCCGCCGTCGCGACGACATCGCCGCCGACAGGTTCCGCCTCGCCTAAATCCGTTCCGAGTACCCCCGGTCGCCTCGCGCTGCGGAGAAAGGCCGCCGAGGTTCGCCAAGTCTGCCTCGGCACCGCCGCTAGAAAGCCGAGCCCAGTCTTGCCGAAATATGGCCATCGCCGCCCTGTCACCGACCGCCACACCGGAGAGACACCGCCGCCTTGAACAGACGCCCTGGAACCCTGCTAGCACCGAATTTCCGATTCGCCCGAGCCTCCCCAGGAGAGCTCGGGAGAGCAGCCCCTTCGGCGCCCAAATTTCCGATTCGCCCGAGCCTCCGCGGGAGACCTCGGGAGAATGGCACCCTCGGCACCCAAATGTCCGATTCGCCCGAGCCTCCGCAGGAGACCTCGGGAGAACGGCACCCTCGGCACCCAAATTTCCGATTCGCCCGAGCCTCCGCAGGAGACCTCGGGAGAACGGCACCCTCGGGCACCCAAATTTCCGATTCGCCCGAGCCTCCGCGGGAGACCTCGGGAGAACGACACCCTCGGGCGCACCAAATCTCCGATTCGCCCGAGCCCCCCGGGGAGAGCTCGGGAGAGCGGCACCCTCGGCGCCGCGAATTTCCGATTCGCCCGAGCCCCGCCGAGGTATGCCGAACTTTGCCGAGCCCCGCCGAGCTACCCCCGACCACCGCCGAGCTCCGCCGAGATACCCCCAACCACAGCCGAGCTACCACCGACCACCGCCGAGCCACGCCGAGCCACGCCAACTCCGGCAACTCTCTGGGAACCAGCATCGAACACCTGGACGACCATCGGGTCTGTGTTCTGTTGAGGCGCCACATGCCGCACTACTGGACCCGCGCGCCACATCCCGAGCTGCCCCTGATTAACCGACTAGTTTTCCCATTTTCAGAAAATAGGATAATCTTCGGAAATTCATAACTTATTCGTACGATGACCAAAAATTGCGCACCATATATCAAAATTCTCAGAAAAATGAGATCTACAATCTAAGACTATGTTTGTGTGCATTTGGCTCTTTGTTTTATTGGATTTTTCTGAAATACTCTATAGGAGTCGCTGACGCGACTATTTCGTGTTCGATTTCAGAGCCGGAGGAGGATCTGACTAAGGAAGACGACCACGAGTACTTCCAAGAGCTAGGAGACGACTACGAAGGTGCCACGTCCCACCAAATCCTTAGATCCTATTACGCATTGCAAATGACATTGTTGCTATTGCTTTATGATTATGTATGGATTGGTTGCATGGTAGTATATTTGAATTCCCTGCCTTGATAAGACTTTACCCTGCTATCCGCTGTTAGGTTAGCTGCTGCTTATTTTACTGTTACTCTTCCACTACTTACTACTTGCTATATGCTATGTGGTGGAATTGGGACGGTGTATATCTGATTATAACTACTGGGAGAGAGTGCTGCGTGCGTCTTGGGTGCGTGGTAAGGGTTGATGTCGACCAAGTGGGATGTGAGACGAGCCCATGGGGCAAGTCGTGCCGGGGGTGCAACCTGGGCATCCCCAAGCGAGATACCTGTGGCGGGTAAAGTTGTTGAGGAGGTTCCGGGTGGGATAGCCTTGGTGGTTTGAAGCCCGTGGACGGAGGTGCTGTGATGGCACGGGGAGAGTATCCCCTAAGTGGAGATGCCTGCTTGGTCAAACCTAGGATGGACTAGTTTCAGGTTCATGGGAATCCTTTTCTACTCACTCGCTTCTGATGGGCGGGAGACGGCTGGACTACTTGGTAGGACGGTGCCACTACTGCTAGGTTGAAAGGTGATAAGGGTGGGCGGAGACGGTCGATGGGTTCCCGTTCCATCCTAGATGCACAGTACCACTGGATGGGCCCGGTACTGTGTCTCTCAGTCTCAGCATAACGGTGTAGGATCCGGAATATCCCAGGGCTGAGTGGTAGGGTGGCATCGACCTAGGCAAGCAAGCACCCGGAATTCTGCTTAGGTGTTTGCGCAACACCTATGATGGCTAATCTTGTGAGTAGTGAAACCTCTGCAGAGTGTATGGTTGATCGATCGATACATATGCCAACCTGTTGGCTATGGACCTTTCCTGTGAAGCTTCTACTAGTGTAGTGAGTGTTCTCTTCTCCCCCTGGATGACATTTTTCCGGCAGTGTACCCGTTGTGGTAGTGTGCCGCTGAGATAGGCCCGAGAGGGAGTTGGGCCTGTCGAATGAGAGTGAGGTGTGGGTAAGTGAGGTGTGGTGATGGGAAAAGGGATGATGGTGTTAACTGGTGATAAAACTTGACTAATTAAAACATTGATTACAGCTGCATAGGAAAACCTCAGCCTATAGGTCTGCTTGTATAGCCTTGCATCCACTTTCCACAAAGCAAATGCTGCATAGGTGGGCTCCGTGGCCAGTACAAATCGTACTGATAAATTTGCTGTCAGGTGACGAGAATGAGTACGACTTCGAGGGAGATGATGACGAGGAATAGGGTCACGTGCTACACTCAAGTTGGCCGTGAAGGATGAATCGCTTCCGCATCTTCCAAAGCTTCTCTGATTGTTGATTCCACCAGTGTGGCGATGTAATAAATATTTATGTAAGACTTATTTACCGTTGTATGGATCCTGGTGGCAACTGAGATATGGGTAATTTCATGGATTGTTCCAAGCAATCTGTTGAATTACAATTCGAGCCTGTGGATTTCCCTTCGTGGAAATCGAGGTCGTTTCAAATTTTATCATTAAAAGCAAGCTTCTTATAAATACTTTCATTAATCCTAGCTTGTTCTAATATTAATTCTCTTAAAGGTGGTTGTCTCCGATTTGAAAAATTATAATTGCCCTGGTACTTACCTTGACTGGTTGACCGAGGTTGAGTCCATCCTTGTTTCTGAGTAGTGGACTTGATAACTGTACTAATATCTTCTGGGGAATTTGCAAACTCAACTCCTAAATATTCTTCGCATTGATTTTGGGCGTTGAATGCATCTTGAATAGCTTGACGATCTCTTTAATAATTAGCTCTTTGCTCTAACCAGTTCAACAACACATCCATCTTGGTTGATAGTGCACACACTTCTTCGGGAACTTCTTCACTCTTATGGCATGTCTGAGTATTGTTTGTCCAATTCTGATTTTCTGCTATCCTTGCCATAATGTCTTCAGCTCTTCCAGGGGTGACTGACATAAATGATCCTTCAGCAGTGGCATCCAGTTGCTCACGTGACCTTTGAGTTAGTCCGTGATAAAATGTTTGCATGAGCAACCATTTTTCCATTCCATGATGAGGACAATCTGATAGGTAATCTTGAAAACATTCCCAGGCTTCTGGAATAGATTCACCTTTCTACTGACAAAATTCTGAAATCTTTCCTCGTAAAGCATTGGTTCTGCTTACTGGGAAAAACTTTTCTAGGAAAGCTTTTGAACATTCTCCCCATGTCTTGACCTGATCTTTATTCTGATAAAACCACTGCTTCGCTCTTCCCTCCAGTGAGAACAGAAATAAACGAAGTAGCACGATGTCTTGAGGAATGCCTTTGATGTCGATGGTGTTGCCTATCTCCAAAAAATTCTGCAGATGGACACTTGCATCTTCATCTTTCTTTCCACTGAATGTGATTGCTTGTACCATTTTGATGAGGCTTGGCTTGATCTCGTAATCATGATCTTCAAGGTTAAAAGTTGGCCCAACGCAAATATTCTCAGTGCTTTGAGCGGAGAATTCACGTAGAGTTTTCTCAGCCATGGCTTCACAAAATAGTGTAAGACCCTTCTTCCTATCGTTGTTCCTGATTGATAAGAGTTAAAGTATACAACCAATCCTGCACTTTTAAACATAAACAAAGCATGGGTAAGTCTGCAATATATTAAAATAGAGCAAAGTCATAATGAGATACAAGATAAGATTATCGATCTCCAGACGAACAGATCTAGAATCCTGAGCGTAGCGCCCAACTCCACTTGAACCTTGCTAGACGCCTAAACTATGAACTTGAAGAACTAGAGCCCTATTTCTAATCTCTGGAAACCCTAACTTCTGTCTACTCTTGACAAATGAAGCAGGAGGAATGAATTGGTGCTCTGGGAGGGGGTCTGCCCCTTTATTTATAGCCCGGTAGGGTGAACGTGCGCTGTTGGATCAAACCGATTTAACATAGGGCTGAGATGCATCCTTGGAGGCGGCGGAAGAAGACTCTGGAAGGCGGCGGTGAAACCCTAGGGGGCGCCGCCCGGCCCCACCTTAGGACCAGCCAGCCCCACAACCTGCCAGGTGGGGCCCCGCTTGCTTCGAGTAGTTTCTACACTCTTCAAGGGTCCCGATGACGATGTTTCCTTCGCGGTTAAGTTTCGTGGTAATTTATCACTTTAATCCTTCTTTTAAGCCTTTCTGGAATAATTCCTGGAAAATAGATAATTCACCAAAACTCATGGAATCTGTTAGTAATAACCCCTATGTTTCTGTTATTGCTCCTTTCTAAGCTTTAGTTGACGGTATAAAATTGGTACTTAACGACCGTCAACACCCCCCTCGAATCGTGCATTGCTTCAATTTATCTCCTTATCCTTCAATAAAAATGAAAATAAAAATTTGAATTCTTGCATCCCAAAATAAAAAGAGATAAAATTCATGACATTTGAAGAGTAGAGGTGACACAAAGTTCAATTCATGCATATGCCTTTGCTTGTGGGTAAATATCTTGATAGGAAATCATATTGACCAAGATGTTGATAAATGTGAGATAATTCGTGGCTCATGATTCACACTTTTTCCATTCAAAGTACTTAGAAGTTTATTTTTGAAAATGTCACAAAACCATAGTGTCACTTACTCCTCAATAGTAAGAAAATTCCTACCAAAGCCATATATGATTGTTGACGGTGGATATACCATAAAATTCCACATTCAAACACCGTCAACAGGCCTCCAATTCAAAGGAGAATAAACATATCATGAGCATATTTTATCAATAACTAGTTCCACATGTACTCTTAAGCTTGTGAACGCAGGGAAGATGAATTAGAGCAGAAATGAACACTTGCAGCCCAATAATGTGGTTCGGCCGAACCATGTATTTAGGAACTAAGTCATCACACATCAAGACATGGTGCAAAACATCACTTGGAAGACAGGAGAGCCAAGGGTGGGCCCACCCATGGGTCGGCCGAACTGCCCATGGGGCCCACCTGGCTCTGGTGACATGGCAGGATCCGTGTGACCTTCCACTCAGCTTATTTCAGCCCTCAGATCAACATGTGTTTCCATTCAATGGTTGAGAAGCAAAGCACAAGGATTCAATGTGACAACATGCAAACGAAGTGGAACCAACATAAGGGGACAGTCTGTGACAGATGGGGACCATGGTGGTGGGTCCAACCCACCAGGTGTGGGTCGGCCGAACCACTATTTGTGGGCCCAGGCCACCTACACCTTCCCTGACAAGTGGGGACACCTTCTGGAAGACCCTGGCTGGGCCCACCTATCATGGGGGGTCGGCCGAACCCCCTGGTGCCCAGCCAGGTCGGTTAGCCTCCACCGCCTTCCAGCATGCTTCCCATGTGATGGAATTACCTCTGCCGTCCATCTTGAGGCGGTTCATCCAAGGGTGGAGAGGCATGGAGCACACGGATCGCTGACGTGGCACCCCTCCATCTCCTCCTATAAATAGAGGCTGCATCCACCCTCTCAAGACATGATTCATTCAAGATACAAGTGAAGAAGTAGTGTAGTTCCACCTTTAGTAGTAGTTGTAGTCTAGTGTGGGAGTTAGAGTTGAGTCGAGCTGCGCTCGGGGTCTCCGGAGTCGTCTGCTGGAGAGTCTGGTATAGCTCTTGTGTCTTTCTCTTTCTGTAAGACTTATATACTTTAATATATTATTCCTGCTTTACTTTACTGAGTATTTACTTAGTGCATTACTCTAATAGTATTGTTGTGAGTTATCATATTACTTGGTCGGTTTGCATTAGATTGTGATCCTGTAACCAGCTCACGTGTGTAGTTCATCGCCTGTTATAGGGTGCTCTAGTTGCCTTGATCACTGCTAGAGTAGTAAGGCTTAGTGTAAGCGTGGTGCATAGATTAGATCTTGCCTTTGAATGCTGCTTGTCGCACGGATTGTTTGTGGGTGCTAGCAGGTGGTGACAGCCCTGTCTAGTCTTAGCATCCCTACACGTGTTTTAGGCAAGTTCTTAAAAGGTAGGCTCCCATAAGAGAATAGCTGCTTCGGGTAGAGGTTATATCCTCTACTGTCTCGCCTATCCCCTACACACTGGAAGTAAGGTAGCAGTCCTAGTGTACTTCGTCCATTTGATAGGATAGTTCATAGGAGTAAAGCAAGAATCACAGGAACCTTTCTCACTCGTTGTCCTCCCACCTAGCTATACTATACTAGTTATCTTTTAGCAATTCATTTGTTATCTTTGAATCATCACCTTCCTATCATACTTCGATTACCCCCTCTACACTAGTTGAGCCAATTTGAGATAGATTTAAGGATGTCCTTCTATTAACATTTCTAGCAATCGCTTTCCCTTGGGATAAAATAAATAACGATACCTTGGAATACTCCCGGGTGAAGTGCTACAGTGGTATATTCTGTGCACTTGCGAAATTATCCAATAGACATAAGAAATAACCCCAGCCACTTCGGGCTCCGTTATCAGAGATAGCATAACACCCTTTCTCTGGTGGTTGCGCTAAGAAGTGTCAACAAGCATTTCTGGCGCCGTTGCCGAGGAAAGCATAGCCTAGAAATTTTAATAAGATCGAATCCGGAACCTATCATCAATTTAGTATCAATTAGTTGTAGTAGGGCTTACCCTTGCCTATGCTTCTCTTTATCATGAAGCAAGGCATACATGAGTGGATTTCAGTTTCAAGCCACAGAAATAGAAAATCTAGAGACATCCATCAGGAGTTCTCGACACCGTTCAGTCTCCGATCGGAGGTCCGATTTGGTATTGGAACCACTCAAGGAAGGAGGCTCAGCACTGTCACCTAAGGAAGTTATGGCCCAAAAGACCATCTTCGAGCACTCCCTAAACCCTAAACCCCTGCACCGTCGGCTGACAATGTCACCATTGGTCCGCAGCTTAGCTTGGGGGATGCCACTTTTGAGCTCAAGCCATCCCTTATCAACATGGTGCAAGCCAACCCATTCAGCGGAAAGCCCCATGAGGATGCAAATGCACATCTCTAGAATTTTCTGGAATTGTGTGTCACCATTGCCATAAAAGGAGTTAAAGTGGACGCCATCTGTCTTCGTCTTTTTCCGTTCTCCTTGATTGGAAAGGCAAAACAATGGTTCTATGCTTATCCTGAAGACATGGGCAATTGGACAAGTTGCGCCAATGCATTCCTCAAGAAGTTCTTCCCGATGGGCAAAACCACTGCTCTTCGAGGAAAGATCTCAGGCTTAACACAGTGATTGGATGAGACAATTGCCGAAGCATGGGAACATCTCCAGGAATACATTCGGGAATGTCCTCATCATGCAATCCAAGAATGGCTCCTGATTCAAGGTTTTTACCATGGGCTAACCCCAATAGCTCATAGTCACCTTGATGCCACTACTAGAGGAGCATTCACTTCACTCAATGTCACACAAGCCAAGAATCTGATAGAAAAGATGGTGACAAATCAAGGGTGGAATGAAGATCGACTCCAATCCAAAAAGAAGAACACACATGCCATCCATGAAGTAGATGAAATATCTGAGAAGATGGATCTCCTCTTGAGAAGGTTGGAAGAACGTGCTAATTTCAAGAAAGACCGAGAGGCCATTCAACATTATGCTTCCAAGCATCAATGGGATCAGGTATGTAGTGTATCTTATTCCAAATTAAATCCTGAGAAGATAGACAGCATCAACAACAATTCAAAGTACCCTCAACAAGGAAGATGGGCGTCGAACTCCAAGTTTCAAGGTAAGGTAAATTTTGGTAATCAATTATCATTAAAAGATCTTGTTATGAATCAAGCTAAAATAAATGAAAGCATGAATAAAAAGTTGATAGAAAATGACAAGACCCTTGAAACATTAAATTGTAAGATGGATGCTCTCGCTTCTTCTATTAAAGAACAAATGAGTTTTAATAAAATGTTAGAATCTCAATTAGCTCATCTTGTTTTTACTACTTCATCTCCTAAAAATACTTGCAATATTTCAAATATCAATGCGGTGATCACGAGGGGAGGTAAGTCCACTCGCGATCCACCAAATCCAAACATGGCAGGGAAGGCTGCAAGAAAAGACAAGGAAGATGATGAAGAAGAAGAAGAATTGCCAGCACCTGATGACAACACCAAGTTCCAAGGAAAGACAGCCCCACACGAATATTATGACACCAGTGTGCTGCTACCTTTCCCAAGAACAAGGAAGCAAACCACCGACGAACAATTCAGGAAATTCGTCGAGGTAATTCGTCATCTTTATGTGAATATTCCATTACTTGACGCAATGCGGGTACCAACCTACGCCAAGTACCTAAGAGACATCCTCAACAATAAGCACCCGCTGCCCACAACGGAAATTGTCAAATTGACGAAGGAATACAGCGCGGCCATATTGAACCAACTACCAACCAAGAAGAAGGACCCTGGGTGTCCCAAGCGTCAGCGTCATGCCAAAGGTAGTGTTCGACAAACTCAATCATACTATCTTGTCCCCTACATCAATACGCTTGCAGGTGGCGGATCAATCTGTCCGTTACCCGGCGGGGATAGCGGAAAACATCCCCCGTCAAGATACGCGGATTCTTTGTCCCCGTGGACTTTGTGGTCCTGGACATGGAAGTAGATGAGAAGACTCCACTCATCTTGGGGAGACCATTCCTCAGCACCGCCAATGCACATATTGATGTTGGAGCTGGAGAAATTCAATTCACAATCAATGGGACCCTGGAGACATTCAAATTCCGACCAAAGGTTGAGCAATGCTCATTGATCATGCTTCAGGAAATACATGCCTTTGCTATTGTGAAAGACCTAA
This sequence comes from Eremochloa ophiuroides, assembly GCA_038502445.1. Classification (NCBI taxonomy): domain Eukaryota; kingdom Viridiplantae; phylum Streptophyta; class Magnoliopsida; order Poales; family Poaceae; genus Eremochloa; species Eremochloa ophiuroides. The sequence continues at coordinate 70,964,579 of JAHLJS010000002.1, forward strand.
AGAAGCCCAAATCACAACCATGAGCAAAGAGCAAGCAAGTATGGAAGAGAAAGGTAATACAACCGGCAACACCTCCAAAGAAAATTTCTACACCAGCTGAAGGAGATGGTTTTACTCCAAGGACTTGAAGGATCAACTCTTCCATTAAGGTAAGTACACTAACATTTAATTAAAGTTTACTTCCTTTATTTGCTTAATTGATTTTAGCATTTATATCCAACCCCTGTTCTGTCGATCATTAATTAAGCTCAATATTAAAATAATCAACTATTTGACCTGCTAAGTAAGTTGACACCAGGTGGGGCTCATGGTGGGGTCGGCCGAACCCCATCCTGGTGCCATCCACCTGCCACCTTTTGTCCAAATCAATCCATACCATGCTCTGATATGTCCCATGCATGACAACACCCTAAAATATTACATGTAATCTTGATCATTTAAATGAGTTAGCAAGGCAACCTTGGATTTTCCCTCAACCACTCTTCTGTGCTCTCACATGTTTTAGTGCGAATTTGCTCTACTCAAGCCTCATGTGAACTGCCCTATAGAGTGCTGCAAGACACATACCTGTCAACTCTCACTCTAGACATTAGATCCTTCTCTCTCTCATCTCATGCTTTATTAAAATGCTGACAAGAAAAGTGCACAACAACCATGAGTGAGCCGAGAGCAAAATTTTATCATGACAAAGTCCATTCTCTCTCTCCTTAATTCCACTCATGCAAAGCTTGATCAAAATACCTTTTGCTAATCATGGGAAAGATTCTTACTGAAACCCTTAAGCAAATCACCTCTCTAGAGAATTCTCCCGTGAAGCATCTCATGAGCAAGCTTCCACCAGCCATGGTCATGTCTTGCCCCCTCCTTTGGCCCTTTGTTCCATTCATCACTCACTCCAAGAAAGAATCCCATGAGCAAGCATACAAAGGAGAGAAAGTTCAGCACTTTACTAGGCAAGAGATGACTAGCATAGACACCTTTGTTTGGCACATAGCAAATGGAGGGGGAGCAGGGTTCGGCCGACCCATCAAAGGACCTCAAATCACTCTATCTTTCTCTCTTTTCTACACATGATAGATTCCCATAATTATTGTTGCAAGTGGAGAGAAGGATGGGTTCGGCCGACCAATCCATTGAGCTCCATCATTCCAGCTTCTATTCCATTCAGTCCACCAAAGACACCACCAATTAGTGCCACAAAGTAGATGCAGAAAGGGGGTCGGCCGAACCAGGCCAGGTGCCCCTGCACCCTCTGCTTCCTTCTCCATTTAATCCCCATGCTCGTGAGCTCATTTCTCAAACCAAACCACCAGCAGAGTACTCCGACACTCTAAAACTCTCTCTCGCAAGGCTCTTTCCCTTCCAAAAAGAAAACCCAAAAATATTCTCCTCTCATCCTTGCTCTTCAAGTGTTTATCACCCGAGAGAGTCAACGAATGGTAATCATCAGGTAAAAGGCTCATTAAGCTAAGCTAACCCCTATCCGAAGCTTGGTTCGTGTTTTTGTTTGTGCAAATATGAAGAACCCATTCAAGGCCGCAGCAAAGAAAATGCGCTCAGCATTGAGCGGGAGTTCATCACGACAATCATCCTCCCATGACACTGAGATACAACTCTCAGGGTCACAGGATGAATATTTGTGTGAGGCAACTGAGCCAAGCAACAACACGGAAAATGTTGAACAACCTCCTCATGATCATGAAGAATCTGAAGAAGAGGAAGAACCTGTTAGAACACAAGACCAAGAAACAGGCATTTGGGTCACTCCACAAGAACTTCTCATCCTCAACTCCATCCACAACCGCAACTTCGAACACACCAAGGTAATTGATTTAGGACTCCTCCAACGTACAGGTATGTATGAGGAGTTCTTTGATGTTTTTGGTGCAATAGGATGGGGTGAATTCTGGGATTTTTCTGGGTACTGAGGTAGCAAGAGTCTCACTTTATAATTTATGTGCACAGTAAAAGCAACTACAGACAACATCTATTTTCACCTATTTAATCAAGCCTATGATCTTACTTGGGACCAGTTTAGTGCTTGCCTAGGCTTCATGAACTGCACCTCAAATTTAGAATCTACTACTCGAAGGTTCAATAAACTTGAATTTTGGCATGACATAACTGGGGGAAAATAGAATGGGGAAACTACGTACTAGTCATATTTGCAACCCCACACTGCGCTTTTTGCATAGATGGCTAGGAATCACTTTGTTTCCTCGGGATGATGTGAGACCTATTAGAGAGATTGATTTAAGAATAATGTATGCCATGGCATATAAAATCCGAGTATCACCTGTAAAAGCCATGGTAGAGCATTGGATTTCTGCACCATCAAGATGTGGATCATTTGATTTCACATCCATCATCACAAAAATGTGTAGCTACCTTGAACTGCTAAATGGATTTAATAATTACATACCTACACATAGAACCATTCTGGGTGAGGAATATTTCATAAAAGCTCATATTATTGCCGGTGGTCCCAAGGAACAATAGAATTTAAATTTCATAATAACAATGCAAGACTCACGTTGCCATGCCCAGAAATAAAACTATATGGGGGCCACCCTTTAGTGCCTAACATTGCAGGAGTAGGCGGTCGATGGAGTTTTTCAGTTCCTGCTACCCATGCAAGAACGCGTGCTGCACAGCGTAATGAATCATCCGAAGAAGACGACAGCACCTATGCAGGTAGCTCAAATGCCATGCAAGCCTCCAGCTCTGGAGGAGGCTGCCGGTCAGAGGCACAAAGTGCTAGATTTTCTTACTCATCTATGCAGGATGCAGGGACGCGAAGCCATCGACATGACATGGAGTTGCTAACACATCAGTTTGGTGTGCTGCGGGCTGGCCACAAGGCCATTCACAACATCACTGCACAAACCCAGCAGCAGCTCTAAAATTTTCAAGAGCAGACTGGCAGACAGTGGGTTGCCCTCTATGCACATCACAACATACCTCCACCTCCATATATCCCACAGCGCCCACAGCAGTTTCCGCGACCATATCCACCACAATATCCTCCTGACTATCCACCACCATATCCACCACGTCCATCTCAGTGAGACAACTGCAAAAGTGCAAGCTTGGGGGAGATTCTCTCCTCCACCAAGGTAAGTATTCTGTCTAAGTATTTTATATTGTTTTGCATTTAAATAAAATAAACTAAAAACACCAAAAATATTTTCTGTTCATGTATGCTAATCTTTATCATTGGAAATGATGAATGGTTGCTCTGTTAATATTTCTTTAATGCCTAGTTTACAACTTAGTACTTCTTTGAGTATGGATCACTTGGCTTAGTTAAAATCATCATGAACCTGAAAACTTTATGGATGCTAAGTGCTAGAACTAAGTCTAAGTTGTTGTGAGATACGATATGGTAAAACAAGAGCCGCTATAATATTATTCTAAGCATGCATGATTACTGGAAATTTATTTCTTAACCAACAAAACCTTATTGTTCCTCAATGGTGACAAATTCCTACCATAGCCATATATGTTACACATGTCTAAACCCTTCCACTTAAGCTATTTGCTTTGCATTGAGTGTTGTCAAGTCTTGTTGACCCCTATTGAGAGTTTTATCATGCTCCCAAGATCAAGATCACGTGCACACCACATATATATGCTACTTCTACACTACAAGTACGCAACCACATGCCTTTCATTCCCATGTGTACTCTTAAGCTTGTGAACGCAGGGAAGATGAAACACACCAGAAATGAACACTTGGAGCCTAATAATGTGGTTCGACCGAACCATGTGTTTAGGAACCAAGTCATCACACATCAAGACATGGTGCAAAACATCACTTGGAAGATAGGAGAGCCAAGGGTGGCCCACCCATGGGTCGGCCGAACTGCCCATGGGGCCCACCTGGCTCTGGTGACATGGCAGGATCCGTGTGACCTTCCACTCAGCTTATTTCAGCCCTCAAATCAACATGTGTTTCCATTCAACGGTTGTGAAGCAAAGCACAAGGATTCAACGTGACAACATGCAAACAAAGTGGAACCAACACAAGGGGACAGTTTGTGACAGATGGGGACCACGGTGGTGGGTCCAACCCATTAGGTGTGGGTCGGCCGAACCACTATTTGTGGGCCCAGGCCACCTACACCTTCCCTAACAAGTGGGGACTCCTTCTAGAAGACCCTGGCTGGGCCCACCTATCATGGGGGTTCGGCCGAATCCCTCTGGTGCCCAGCCAGGTCGGTTAGCCTCCACCGCCTTCCAGCATGCTTCCCATGTGATGGAATTACCTCTGCCGTCCATCTTGAGGCGGTATTGAGGCGGTTCATCCAAGGGTGGAGAGGCATGGAGCACACGGATCGCTGACGTGGCACCCCTCCATCTCCTCCTATAAATAGAGGCTGCATCCACCCTCTCAAGACATGATTCATTCAAGATACAAGTGAAGAAGTAGTGTAGTTCCACCTTTAGTAGTAGTTGTAGTCTAGTGTGGGAGTTAGAGTTGAGTCGAGCTGCGCTCGGGGTCTCCGGAGTCGTCTGCTGGAGAGTCTGGTATAGCTCTTGTGTCTTTCTCTTTCTGTAAGACTTATCTACTTTAATATATTATTCCTGCTTTACTTTACTGAGTATTTACTTAGTGCATTACTCTAATAGTATTGTTGTGAGTTATCATATTACTTGGTCGGTTTGCATTAGATTGTGATCCTGTAACCAGCTCACGTGTGTAGTTCATCACCTATTATAGGGTGCTCTAGTTGCCTTGATCACTACTAGAGTAGTAAGGCTTAGTGTAAGCGTGGTGCATAGACTAGATCTTGCCTTTGAATGCTGCTTGTCGCACGGATTGTTTGTGGGTGCTAGCAGGTGGTGACAGCCCTGTCTAGTCTTAGTATCCCTCCACGTGTTTTAGGCAAGTTCTTAAAAGGTAGGCTCCCATAAGAGAATAGCCGCTTCGGGTAGAGGTTATATCCTCTACTGTCTCGCCTATCCGCTACACACCGGAAGTAAGGTAGCAGTCCTAGTGTACTTCGTCCATTTGATCGGATAGTTCATAGGAGTAAAACAAGAATCATAGGAACCTTTGTCACTCGTTGTCCTCCCACCTAGCTATACTACACTAGTTATCTTTTAGCAATTCATTTGTTATCTTTGAATCATCACCTTCCTATCATACTTTGATTACCCCCTCTACACTAGTTGAGCCAATTTGAGATAGATTTAAGGATCTCCTTCTATTAACATTTCTAGCAATCGCTTTCCCTTGGGATAAAATAAATAACGATACTTTGGAATACTCCCGGGTGAAGTGCTACAGTGGTATATTCTGTGCACTTGCGGAATTATCCAATAGACATAAGAAATACCCCCAGGCACTTCTGGCGCCGTTATCAGAGATAGCCTAACACCCTGTCTCTGGTGGTTGCGCTAAGAAGTGTCAACAATGATCACCATGTTCAAAACACCTTCTAGTCATGCTACTTGCAATTGCTTTGAGTTTGGTCAAATCTTGTTCACCCTTGTTAAGAAGTATGTCATAGTCCAAAGATCAAGATCACGTACACACCACATATCTATGCTACTTCTAGACTAGAAGTACGCAACCACATATCATCCATTTCCACCAACTAAAGGCTCCATGCTCTAAAGTCATAGAACATCTCTCTCAGTTGATATGATAGAAGAGACAAAGGGGCTATGCAAAATGAAATAAAAGAAAAAGAAAGAAAACTGGACATGTGAAAGTCCTTAGAAAAGAAAAAGAAAAAATATGAGCGAGTCTAAGCTCATAAAAATGATAGCCATGTCTCAAAAATAATAAAGTAGAGAGAGATCATACAAATAAAGGAGCATTAGTTTCAATCATTTTTGACACACTTGCACATCTTGATCTAGGTTTATGACATTTTTCTCCTTGGATCCTTGTTTTGACTTTACAATATATGCAATGTAAGTATGCTTGTCATGTTCATCCCTACCTGAACTACACATAAGCCTATAGATGTAGGATAAAACAAAGAAGGCATGCCTTGGTAAGGAATCATATACAATTGAGTGACCTAAGAGTACTATTTGAGGAATAAGAATGAACTATGTGCTTTCTTTTTGAAATCATTATCAAAAAAATTCTAAGTACTGAGAAGATAAAAAGGTGAGATGACTTTGCCTTAAGAGTTGTTCCATTTCTCAACATCTCAAGGATATATGCTAGACAATGCCACATAACCCACTGGTATAAGCTATATTTTGAATGAAAACTTTGTTCACCACTATCTTGGATATGTCTTAATCTTTTCAACCCTTCTTTCTAACCTTTACTCGAGGACGAGCAAAGACTTAAGTGCGGGGGGTCTTGTTGACGGTATTTATACCCCATTTTCTACGGTCATAACCGTCAACAAAACACTCTTTTTTGTGAAGAAACAAGCAAACACATAGTTACTTAGGTACAAATAACTTGGTTCCACATGTACATGTCAGTATTTGCTTGCAGGTACTCGGCACAGGTACTTTCAGGGTCTAGAAGCCTAAGATAAAAGATATTATGCAAATCAAGATATAACAAAATGGCAAAGTGATGTCACAATCATCAACATCTTGGCTTCATGAGCAAGAAGACCGATGGAGCCCACCAACATTGGGTCGGCCAACCCATACTTGGAGGGTACAGGACATGTCATTCAAAGGAATAATGCAAGGCATCATGTAGGAGGAAGAAGAACTCAAGGAGAGCTCATACATGGGTCGGCCGACCCATGTATGGAGCCATACTAGCTCTGCTGATGTGGCATGATCCTTGGCACACGTCCTGGAGTCCATTTTCACCCTTGGATCACAAGTGTGCTTTCAATAAATGGTTAAAGAGCAAAGCACATGGATTCACGGGCCCACAACAAAGGAACCGACGTGACAACGGAATAACCAACACATGGGCAAGACTCTATGACATGTGGGGAATGGTGGGACCCACCTGCCATAGGGGGGTCAGCCGACCCTCCCTTAGTGTCCAATTGCCACCCACCGACTCCAGGCACGAAGATAGGCAACGTGGTGAATCCAGGACGTCCAAATCAAGTCGGTTCAAGGTCGGTGGATCCAAGGGTATAGATGGAAAGGCACATGGATTGATGACATGGCACTCCTTTTCATCACCCTATAAATACCCCCTAGTCCTTCACTCTAGATCATCAAGTGTATCATAGGAAGAAAGACTGCTCTAGTAGCTTTAGTGTTAGAATAAGAGGGAAGAGAGTGAGGGAAGTCTTCAGGAGAAAGCCCTGGGTCTGTTTTTGGTATATATTAACTGCACTCTATTAAATAAGATTATCCGCAAGCGCACAGATACAATACCGATGTAGCATTTTACCCGGAGGTTTTAAATATCGTATCCACAGGGAACAGTAGGTGATAATGACCAATATTATACACTTAACCCAACAATTAGGCTAGATAATATTAAGAAAGAGGAGATAGCTATTGACTATCTAGTTCCAACAACCAGTAAGCTTTGTATAATACCGTTCTAACTGGGCAGTGACCTGAATAAGAGCAGAAATCAGAGTTCTCTCCTACCAAGAACTTATACACCTATCTATCCTATCAACGAGAAGTGGACTACAGAGGACTCAACGTAGCAGTCACCTACGTGATCGACCACTATCTGGCCAATCATGGGACATTCACAAGTAAACCGAGCCTAGGGACCACGCCTACTACGAAATACTACTTCAATCTATAGTGTCCTAAAGATCAAAGCACTCAATATGAGTTGCAAACTTAAGAACAAATAAGAACAACTGCTTACTTGAATTAGAATGTTGGATACAAGAGTACCTCAGAACGCAGCTCCGGGCGAGGAAGATGAATCTAGAAGAATACGGCCACGAAGAAGCACCGACAGGCCGGAACTCCTCTAGAATCTCTACTCTCCTACTCTATCTCTCTAATCTCTAAACAAGACTAGATCTAGAAGAACTAGTCTATCCTAATTGCTACATCTAACCCTAACTAGAGATATTGAACTGAAGTTTAGGAATAGGGATGCCTCCAGGGGGGTCTGTGTCACACCCGGTTTTAAGGACAAAACCAGATATATAATATATGTGAAATAAAAAGACAAATCTCACATATAGTCACAGAATAAGGTAATATCAAGAGACAAAATGCTTAAATAACGTATTAACAATTAGACATCACCTCAGAGTACAACGCGGAAAACGACTTCACGCCGGGTGTAGACTTCACTCCGCAGGAACAAACTGACTGGTTGACCACAAGTCTAACTTCTCCTGAGGTGTGGGGGAATAGCAAGAATGAGTTCATGTCGAACTCAGCAAATATAACGACAAGATACTGATTTCATATACTCATGATCAATGCAAAGTAAAAGGTAAAGCGTAAACAATTAATCAATAACAATACTTTCTGTTCCATGAGGATTCCAGGCCACCCATGACCGAGGGCGCGGCTAGTATACCAGTTTTACACTCTGCAGAGGTTGCACACTTTCACTACGAGCCGTGGTTTACCCTTTTTCCCGAGGTGATCAGCCTCTTGGCCCACTACCAAGGAAGGCCGGCAGGGTCCACTATGAAGTCTTTCAAAAGTCTTATCCAACATGTCGCGGCCGCTATTGGTTTCATCAGTCAGTCTGTGTGATACCACCTGTCCAGAGATCCACAGTCTGCTTTTCCCCATTTGCGCCACACGGGTAACCGCCAACGATGCTAGAAAGAACTTCATACTTAACTAAAACCAGAGCCCATTAGCACTCATAGTTGCGCGGTTTTCCCGGGGTATTCACTTACGGAATAAAGTCATCTTTTAACGTTCATTACTTTCCCATTAGTTAATTCACATGATCACGATTACAGAAATAAACACCCAAAGCTATACTTGCCTTTATTTGCTTTTCACCCACAGCTGCTCAGTAATCCTTGAAAGAATTCCTGGATCACCTTCTTCTTCTTCTTGATCACCAACGTAACTCTCAACGGCTGAGCGCGATCATAAAGCACCACACAAGCATTCAATACATACATGCATAGCAAAGATAATATTCTATTAGAACAATACACCAATCAATGAAATAGAAGTTAAAAGGTTATAAAACGATTCTACGCATTGCTATGATCACATAGACGTGAAGATCACGCTAATCGGAGCTAGGGTTGGGAAGATAGGATTACCGAGCGATTTACTTTCATTTATAAAAGAAATAATAAAGAATATATAAATAAATATATTATATTAAGTTTTCAGATAATATCATTTTATATAAAACACATATTAGTTCAACAAAACAGAATAAATATCATTTGTAGTCATTAATAAAAGAGTAGGGTTGAATTGACCTTTTATATACAAAAATCATTGGCTTTATAGGTTTATAAAATAACATTTAGTTAAAACTCTTCAAACAGTTTTGGAAATCTTACGAAACTGTTCTACTCGTCCCAACGATCGTATCGATATAAAGATCGCCGAAAACGGATTTCAAACGCAAAAGATATGAATTTTCTAAGCTTTATATGCATTTTTAGGAATTAAATAATACTTGAAAATAAAAATACAATTAACATAGGTAAAAATTATATCACGGGAAAGAGGATAAAAATATGAATCTAATGCAATTTGAATCGTTGAAATTGGACTTAAAACGAGCAAGTTATGGTCAACTCAATTTTGGTGGCATTTTTTTAAAATATTTCAAACTGAAATTCAAATTTAAATCAAATAAATCGGATTTCCTCACTGCTATGGATGGCGGGTGATAATTTGGAGGAACACAGGGGCTAGAATAAAAGAAAACAGGACTGAACTTAAATAGAAAAGAACTAGAATAGAGTGTGGGTTAATTCTGCCTAAACTGAGGGGCTTTTGTGCAAAAACAGCGGAGCCGGTCGGCTTTGACCTGCGGCGGCTGACTTGGCGCCACGTGGCGCTACGCTATTGGCTGGGCGCGGTGGACCGAGCGCGCGGTGCGGTGGACGCCTACGGTGGACCTTGTCCACACTGTTGCCGTGCACCGAACCGGTATCAAGCGATGATGGCCGTCCGATCTAAAATAAACGGACGAGAATGCATCGGGAGGGGGCAGCGGCGCTCCAGGCCGGACCAGAGCCAGGCACGGTGGCGCCATTGCCGGACCTTGCCGGCGCACACTGATAAGGACATTCGGTGCATGAATCGGCTCGGGAAGAGGAGGGTGAGTGAGAGGATGACACGGGGATCTCACCTAGGGCTTTTTCATGGGCCAAAATCGGCTCGGGGATGTCCAGCGACGAGCTCCGGCGGCGGCGGTCCTCTGCAATGAGGGCGAGGGTGCGTTAGTGCACAAATTCAGGGGAAAAAGGTTCAGGCGGCTTCAGGTGATCATGCAGGTGCTCCGCAAGGGTCTCACCGCGAGGATTAAAACCCGGGGACGACGATTTGGTGGTCGCGGGTGAGGAGCTCGGCGGCGGCAGCGGCTCGGTGTGCGGCAACGGCGAACTAGGGTTCGGGAAAAGGGTTACCAAGGGTGCGGCACGGCCTAAATAGGCACGGGGCGTGGCCAACCAAGGAAAGGAGGGGAACCCGAGCGGTAATCAAGGACGCGGCGGTGCTCTCCTCTGCTTTGGAAAGTGCCGGCGAGGAAGAAGAAGGAAGGTAGGGAAGAGAGACTGACATGCGGGCCCGGGACGTCAGTGGCAGGGGAGGAGTGGGGCGCCTGCGCGCGGCTGGCTGGGCGGTCAAGCAGGCCGGATGGGCCTCGTCGCCTTGCTGGGCTCGAGTGAGGGAGTGAGAAGGCCTCGGGCCCAAGGGGAGAAGAGAGGGGAAGCGGCCAAGGGAAAAGGAGATGGGCTGGGCTGGCTGCTGCTGCCTCTACTCTCTTCTCCTTTTCTAATTCCTTTTCTATTTTCTAACTTTTCAAATAGATTTTCAAATGGATTTCAAAAAGGGTTTTCAAAATGGGGAATCAAACCAAATGCACTCTACAAAGAAGAATTATTCCAGCATGAATGCAATCAATCATGGTTTGACCTAAGTTTAAATTTATTTTTATGAACAAAAATTATGTTTCAAATAAGAATTAACCAACTATTTACACAATTAAATCAATTCCCTGTATTTTCGTGTTTACAAAAATACCAAATTAAATCATTTTATTTCTATTTATAAAATAGCAAATTTTAGGGTGTTACAGTCTGCCCCTTTATTTATAGCCCGGTGGGATGAATGTGCGCCGCAGGATCAAACCGACTTAACCAAGGGCCGAGATGACTCCTCATAAGTGGTGGAGGAAGACTCCATAAGGCGGGAGCCAATCCCTAGCAGGGTGGGGCTGGCTGGCCCCATGGGTGCGCCACCCGGCACCCCACTGTGGGCTTTCAGGCCCATCTTCGTCATGGTGTCTCTCGATCCTTCTAGAAGTTGATTGCGAGGTTTTCTATCGGTGTTAATTTTCATGACTTTTATGCACTTTAATCCCTCTTTTACGCTTTTCTGGAATACTCCCTGGAAAATACAGAATATGCAAAACTTGTGAAAATTGTCAGTTAAAACCCTAGACAAGTGTGTATTCATGTGTCCTTTCATGTCTAAAGTTCCAATAAAAGTTGACGTTATCCACCGTCAACAACTCCCCCAAGCTTACCTTTTGCCAGTCCCTTGGCAAGCACCCTAAGCCTAATTACTAATATATTTGGATCAGGAGTTGTTACAATGCTTTCACGCCTTCCAAGTACACATGCTTTCAAACAGAAATTCTCCTCCGGATTAGACAAAACCGCTCTAACTCTCGAACTCACCCATTTTACCTTTAACTATGGAGCTTTACTGCTTTTACATTAGTCTTGAGCAATCGAAAGACAGAACAATCAAGTTAAGCACTATGTCTCAAATCCTTCACAGTACTATTATTCCGGAGTTTTGCAAATTTTCAAAATAAAACTCAGAGCTTAATTGTATGATACTCTCAAGTCCCTCAGTATCTGTAGTATTTACGGATCTCACCAATGCATTAATGACGTTATGCCTTCCTACAACTAAGGAGTGTAGTGGAGCTTACAGGAGTGGCAATAATAAGGATGAGCATTCTTGTAGTTCATATATTGTGAAGTCAAACAATGGATCCATAGAGAGTAAAGTCATACAATCAAACCAAGATGTGCATGTGTATGGTATATGGTGGATAGGTGTATATATGGTGGCTAATCCTAATTCTACTTTTGCTCTTTGAAAATGATTCACTCTTTTTTTTTGGAACTTAGAATTTTCATAGGAAACATGGGCTATCTTTTATTCTCTTTTTCTTCTTTTCTTTCTCTCTCTTTTTTTTCAGGGAGGCGGGCATCTCAGTACCCATTGTTTTAATTGCTAGGACACTTGTCCATCTTTTACTCCCTTTTCTTTTTTTTCAATACTTTTGCATAGCCACATGCATCCTTTGAATATAAATAATTGGAGAGGTAATGATAAGAACTTAGAGCAATTAAACAGGGGCTATCCTATAGGGTATATTTTTGGGTGTTTACTCCCAGTGCAGGAGAAAAACATTTTTAAGGTGGATCTTGTTAACACCAAATTTTGGACTGGGAGCCGATAGCCGATACCAGAGGAAGATAGCCGATCTCGGAAGCAGATTCCGTCCAGCGGAAGGAAGGAAATAGCCGATTGCGCAGTGAATCGGTTATCGGGCTAAAGTGACAGGAGGCGCGCAGTGCCAGTATTGATGACGTCATCCAGAGTCCGCGCCGCCAGGGTGCGATCACGATCGGAGTCCATTATGGAAAGGGAAAGTTGGACTCCAAGTTACCTTAGATATAGGATAGTTTGTTAGTTTCCTTATCTGTTGATGAGTTGTAATTCGACTAGGACTCTATCTACGCTCAGGATACAAATATAAGCTCTCAGCCATTGAACAAAATAACAACATCAATACAACACAACTTTCGGCTCCGGCCAACAAACCCTAGAGTCAGTTGAGTCCGGCGAGTTACTTCATCCAGGCTGGGCGTCATCCGGTGGACGCAGGCTTGCTTGTAAGTATCGTCAACCCCCTGTTAAACTATGTCTTTTTAGCGTCATCCGGTGGACGTGGAAGCATGGCGGACCAGGGTCCTTGCTAAGCTTTGTTTCTTTGGCGTCATCCGGTGGACGCGGGAAGCATAGTGAGTCAAGGATGATTCACGCTGGTTTACCCGATCAATCTGTGTTAACCGTCACCCGGTGGATGAGATGCAGATTAAGACGGTTTTCACGCACGGATTAGTTATCGATTCGTGTTTGTTTGCTTGATTAATCTACTAGTTAATGTCATCCGGTAGATAGGCTATAGATTGAGATAGTTTGCACGCATGGATTAGTTATTGGCTCTAGCTAAATATGGCAATTTAGTTAGATTCATTAAGTTATCAGTATTGTTTGTTTAAATTGATTTACCTTATTATAACAGTATCTCTGCCCGATCAAGATTGATAGATTTGGCCTTAGATTTACTTGAATCTGATCGTCGTTTATGCTTTCTTATGTTACCATGATGATCGGTTCCATGTTGCATCGGCTAATTCCCTATCAATCTTGTTCGTCACATGTTGTGCGTTCGGTTCTAGCTGAGACATAAATGGTTCTCAGGTTATCGTAAGTCTTATTTTTGTGTCCTTGTTTAAGTTAAACTGAGTGTCATCCGGTGGAACAGGTTTAACCTGAACAAGGTTCGCTAGATTAGACTTGCTTTAATTTGAGGTCTGTTTATGACTACGCTAGCATTCGTTCATGCTTCATGGACCCTGCATCGGCTAAAGAGCCGATTCAGTTATGCTTTCACGAATAGATCGTGCATATAGACTTATTTGGATATCAAACGATCTAACTTTGTTTGCTAGGTTTGTCGAAGCTCGCTGGCTGTTAGACCAGGTGAATGCAGATTTGGTGAACTTAGCAAAGAGGGTTTACTAAAGCCACCGGCCTCCTAGACCAGCTTTAGTAGATCTCTGCTTGTTTGACGTACAGATCAGATCTGTACATGTGATCTATTTTCTTTTGTACACATTAACCGAATTAGATCGGCTAGCACGTTATTATCCTTACATGAATATCCTGATACCGTTTTACTTCATTATTATACTATCGGTTCATAACATGACGGAATCGGCTTTCTATTCGATCTCCGATTATACTGGCTCTTTGAGCCATACCGTTGGAACTATCTGGACTCACCAGTTAGTTCCGCCTTGGGTTACTGATTATCTCTATTTCCTTGTCAATTGCAGGTCAAATTGACTAGCACGCTTGGGTGTTACCGACACTCTCAGACCGGGTCCGAAGCTAGCTGGATCTGCGAGAGCTCTACTACTTTCAAGGGTCGTTTCCGGCTTCGCTGGTGTGTTGAGCTTAGGGAACCACTTTTTGCGCCAACACACTTTTTGGCACGCCCGGTGGGACCAATCACTGAAGACCATGGCAAAAGGGAAGACCGTGGCAAACGGCTCCTCCAAGGATGATGGTGTCCTCAGGGTCAGGATCGAAGACCTCAACGAGGAGGATGCGGCAGTGTTGAACAAGATCGTCGAAGAATTCGCTGATGCCTGCCTGCTTTCATTCAGCAAGCAGCGCGACGGCTCCATAGTGAAGAAGAATGCATTCCCGAGTTGGATCATGGACGGCCATTCTGATAAATCTGAAGAGGAGTGCAAGGCCGACCTCAAACAGATGCTGGAAGAAGCGACCTGGGAGGCCGCCTATTCAGTAGTCGGCCACCACAAATCCTTCCTGCAGACATTCTATAACATCATGAAGACCGTCCTCAAGCGGCAGGATTGGGAGTCTTTGGGTCCAGTTTACTTCAACATACCCGCGGAAGACGCGGATCCAAAAGCAGCGGCAGGGACCTCCAATTCCTCACCGCAACAGCCGAGCCAGCCGAAAGTGCCAGTGCAAGGTGCCACGGCAGCCGTTCGGCTCAAAAAATAGTAGCTTCTCCCAGATTATACAAAGATCATACTCTAGAGGAGCTCGCTGCTTTCTTGCAGGCCACTGGGCAGACGGTGAACTCGATGAACTCACCAGTGGTGAACCCTGACGGCTAGAAATACGCCGGCGGCAGACACGGCCAACACTACCCCTGGATACCACGAGGAGATTACATATCAAGACCTTCAGGCAGCGCCACATCCAGGGTACGCCCAGACGCCCAACAATCAGCTGCTAGAGCAGATGAGTGCCATGCTCCGTGATACTTTCGGATTGTAGCCGAAGACCGGGACTGAAATCAAGTACAGGCGTCCTTACCCCGAGTGGTACGACCGAGTGACGTTGCCGCCCAGGTATCGCTTGCCCGACTTCTCCAAGTTCAGTGGGCAGGACGACGTCACCACCATGGAGCACATCAGCCGTTACCTGACCTAGCTCGGCGAAGCTTCATATGAGGTAGCTCACAGGGTCCGGCTCTTTCCACTATCACTGACAGGGCCGGCGTTTAGCTGGTTCACGTCCATGGAGCCTGGCTCGATTCAAGGTTGGGAAGGTCTGGAGACCAAATTTCATAATTACTTCTTCTCTGGCACCGGGGAGAAAGACATCACAGATCTCACCAACATGCACCAAAGGCCGAATGAAGTTGGATCGGCTTTCATCAGGCGATTCAGGGAAACCAGGAACATGTGCTACTCTTTGAACCTGAACGACAAGCAGCTCACCAAGATAGTGGTCAGTGGGCTGCTCCCACATATCCATGAAAAGCTGGTAGGTACCAACTTCAACAGCATCAGCGAGGTGATGCAGAGGGTGGCCGCATTAGAGCAGCAGGCCCAGAGCTTCAAGAGGGAATCGAAATACAAGCAGTCGGCTTACGTCTGTAATTCCGACTCAGGGGATGGGGAGAGCGAAGAAGTGGCCACTGTTGAGCTCAAATGGGGTACAAAGCCCATGGCCGTGCCAAAAGGTTGGAGCGTGGAGGATCAATACGACTTTGACACGCGCAAACTGGACAAGCTCTTTGACCTGTTAGTCAGCGCAGGCCACATCACCTTCCCGGCTAACTACGTCAAGCCATCTCCTAAAGATTTGCAGGGGAAACCGTTTTGCCAGTACCACGGTCTCACCTCACACTCCACAAACAACTGCCGCAATTTCAAAGCAGCAATCCAGAATGCCTTTAGGCGCGGCTTGTTGAAATTTGAGGCCCCTCCCAAGGGGAAGATGAAGATCGACAAATTCCCATTCCCGAAGGGGCAGAACATGGTCCAGATCGCAAACCCCCCGACCAAAGTAAAAGTGTTGACCTCCGAACGGGCCAAGAAGAACTCCTCGGATGATACCGATGCGCAGATCACAGCTGAGGAGCTGGCGCTGATCAAAGAAAGGAGGGAGCAGAACCAGAGGTAGCTGGAGAAGGGAGAGTCCAACGGCACCAAGAGCAGGAGGCCCACACACCAGCATTTCCTGAATAAGTGGCGGCGACAGAAAGAGAAGGACCATCAGAGGCAGCTGCAGCGCGAAGAGGAGGAATACCGCAGGTGGCTCCGCGAAGAAGAAGAGGCGCGCTATCACGAAGAAATGGCTCGCCATCGAGAAGGTGAGGAGGATCACTGGCATTGCCCGTTCTTCCGACACTGCTGGAACGAAGGCTTGAGACTACCAACGCTGTGCAACTGTCCAGAGTGCAGCGATCAGTACCGAGAGTACAGGCAGTCCCAGGTCAACCGCCGGTCCGTGCACCAGAGGCTAGGGAGGCCCCGTAGCCCGTGGGATCAGCGTGAAAAAAGGGACCTACGCGATCGGCTTGATGAGGCGGTGGTTGAATGCTGACAGCCGGTTTGGCAGGAGAACCTGTGGTGCCCGGGAGATCTAACTAGAAGCCAGAGGCACCGGGTGCAGCGGCTCAGGAACAGGGAGCTCCAGGCTGAGGGGCGTGCCAAGCAGGTGTGGCGCGAAAAGCCTTCACAAAGTAATGGGAAAGCTGTAGCCGACGCACAGATGGTGTTTGTGCTACCTGCAGAGTTCAGAGCCAAGAAGTATGATACCGATTCTGACTCAGACGATTCGGGATCAGAAGAAGGAGTGGCCAAGTTAGTGCTCACACAGCAAGCTACTTTTGACAAGCCGGCCAAGAATCGACATCTAAAAGCCCTCTACCTCAAAGGTTATGTTGACGGCATGCCCATGACGAAGATGCTGGTGGATGGTGGCGCCACGGTCAATCTCATGCCCTACACCACATTCCGCAAGCTAGGCAAGGGTCCCGATGATCTGATAGAAACCGATCTGATGCTCAAGGATTTCGGGGGCAATTCTTCCAACACTCGGGGGGCAATCAACGTCGAGCTGACAGTGGGGAAGAAGACACTGCTTACCACCTTTTTCGTGATCGACAGTAAGGGTGCCTACAGCTTGCTGCTCGGACGCGATTGGATTCATGCCAACTGCTGTGTGCCATCCACCATGCATCAGTGCCTCATTCAGTGGCATGGCGATGAGGTCGAAGTGGTCTCGGCCGACGACTCGGTCAGCGTGGCGACGGCGGATGCTGCGTACTGGGAAGCTGGGGATCATGACTGTTTCTCCAGCAAGGTTTGGGGAGGAGGCTCGATCAAGGTCAGCGATGAGAGTCAACAGCCGATCAGGGCAATCGACTCTGAGTCTTTTTATTAAATGGAGAACCCGATCGACGGTACAGAGGGTAAGTTGGGGCAAGGATTCACATCGGCTGACAAGCTCGAAGAAGTAGATGTTGGACCCTGCGACAGACCAAGGCCGATGTTTATTGCTGCCAACCTAGACCTGGAGTTCAGGCAGGAGCTGATTCAACTGCTGAAGGAGTACAAAAATTTCTTCGCCTGGGAATATTATGAGATGCCTGGATTGGACAAATCTATTGTTGAGCACAGGCTACCTATCAAGCCAGGGTTTCGGCCGCACAAGCAGTCTCCACATCGGTTTAGAGAGGACGCTCTGCCCGACATTAAGGCCGAAATCACAAGGCTGTTAGAAGCCAAGTTCATTCGAGCTTGCCGATATGCCGAATGGATATCGAACATCGTCCCTGTGTAAAAGAAAAATGGTAAATTGCGAGTCTGCATTGACTTCAGGGATTTAAATAGAGCTACACCGATGGATGGCTACCCTATGCCAATAGTCGATATGTTGGTAGACTCGGCTGCTGGGCACCAGGTTATTAGCTTCATGGATGGCAATGCTAGTTATAACCAAATTTTTATGGCTGATGAAGACATCCCGAAGACTGCTTTCCGGTGTCCTGGTGCGCTTGGTTTGTTCGAATGGGTGGTCATGACGTTTGGTTTGAAGAATGCCGGTGCAACTTATCAGAGAGCTATGAATTACATATTTCACAAGTTGATCGGCAAAATCGTTGAAATCTATATAGATGACGTGGTGGTGAAATCCAAGAGCTATAAAGATCACTTGGCCCTGAGGGCCACTCTGGAGTGCACAAGGAGACATGGTTTGAAGATGAATCCTAACAAGTGTGCATTCGGCGTGTCGGCTGGCGAATTCCTAGGATTCATGGTCCACCGCAAAGGGATAGAGATCGGCAGCAAGAGCAAGAAGGCGATCGATGAACTCGTACCTACAACCAACAAGAAGGAATTGCAATCCTTGCTCGGTAAGATTAACTTTATCAGAAGGTTCATCGCCAACTTATCAGAGAAGGTGCTACCGTTCTCGCCATTGTTGAAGCTCAAGAATGATTATGAGTTCAAATAGGGTGACGTGCAACAGAAAGCTTTTGACGAAATCAGAGAATACATGAAAACTCGACCTGTCTTAGTACCGCCACGGACAGGGAAGCCTTTTAAGTTGTACGTGACGGCCAAAAGCTATACTATTGGATCTACCCTTTTTCAAGAGTTTGAAGGGAAGGAGAGAGCAGTCTTCTACCTGAGCAGGCGGCTCCTTGACCCTGAGACAAGATATACACCAACCGAGAAGTTGTGCTTGTGCCTATTCTATTTATGCACCAAGTTGAGGCACTACCTGCTTTCCTCGGAGTGTGTGGTGGTGTCCAAGGAGGATGTCATCAAGCACATGCTTTCAATGCCAATTTTAAATGGTCAAATCAGCAAATGGATCCTGGCGCTCTCAGAGTTTGACTTGAGGTTCGAATCGGCTAAGACAGTCAAAGGCCAGGCGATAGCCGATTTCATCACACAGCATCACGGAGGATCGGCTAATGTAGCAGATATAGCGCCATGGACTATGTTCTTTGATGGCTCTTCATGCAAACAGGGTGGTGGCGCCGGAGTAGTGCTCATCTCGCCGCGGGGTGTGCGCTTTGAGTATGCTTTCCAGATCGGGCCGATTGTCACAAACAATCAGGCTGAATATGAAGCCGCGTGGAAAGGTTTTCAGCTTCTTCATGATCAAAAGCCGATGCAGTTGAAGTATTTGGCGATTCACAACTAGTCATCAACCAATTACTCGGCCTGTATGAGTGTAAAGATGAGATACTCAGAGGCTACTATGATCAGTGCCAAGCTCTCATCAAGAAGTTCATGATGGTATCTCTCTGTCACATCCCCAGGGCCCAAAACCAGGAAGCTAATCGGCTGGCGCAGAACGCGTCGGGTTATCGGCCGATGCAAGAGATTTGTAACAGCGAGCAATCAGCTGATGACTGGAGGGGCGAGATAGCAGGTTACCTAGCAAATCCTTCACAACGAGTCAACAGAAAGCTAAGGTACAAAGCCACCAAGTACGTGTTGCTGGATGGTCAGTTGTATTACAAGACTGTTGAAGGAGTGCTGCTCAAATGCCTGGGGACAGAGGAATCAGTGAAGCTGATGAGCGAAGTACACGATGGAGTCTGCG
Organism: Eremochloa ophiuroides; assembly: GCA_038502445.1. Classification (NCBI taxonomy): domain Eukaryota; kingdom Viridiplantae; phylum Streptophyta; class Magnoliopsida; order Poales; family Poaceae; genus Eremochloa; species Eremochloa ophiuroides. Next base: position 70,984,364 of record JAHLJS010000002.1, read on the forward strand.
GTGCACATCAATCGGCTCACAAGATGAACTGGATCATTAGGAGGATTGGTTACTATTGGCCTAAGATGCTGGAAGATTGTTTCAAATATTATAAGGGGTGTCAAGAATGCCAGAAGTTCAGAAATATACAAAAGTCTCCAGCCTCTGCTATGAATCCTGTAATCAAGCCATGGCCGTTTAGAGGATGGGGTATTGATCTAATCGGCCAAATCTACCCACCATCGAGCAAGGGTCACAAATGGATCCTGGTGGCGACTGATTACTTCACCAAGTGGGTAGAAGCCATTCCTTTGAGGAACGCCACTTCAGCTGACGTGATCGAATTTGTAAAGGAGCACATTATTTACAGGTTTGGCATACCTCAGACGATCACAACTGATCAGGGAACAATGTTCACTTCAGAGGAGTTTATGACCTTTGCCGATGACATGGGCATCAAGATTTATAATTCATCGCCGTATTATGCCCAAGCCAACGGACAAGCAGAAGCCTCCAATAAAATTTTGATCAAGGTCATCAAGAAAAAGATTGAGCAGAACCCCAGAAAGTGGTATTTGCATCTGAGCGAGGCGCTATGGGCATATCGCATGGCACAACATGGATCGATCAAAGCTTCACCTTATGAGCTAGTCTATGGACACGCTGCTGTCCTGCCATGGGAGATTCAGTCTGAGACACGGCGCGTCACGTTGCAAAACAAGCTTACAGCCGGTGAATACAAAGACATTATGATGGACAGTCTGGAAGATTTGTACTGTCATCGGCTTAGGGCTTTGGAATACATTGAAAGGAACAAGGTACGGGTGGCCAAGTATTATAACACTAAGGTAAGAAGTAAGAGCTTCACCGAATCAGAGCTAGTATGGAAGGTCATTCTGCCTATTGGTAAGAAAGATAGACGATTCGGTAAGTGGTCGCCAAACTGGGAAGGCCCGTATCGTGTGGTTGAATGCGCCCCGGGTAATGCTTACATCCTTGAGGATTTAGAAGGACAGAAACTCGCCAGGGCCATCAACGGGAAGCATCTGAAGAAATACTACCCTAGCATCCCAGTTGGGGGGTGATAGCCGATTCATGTGAATCTAGCTCTAACAGCTGATGCCGTGCAAGCGGGTCGCCTTCAGGACAAAAATGGCCGACATCATAGTAACGAGTCGCCCTTAGCACAAAAAATGAAATACCCTCGATGGGGTGTAACAGCCGATGAGATAAGCGTCGCCTTTAGTCCAAAAATAAAATAATAAAGGAAAATATATATGTATCCGAACACATATAAAAATCAGATTGATGCTTTTGAAGGAAGTTTTATTTCTGATTGTGCTTACGGGAGCCCTATTACATTCTAATCATGCGTGGCTTTATCTATGATGTCCTGGACGTCGGTGACAGCCACGACCTCATCGGCATGAGGGAAGAAGTTCGCCAGTTGGGCGCTGGCCTCCTCCATATTCTGGCCCTCCGGGAACCTAGGCTCGATGGCCTCCATAGCAATGCCGGAGCGGAGTCGCGCGGCTGTGAGAGCCCCAGTGGCGCCGTGACGAACGCCGGCCATGGCCACCTGGGAGACGCGGTGGTGAACATCCAGGAGCCGCTCCGCCTGCGTGGTGCCATGGGCATTAACGGCATTGGCGGCGGCCTCGGCGGCCACACGCAACTCTTCAAGCTGCGCGGTCAGGGCTGCAAAAGAAAGAAGTGTCAGCATGAAGGTGATCGTTAGCACATCACAATTCAAGATATTACCGGCCACTGCAGTGTCCGATTCGGCGAGTTGGGCTTGCACCCTGTCTACCTCGGTTTCAGTGGCGTGAAGGGCAGCGGCTTGAGCTTCGGTGATGCCCTGCAGCCGGCCATTCTCCTTCGTAGCCTCTGAGTAGAGGTTACGGTACTCCACCATCTGGTGATGGAATCGGCGACCGTCGGCGGCGGTGTAGGACCCGTCAGAAGACCCCGATTCTGATCCAGCGCTCGGGTCGGATCTTGAGGGGGTTCCTGAGGAGGCGTAGTTCTGAGAGGCCGGGTGTTCACGCCAATCGGTGCTCCCGGTGGGAAAGGAATCACGTGGGCCTGACTGAAGTTCGACAAAGAAGCAGATGTGTCAGAATCGAAAGAAAACCAATGTCTTGGGTGCAGACTGATTTACCTGCTGTAGATGGCTAACTGCCAGGGCGTCACCCAGTGACGACGGCCGTGATGCGGGTCAGCAGCGGCATCCGCGCCAGGGGTGGCTCCAGCGGCTGCAGGGACGGCTTGAGACGGCCCGGCACCAGTTCCCGAACCTCCGACGCCGGCAGTTCCCGCATCGCTGCGCAGGACGGTGATGGTCAGATTAGATCAGGTCAATGTATCAAGAAGTGAGCAGCAGCCTTACCCTAACCAGGCTCGCAGGCGATGCCTCCGTTCACCCACAGCCAGCTGGCTCCGGGTGAAGTTGTCACCTTTGGCAGAACTCGAGGCCGGCCGCTTGCCGTGGTTTCCGTCGCTAGCCATGGATTTGGGGGATCTTGTTTTCTCTGATCTGAGGAGAGAAGGCCGGGTGAGCAAAGGCTCTGATGTTGTGGTTGCTCACTCAGGCCGGGCGTGTATTTATAAAGATGAGGGCATCGAGACGGTTTCCTCCTCGGAAGGCGAGACTTTGCGGCGGATTTTAGGTTGCGGTTAATCCACGTTTCTTGAATCCGGAACAGTTGCCAGATCAGGGAGACGAAGCGCCGCCATCAGTGGTCGCACACCGATCGGGTCTTTGGGTCAGGCTGCCTAGCTGACCCCATTATGAGTGCCCACAAGCCAATTCGTAGTGAATCAGGCTGAGAGGTTAACTCTAAGGGAAAGCAGAATAAAGCCGATGCTAAGGCGCAGGCCCGTAAGCCGATTCTTATGTAGAACGGATCAGGTTGAGTAATCGATTCTAAGATACAATGCAAGCCTGAGAGCCGATTCGCATGCAGAAATGTATTAAGACCGAACAAGTCCCTTCGAAACAGGACGAAGCCGATATTAAGGTATGAATTCAAAGGCAGATCAGGCTAAATGTTCAAACTCAAGGTGAAACAGCACGAAGACAAAGTTGCAAATAGAAAAGAACATGCCAAGTAGTACACCCATCATGTTACAAAGTCAATAAAGATCGGATCAGTTCCACTAATTCAGCACGGAGCGCATGGCCAGCCTGCAATAATTGTTGATCTCGGTTTTCAGTGGACTGCAATAGATCCAGGCGTTGGCATGTCTTCCTGCCTGCAACGAACAAGCTGCTGATTTCCTTCTTTTCCTGAGAGAACTCGATCGTGCTGGTGGAAATAGTGATTTCGTGCTCGCTGATGGCCGACTCAACTGCTTCCAGTTCTTTTCTCAGCTGGTCTCGTCTCATTTTTAATGTTTCCAGTTCTGTTTCAGCTGTGTTGATTGAAGATTTGAGCAGCCTGGCTCGATCGGCTAATCCGGTGGCCTCTTGTCTGTTGGCCGATTTGTTGCTCCTCAGCTGTTCAAGCTCTGCCAAGTTCCCATGAGCAGTGATAATCCCTGATGCAGTAACTTTAAGATCACCAAGTCTCTGCAGGGATTTCAAGGCTGTCAGATTGGGTTGCTACTGGACAAGTTCAATTATTTGATCAACCAGTCCGGGATTGGTGGCCAAAGCAACTAGATCACCCTCTAGGTGGGGGAGAAGTGCACTCAGCAGATTGCTAAAATCTGGCTCTGAAAGCTTCTCGGAGGAAGATGCGAGTTCGTCTCTATCACAGAATTCTTCTATGTCAAATGAATAGCCAGGAGACGAAGGTTTCGGTACCTGCAATACATACATTCTCTCATCAGAAAAGGTACAATATAGATTAATTGTTTTCTGGCAGAGATAGGATACCTGAATGAGGCCTGAGGGCTGTAGGGTTGATGCCGATATTGCTTGTTCGACTAAGACAGTTTTGTCTCTTGCGGCATGCGGATCCTCAGCTGTCATTGTCTCGGGTAGATGGGTTTCTGCAAATTAGAAGTAAGAGCAGTATGGAAGCAAGGATAATTGCTAACAGCCGAATAGGAGTTACCTGGATTCCTCTCAGGGGGAAACTCCTCTTCTTCAAGGTTCGCCCAGACTTCGTCGAAAGGGCTGTTCGGCTGTATTTTTGAAAAGAAGATTTGGTCAGTCAGGGCATCTGCGTCGAAGAAAGAAAAGCCCAACGAGTAGTACCTGAGTTTTGGCTCCTTTTTCCTGGATCCCTTCTCCTTGTGCAGCTGACTCTTCATGGCCAGTGGATTCTAGTGGTTCTTCGGCCGGTTTCTCTCCCAAGGTATCCTGAATCGGCTGGGGTTTCACCTGGTAAAAAGCCGATTTAGGGATCGGAGCATACTGCAGTAAAGGTTGATGCTACTTCTGGATACCTGAACTTTTCTTATCGAACGGTGTTTCTTGGGTGCTTGCTTTTGAAGCTGAGATGCAGCTGCTCGTTTTGAAGCAGAAGGGGGCGTCAGTACAACAGGGCCTAACATTAGTTGTCGCAGCGTCGGTGCTCGAGAGCCTAGCCTCGCTGTCGGACAAGGGGGATAGTATTCCACTCGCTCTGGTGGATTGGATGATGGGTCCTGCGAAAAACATCTGTCAGGTAACATGTTTGATAAAGCCGTTTTTACTGGAATCGGCTGAGAACACTTACTGCTCGGGAAGATTGGAGGTTTGAGTCCAGGGCTCTACACTTGTCATGGACAGTCTGGCAGAACAGGTGAGCATGCCATCGCTACCACCAGTCATCAAAATTCTGATGGGTGATGCAGACTTGATTCCATGGCTTCGGCGAGAATGTGGGCAGGTTTGCTCCAAGTTGAAAAATTCTGCCAGACTGAAGGAGCTCTGTAATGTTCTCCCTGGGTTTCAAGGTATTCAAAAAAGGGAGCCGTGGGGGCAATTGGCCAAAGCCTAGCTATCTTGCTGCTATGTTTGGGTGATAAAATTCATAAGAGGGATAGCTAGTTGGCTTCCCGCTTGCGCTCCGAAGGTGTTTGAAGTCTACTGGCAAGGCACAGGGTTTTATGATTGCATTCAAGATTCTGGTAGCCTCATCATCAGAGCACCCGTTGTTGAACTTGAAGCTGGAGGGCGCTGGAAATTCATCTTCATCCTCGTAGGGGAACCAGGTAGTAACCTTTGGTCCCAAGCCCCTGTATAGTGTTTCCAGCATATTGCCCTTTGTAGTTGGGATGGTTATGGTAGAAGCAGCTTCACCATAACTTTGACAGCCTCTGTTTTTTGGATCCTCTTCCTCTGAGTACTCGGTGGATGGAAAGCTGAGGCCCTGGAGTTATGTTCTTACCAGCTTGTGCAGATATAGGTTGAGCCACAACTGTACTAGCCACCAAGGGCCTGCTATGCATTGTACTTCTTCACCTATGATCAAGGAGCTGAACACCCGGTTCATAAGCCTTTATGCTGCACCCAACAGGAGTTTGCCTAGGGGGATGGAGTGCCCTTGAGCCAGTTTCTCTACCAAGACCCGATAAGGGTATGCTAGTCCGGCAGTGGCACCACAGAACACGAACCTCTCAAGCCACATGGTCAAAAACGCGACGTGTTCTTTCTCGCTGATGGAAGAGGAGGTTTTCTGGTGGTGTTGAACATAGCCACTCCACCCTTTGTATGTGTCCAGCTTCAAAAAGTACGGGTCTTTCTTGCCACTGGTGCAGAGATCCCAGAAGTCATATGATCCAGTGATTTGAAGCACGGTGAGCATATGGATATCTCCAAGGGTAATGGTTTTTGGACCGTCTCCGAATACAAAAGCATTCAAGGAGTTGGACCAAAAATGACTGGCGGCTATCAGGAGCGGCTCATTCTTTGCCATCTCTGATAATGATAGATCAAGACATTGGCTCAGATGGCGCATCTCCTAGTCCGCGCGTCTCTTCGCCGCGACGCGGCGGAACCAGTTCCTCCATCCAGCAGGTATGCTCAGCCAGTTTCTGAAGGACTTGGCCCAGGAAGAGGCGCCCATCATGGAGCTTCGGAATGGGAACTGATTGGTTTCTTGAACGATGAAATCTTTGAGGGACCGGATCACCCATCGGACCTAGGTAGTAGGTGTTGGGGATATCCATCGGCGGGATCAGAACATCGTTCCTCAGTGCCTGGATTTGAAACTCGTACTCAGTAAGGTTGGAGAGGGATTCACAAATCAGAAGGTGGATCGATGAAATTGATACCTCAGGGACCTCGGATGGAGTCGCCATTAGCTCAGGGATGGTTTGACGGCGGCGAATCAAAGTTGACGGCGGCGGATTGAAGCCCGTGGCGGAAATTGCGACTGTTTAGGGTTTCGTTTTGGTGCGAAAGTTTGAAGCGCCGAGAGGGAAGCTGCAGTTTGACTATTTGAAGGCTCAAGCGCTAATTTCGGAATAAACCAGTTTATTCCAAAATTAGGGGCATGTGTTAACACCAAATTTTGGACTGGGAGCCGATAGCCGATATCAGAGGAAGATAGCCGATCTCGGAAGCAGATTCCGTCCAGCGGAAGGAAGGAAATAGCCGATTGCGCGGTGAATCGGTTATCGGGCTAAGGTGACAGGAGGCGCGCAGTGTTAGTATTGATGACGTCATCCAGAGTCCGCGCCGCCAGGGTGCGATCACAATCGGAGTCCATTATGGAAAGGGAAGGTTGGACTCTAAGTTACCTTAGATATAGGATAGTTTGTTAGTTTCCTTATCTGTTGATGAGTTGTAATTCGACTAGGACTCTATCTACGCTCAGGGTATAAATATAAGCCCTCAGCCATTGAACAAAACAACAACATCAATACAACACAACTTTCGGCTTCGGCCAACAAACCCTAGAGTCAGTCGAGTCCGGCGAGTTACTTCATCCAGGCTGGGCGTCATCTAGTGGACGCAGGCTTGCTTGTAAGTATCGTCAACCCCCTGTTAAACTATGTCTTTTTAGCGTCATCCGGTGGACGTGGAAGCATGGCAGACCAGGGTCCTTGCTAAGCTCTGTTTCTTTGGCGTCATCCGGTGGACGCGGGAAGCATAGTGAGTCAAGGATGATTCACGCTGGTTTACCCGATCAATCTGTGTTAACCGTCACCCGGTGGACGAGATGCAGATTAAGACGGTTTTCACGCGTGGATTAGTTATCGATTCGTGTTTGTTTGCTTGATTAATCTACTAGTTAATGTCATCCGGTAGACAGGCCATAGATTGAGATAGTTTGCACGCATGGATTAGTTATCGGCTCTAGCTAAATATGGCAATTTAGTTAGATTCATTAAGTTATCAGTATTGTTTGTTTAAATTGATTTACCTTATTATAACAGTATCTCTACCCGATCAAGATTGATAGATTTGGCCTTAGATTTACTTGAATCTGATCGTCGTTTATGCTTTCTTATGTTACCATGATGATCGGTTCCATGTTGCATCGGCTAATTCCCTATCAATCTTGTTCGTTACATGTTGTGCGTTCGGTTCTAGCCGAGACATAAATGGTTCTGAGGTTATCGTAAGTCTTATTTTCGTGTCCTTGTTTAAGTTAAACTGAGTGTCATCCGGTGGAACAGGTTTAACCTGAACAAGGTTCGCTAGATTAGACTTGCTTTAATTTGAGGTCTGTTTATGACTACGCTAGCATTCGTTCGTGCTTCATAGACCCTGCATCGGCTAAAGAGCCGATTCAGTTATGCTTTCACGAATAGATCGTGCATATAGACTTATTTGGATATCAAACGATCTAGCTTTGTTTGCTGGGTTTGTCGAAGCCCGCTGGCCGTTAGACCAGGTGAACGCAGATTTGGTGAACATAGCGAAGAGGGTTTACTAAAGCCGCCGGCCTTCTAGACCAGCTTTAGTAGATCTCTGCTTGTTTGACGTACAGATCAGATCTGTACACGTGATCTATTTTATTTTGTACACATTAACCGAATTAGATCGGCTAGCACGTTATTATCCTTACATGAATATCCTGATAGCCGTTTTACTTCATTATTATACTATCGGTTCATAGCATGATGGAATCGGCTTTCTAGTCGATCTCCGATTATACTGGCTCTTTGAGCCATACAGTTGGAACTATCTGGACTCACCAGTTAGTTCCGCCTTGGGTTACTGATTATCTCTATTTCCTTGTCAATTGCAGGTCAAATTGACTGGCACGCTTGGGTGTTACCGACACTCTTAGACCGGGTCCGAAGCTAGCTGGATCTGTGAGAGCTCTACTGCTTTCAAGGGTCGTTTCCGGCTTCGCTGGTGTGTTGGGCTTAGGGAACCACTTTTTGCGCCAACAGATCTGGATGAAAGTGGAAAATGATTGCGCTTACTCCTAGAGTAGGAGTAATGCAAATGTGGATGGAGTGTGCAAGTGATCTTGGTTTTAAAAGCATGACAAGTCTCTCATAAGATATACAATAAAGGTTGACTAAACTCAATGCAAAGCAAGCAGCATGAATGTGCAAAGGTTTTCCTAACTCTAAATGTATAATATATGGCATTGGTAGGAATTCACACTTTGTCATACAAGAGCTCATCATGTAAGATTTTAAGTTTTCAAAATAAATCTCCAGAACTTAGTATTACTAGGAATAAGATAAATAGCTGCTCAAACCTTCATGTATCATATCAATCAATCACCTAGACTTAGCTCAAGCATATGCCTCCACAAGTTTCAGGTTCAGAGTGAATTCTTAAGTCAAAACAGTAATACCTAAAACTCAGGAAAATTTGAGGTTGAGAACTAGACACTTGAAAGGAATTACAGCAGAGCAACTATTCATCATCTCCAAGACAAAATTTTAATGTTCTCCAGTTTTTATTTGAGTCTAAACTTAACTAGACAGACTGTAGACACACTCTATGATCACACCTTAATAGATAACTAAGTATATTTGTTTGGTTTTTAATTGTTATTCCTCTTTTATTTCTTTTAACTAATGGACTCACAAAAGACTCTATAGATATGGACCTTCATGTGCCCACATATTTTTGGAATTTTTAAATTTTCCTATGATACTATTGTGAACCTTCATGTGCTCACATATTTTTGGTATTTTATGACTATATAAGACCGACTCGATAATCGCCTTGGTATAGTTACCTGATAATTAACTAGGGGATGCTCCTCCCCAAGCTAGATGTTTGCAATACTTGGTGTTGATGATCTTTAGAGTGAGCTTGCCAGTAGCAGTCTGGTGGGTGCCACGCTAATGGACTCACTCCTCAGACATTGTGTTATCCTGCATAATTATACTCCAACAAGAAAACCAAAACTCGAGGCTCGAATGTGATAAGGGGTTAGCGGTCAACCAAAGGAAGGGTTGTCTATCTCTATAAATTTTTACATGAGTATGACTATCATCTTCCAAAGATAGAATACAATGTTTTAACACATTTGGTTAAGACTGAGATCAAAAGAATGATGCCATGAACAATCTTAAAGGACAAAGCATGTTGAGTTCATTAGGTTAATCAATTAAAGTTGTAACTCTAACATGTTTGTTTTTTTATTTATCTGCATTCCAAGATCAAGAGGAAAATAGTGACCACTTACCTTAAGATATTACCTTCATTATTAGAGCGTGATGGCACTAAGTAATGAAGGGTAGATGACTGGTGGTCCTTTTCTTCTCTTGCATCTTGAGTTGTTCATGAGCATCTTGTCTCCTTTGTTGTTTATCCTCTTTGACATCTTTTGCTTCTTTGATCTTATGACACCTTGTTACTCCATTCATTATTATGCCTGCAACAGATTAGTGGACAACACATACCCGAAGGAATGTACAATTTTGGAACATAGGTTGTTTGTCCAGAATTTTATCATGTTCCATCTATGCTACTAAGAAGATAAGGTTGCTATTATGTTAGAATAGATCTTATTCTATACCAGCATGGCTTAAGTCCAAGTAACTTGCAACAGAAGATAAAGTGAATGAATCATTAATACTCACAGTTCTTCCATCCATAATGAATGAGCTATGTCTTCCTCTACAAAGTTATTGAAGTTCAGCATGTGCCCTGTCTCATCTTCTATTTGAATTCACCTCATGACTTACCCAGATTAATTGTGAGACTTTCCTGCAGGGGTTAGTCCAACAAAATATCCAATATCTACTACAGCATACGAACGGCTCAAAAATCAACCTAGACACCACGTCCAATTTGACTTAGGAAGGCACTTTAACCTAAGCAGCACGCTTAATTCAAAAAGCCTTTTGAAAATAAGATCACCACTCCTAAACTAAGCACCGTGCTTCATTTAAGAGATGTATGAAAGTACTTCAAAGCCTAAACATATACAATAGCAAATAAAGGTAGCATGAAAGTATTATATAGTGTTATTCAAACAGAGATGAAAGAGCATGATTATTAACAATTTGAACATGGATTAAAACGGTAGAGACAACCAATATTAGCAACATAAGATTTTCTAAATAAGCCCATTCCCCCAAGCTTGAATTTTGCAAGGCAAATTTAAGTTTGGATGGATTAATGTTGCATGATAACTGGTTGGACATACCTAGTGCTATCATTCTTTTACTTCAAACCTGAAATGGTTAGTGACAAAAACACCCAAAGGAATTATAATTCTATGCTCAATTCACAAGGGCATTATAGTAAAATTAAAGGTGCAAGCTCAATTCATTTTTCAAGAGTGGTTATGTTAGGACACAAAGTCGTTCTTGGGAAACCTTCTAATTATTACACTTTTAGTTCGAGAGGTGGTTTCTCCTAGGACACCAGCCTTTGTGCACCTATATCAAGATTACCACGAGATCTACAATATTTATGATAAAGATATGCATCTACAACAACCCTTTCAATAAATTTATGAACAGGTAGAATGAGGGGGTTGAAGATCTCGTGTGCAATAATATTAGAAAGACCAATTGATCCAGGAGATTTCTCATATGAGTATGGAACTGATGAGGTGTTAACGAAATAATTACCATGCTCATTGTTGTGATCTCCCTTTTCAAACTCCAAGGGTGTTTCTTCATGGATGTCTATAGGCCACAAGTTTGTCTCTATTATTTCATGTCTACGACATTCATTGGATATTTTATTTTCTATGATTTCCCATGGATTGGTGTCTCTAAATTTGGTCTTGTCTAAGGCTTTCTCTAAACTTGGATGAGTTATGTTTACTACAGAAATTGATTTAAGCTCACCATTTGAATCTAGACCAAGTTTAGATGCTAATACTAAGGCTTCGTCCTCTTCCATCCATTCTTTGACAATAGCGTATGTGTTTCTAGTATGTTCTATGCATTTCTGCCATTGTCGTAGCTCTTCTTGATCATTCCAAAAGTCTTCATGACTCCTATTCTTGGGATGTCTTAATGGGATCCTAGGGTCATTATGAGACTTAGGAGAGAGAGCAATAGAAGGATCATTAGGGTCAAGGATTGGTTTAGAGATGGGTTCAGATGTGGCATTAGATGTGGGCATAGAAGGGGAGAAGATAGAATTGATTTCTAAGTGGCTTGGCTCTCCTTCTATGGCATCACTAGACATGCCATCCTTGTATTCTTCCCAATGTCTTTCAGGGGTGTTGACGGTCGATAATGTCAACTTTTATTAGAACTTTAGACACAAAAGGATACATGAAAACATACTAGTCTAGAGTTTTAACTGAAAATTTACACGAGTTTTACATGTTCTATATTTTCTAGGAGTTATTCCAAAAAAGCATAAAAGAGGGATTAAAGTGCATAATTATCACGAAACGTAACCGCGAAGGAAACAACATCATCGGAACACTAGAAGCCTCTGGAACACACCCGAAGCGACCGGGGCCCGCACCCTGCCAGGGTGGGGCCGGCCGGCGCCAGGGTGGGGCTTGGTCGGCGCCCCCGGCTAGGGTTTGGCCCTGCCTTCCGGAGACTTCTTCCGCCGCCTCTTTGGAGTCATCTCGGTCCTATGTTTAAGTCGGTTTGATCTTACGGCGCACGTTCATCCCACCAGGCTATAAATAAAGAGGCAGACCCCCCTGGAGGCATCAATCAATCATTCATCGAAGGCAACAAGTCTTTAAGCCATCAAGAGCCTACTAGTTCATCAAGAGCCTTCTAGTTCATAGTTCTAGCCTAGTTAGATTAGAGAGTAGAGGAGATCTAGTTCTTCGGCGGGATCTGGAGCCCCGGCATCCGTCTGGAGCGCAGAGTTCGGTATAGTTCTGGTTCTCTCTCTATGATTGTATTCTTCATTATGATTAGAGAAACATTGTTCTTAATAGTTCATATGTTCTTGATTACATTAGTATTTGTCTACTTTAATTATATGTCTAGCATAGTTGGTTTGATCTTATTGAATTCATGTAATTGCTCGTATAGCGTTTATCCAAACGATGATTGGGTAGATGATGAACAATGTGTAGACGTGGTGTCTAGATATTTCATTTATCTGCGAGTGCACCCTGATGTGCCGGGTCGTGTGGTAGTTTGCGTAGGTGACAGCTACGCTGATTCCTCTGTAGTCCACCCCCCGTATGTAGGCAAGCGGGCACGGTCGCGAAGTTGGGTGATGACTCTGTTTCACACCTTTCCTAGATGATTCCCTTTGCATGTGATCATGATATAGGACTAATCTAACAATGATTGCTAGATGTAATTGCACTAGTTAGAGTTATTCATTGACGTAGTTATAGAATTACCTTAGATATTAATTCCTTAGTTTATCCATTAGTTAGCTATTACTATGACTAGAAAGTGCTCTGATGTTTATCTTTATTAATGATGCTTGATCATACTTATCACCCTAATTATGTTTATTATCTTATGACCTCTACCTGTTATGAGTAGAGTATATGACATCGATAATTTCACTTATTCATTGTATATAGTTGTTATCAATATAATAGATTGTAGTTTAACCAAGTCCTTCCCAGTGTTATAAATATAAATTGACAACCTAGTAGAACTCCTAGGTAAAATGCTACAATGGTATAATTATCTGTCCGCTTGCAGAATTGTTCTTAGTTTATATTTATTTATATTTCTGCCTAGTCACATGGAATAATATATAAAACCTTTATTTATTCTTAGCATATATAATTAGGATTGACAACCCAGTTCGTGCTAAAGATTGTTGGTAATAGATAAGTGGCTAGTTGCTAATGATGAGTTAATTAATTACCATACATCTTCTAATCGCGTCTCTAGTGTTAAAGGTTATAAAGTTATATTTGGCGACGTTAGTAGATGTCAACAAGCATTTTTGGCGCCGTTGCCGGGGAAGGCACATTAAACTTAGAAAATATTGATAACATATATGCATCATGGATAAGATTGTATTACCGATTGATCTCTAACTCAAACATGCACACCCCTGTTTTTTATCATTTACTTCTCTTATGCAGGGTGATGAATGAATGGTTTTTCTCTTCCAAACAATTTCACTGACGATCCAGAGAAACTCCTGAGAAGAAATAAGTTTCTAGAGGTGAGGGACAATTTTGAGTCACCATCAAGAACACCCATCGTTTCTCGAGCTAGTTCATCAAAGGAGCCAGCTACAACATTGGAAGAAGTACACTTAGGAGAAGCTTTAGCTTCTTTGTTTGAAGACATGGCGGAGAAGATACTGCGCGAGTTCTCTGCCCCAACAACAGAAAACATCTAGACTGGACCAGTAGTCAACACGGGGGAGAATGGATTCGAGCTCAAGCCTGCTCTTATCACCATGGTTCAAGCCAGCCAGTTTTGTGGAAAAGCTTATGAAGATGCAAGTGCACACTTACAACACTTTTTAGAGATCTGCAGCACCTTCACGATCAGAGGAGTACCAAGAGATGCTATTTTACTCCGTCTTTTCCCATTTTCAGTTTGGGGAAAGCTAAGCAGTGGTTCTACACCAACAAAGACAAGAACACTACATGAGACTGATGCTCAACTGCTTTCCTAGCAAAGTTCTTTCCTATAGGCAAAACAAATGCTTTGCGTGGGAAAATCTCAAGCTTTCAACAGTAACATGATGAATCATTCACTGAAGCATGGGAGAGATTCCAAGATTACATTGAAGACTGTCCTCATCATGGGATAAAGTATTGGCTATTGATGCAGACCTTCTACCACGGGCTTATCTCAAGCACCCGTGAGTCCATGGATGATGCAGCTGGAGGAGCTTTCCTGTCACTGAAGCTCCCAGAAGCTCAAGCACTTGTGGAGAAGATGGCCTCAAATCCGAGCTATAATGAAGAACGTACTCAACCTCGCAAGAGAGGAGGAGGCATCCATCATCTCAAGGAGACCGACATGGCCACTGCCAAGCTAGACCTCATCATGAAGAAGCTCGATACAGAGAAGAAGAAAGTCATGCATATTAATGATTCTTGCACGACCTGTGAAGAATGTGGAGATTACGGACATTTAGCTGTCAACTGCCCTACGTTGCAAGAGGATGTGAACTTCATCAACAATAACACCTACTATCGTCCTCAGTAAGGTCAAGGATGGAACCAGCCAAATCAAGGATGGAATCAGCAACCTCAACAAGGTAATACCAAGGTAACAACCAAGGTAATAATTATAATAATTATAATCTTCTACCTTTAAGAGATTTAGTTGCTGGTCAATCTAAATTGATAGATCAAATGTCTAGAAAGGTAGCCTCGAATGATAAAGCTTTAGAAAACATAAATACCAGAATGAATACCTTTGTTTCTGATATATAGAATCAGCACAACTTTAATAAAATGTTAGAATCACAATTAGCTCAGCTTGCTGCTGCTATCCCTCCATTTGAGAAAGGTAAGATTCCGGGCCAGCCGGAAGATTTGGAAACTGCTAACCTTGTTGATATTCACAATGCAACACAATACCAAATTGAGCCAGCAGATATACAATGGATAGATCACTCACTACCTGAGAAGATGGGAGACCCTGGAAGACCTGTCATTCCTATCTCCATAGGATGTCACAGCTTTCCAGAAGCTATCTGCAATTTCGGCGCAAGTGTCAACATAATGCCTAAGGTAATCTATGAGAGAATATTAGGTGATCCTTTGTTGTACACAGATATGCGTTTGCAGCTTGCAGATCAGTCCATTTGCTACCCCGAGGGAGTGCTAGAAGAAGCTGTCATCAGAGTGGGGCAGTCATATGTCCCAGTTGACTTCGTGATCGTGGAGACCGGAGGAGATGAGAAGGCACCCATTATCTTGGGACAACCGTTCTTATGCACAACCAAAGCCATCATCTATGCGGAACATGCCAAGATTGTCCTCTCCATCAAGGACAAGAAGGAAAGATTCTCGTTCAAGAACCGCATCCTCAAGAATCCTGTGGTCCCGAAGCAATTCCATCAACAAGAAGAGCAACAACAACCAATGCCCAAGAAGAAGAACAATAGAAGATGGAGGAAGAACAAGGCCCGGCATGTACCTGAAGAAACTGCTCAACTAATCACTGCTCTCAACATAGAAAATGATCATATGCTCCTGAAACCGTTCCCAATAAAGAAAGGTGACCCAGGTGTACCAATCATTGAATGCACAATCAGAGACATCACTTTTCCCGACACCGTCTGCAACACTGGATCAGGCAGCAACGTAATGTCCAAAAAGGTATATGATGAATTATTTGATGATTTACCATTATACCCAACATATATTCAGTTGCAGATGGCAGACTGTTGCTATAAATTAACTGCACTCTATTAAATATTATTATTATCAAAGTATCCGCATGCGCACAGATAAAACACCGATGTAGCACTTCATTAGACAATCCCGGTTTTAATATCGAACCCAAAGGAACAGTAGGTGATACTGACTAAGTCTATTGATTCTTAACCCGATAACACAATTAATCTAGAGAACATCAAGAATGAGGAGATAACTAATGATTTTCTAGATCCGACAACCGGTAAACTTTGAATAATATCGTTCTAATCGGGCAGTGAAATGAATAAGAGCGGAAATCAGAGTTCCCTCCTACCGAACACTTATACACCTATCGATCCTATCAACAGGAAGTGGACTACAGAGGAATCAATGCAGCTGTCACCTACGCGAACTACCACTATCCGGCCAATCAGGGGACATTCACAAGTAATTATAGCCCGGACACCATGTATACACTACAAACTACTACTTCAACCAAGGAGCTACCAAGATCAAAGCACTCAAATAGAGTTGTAAACTTAAGAACGAATAAGAACAAATGCTTACTTGAATCAGGATGTTGAATAAAAAGTACCTCAGAATGCAACTCCGGGCGAGGGAGCTGAATCCAGACGAATACAGCTACGAACAAGCTCCGACAGGCCGGGACTCCTCCGAATCTCTACTCATCTACTCTATCGCTCTAATCTCTCTCTTGATTGCTAGCCTAGATCTAGTGGATATCTATCTAATGCTTCAGGGTCTTCATCTCTTGATCTGGCTCTCCTCCAGGGGGTCTGGCCCTCTATTTATAGCCCGGTGGGATGAACGTGTGCCGTTAGATCAAATCGACTGAACCAAGGGCCCAGATGACTCCTCAAAGGAGGTGGTAGAAGACTCCAGAAGGTGGCGGGTGGAAACCCTAGGGGGGCGCCGCCCGGCCTCCCTTGGGGCTAGCCGGGCCCTCCTTGGCAGGTGCGGGTCTCCGGTTGCTTCAGGTGCCTTCTACACTCTTCCAGGGTCCTCGTGATGATGTTTTCTTCGCGGTCAAGTTTCGTGTCTTTTATGCACTTTGTCCTTATTTTATGCTTTTCTGGAATAATCCCTAGAAAATATACAATTCACCAAAACTTGTGGAAATTATTAATAATAACCTTATTTCTACTGGATATTCATGTTTAGTGCAGGGATAATTGATAATAGAATTTAGACGATAACAAGTGTCAACAATTACCCCCACACTTAGGGTTTTGCTCGTCCTGAGAAAAAGGTTGGTTTTAAGATGTAAGATTTTTAGAGAGAATGGAGCATTTAAAACATAACTTGAGAGTGCATTATATAAAACTAGTCTAGTCATGCATGTAATATGGAATTCAAAGTGTCTACCATGAATCTTTGAGTAGTTGAAGAACAGAATAGCTTGAAAACAGATCACTCCCTTCCTTTAGTTAAGTCAATTGGAGGGTTTGTAATTTTGCAAATAAACTTAGCTTTACCTTCTCCTTTTGTAGTACTCTCGAATCACTGATATATCTGGTATTTTTGTATCGTTACCAAGGCATTAATGATATTGCCTTCTTTATCCTACTTCTAAAAAGCTTATGTGGATCTTAGGTAGGTAAAATGTGAAAACATACTTGCATTGTATTTATTTTAAAGCCAAACAATGAATCCACAGAGAAATGAGGCATATAATCGAATCAAGCTTTATTTGGTGGAATATGGTGGAACCTAATTCTACATTGCTCCTTGAGAAAATAAATCTCTCTTTTATACGATTGAGATTATTCAGAGAGTATGAGCTATCTCTCTCTCTCTCTCTTTCTTTTTTTTCAAGGGAGACGAGTATCTAAGTACCCTTTTTTTAATTTCTTTGGACATTTGTCCATTTTTATACTCCCTTCTTCTTTTGCATAGCTCATACCTCTTTTGAATTTAGTAGTTGAGAGACTTTAACAAAACATGGAGCAATTATTTGGTGACTATGCTATATAATTAACTTTGGTGTTTTCTCCCAGTGTAGGAGGGAAACATTTTTAATAGAATGACTCGCTATTACTCCGGATTAGAGTAATGCTTATGTGGAATTGGCACTTGATTCGAAAATATGATAGATTTCTTCAAAGGGTTACAAACGGTGACCAAACTCAATACAAAGACAAGTATTATATGTAGCAGGCTTCTATCCTATATATGGCTCTGGTAGGACAGTATTTTTACCACAAAGCAGAGGTATAACTAATTATTTAAATTTTCAAAATAAAATCTCCAAAGGCAAAACATCAGGGATTGAGTTCTCATTATTCAACTATATCATGTTTCACAACGACTTAAGCAATCATGGGGTCCCTATAAATAGTTTCCAATAGTAACATGATTCCTAGAGAAGTGTTATATAATTTATTCTTAAGCCATGAATTAAACAGTCTCTTCTTCTCTTTTAAAAGTAATTTAGCATGTCAATTTTAATTTGGGTCGAAACAGAATCGACATATGTGCAATTATATTGTATGGGGATCAAACCTGATCATGACCGAGAAGGGGATGCAGAGGGTGCAGAGGGGGCCGGCTGGCCTAGGTAGGGCGCCGGGTGGCGTGCCTCTGTGGTCCCACGGGGTCCACTTCGGTGCGCGACGTCCTGGTTCGATTGTGTTCCAATTACGTGATTTTCCCGAGCGAATTGATTTCCATAGTCACGATGTGCCTCCCTCACACTTGTTTTCCTGCATACTTTTCTGCGAAACATGTGGAGACAACATGCATACCAACAATATAGAGAGTAGAGTAGATTAAAACATTAATATTGATAAAAAGAATAAGGCACTTTATTCATTAACGATACTAGATAACTCTAACAACTGAGTGAGCTAACGACTGCCCTATCTCATTAGACTTGCTGAACCTAACACACTTAATATCATAAATCAAACCTAGCACACTCGATAATATAATCAAACCTAACACACTTGTGCCTTATTACATAGATAACGAGGGAAACTTAAGGCTGCCCCTTCTTCGCGAGCTTCCTAATTTCTTCCTTAAGCTCATCAACCTCTTCTTTCAGCAAATCTTTTTCGCGCTTGAGACTGTGAATTAACTTGACATTGACTTCTATTTGCTTAGTCATGTTGCTCATAACCTTGTTCCTTAAGTCCTCATTCCTCTCTATACCACTAACGGTGCCAGAGAGAGCTTCCATATTCTCATTGAGGATTCGTAGAGAGAGCTGAGGCTGTCTGGGAGCTTTCTCTATTGCTAAAGCTGATGCAGCCCTCTGCTTTTTGGGCGGAGGTGGTATGAAATCAGTGTAGCGGACTTGGCCTGTACATGCACGAACTCCTTGGATGGCAGGGCGAGCAGTGGTGTACTTCACACATACCAGTGTTCCGTTCTTGTCAGTCTTGACCGACAGGAGTCACTCATTGGCTCTAGGTGGAAGAAGTGGGGTGCCTCAGGGAATAGCGATCTGCTTCCCCTTGGTACCATCTTCCAGCAGCAGTCTTTTGGGTGGCGATGGCAGAGCAGGCTGGGCTTGCGCGAAGTAGACTTGCTTGTACTGCTGTGGCACAGTAGCGAGATGCTTCGGTGGCACGATGGCGAGAGGCTTCGGCGGCATGACGACGATGGCCTTCAAGTCGTCTCATGGGATGAAGCCAGCGCCGAAGACTGCTTTGTCTGCCATTGCTACTAGATCTAAACTAGAGAGTTTTCTCTGGAAAGAGAGGAGGCAATAGATGAGATGCAAATTGAGGGCGGTATAGGTGCGTATTTATATGGTCTTCTGGAGACAGGATCAGCTCAAATCCAGGTTCTATGGGATTCGTACGAAAGAATATCCGTACGCGCCGGGATTCCGCGTGGTTGCAGTTAGGAAGGGTGTAAAAAGGAAAGGGGACAAGAGTCGGAATGAGAGGGGCCAGGGGGCACCGCCCGGCCCCATAAAGGCGCCGGCCGGCCCCACCAAGCGGCCTCTCGAGGTGGCCGTGCTCATGGTGCCTCCAAACTCCACATAATTTCTAATTGTTGCGGTGCGCGAATATTTTTCGTAATGGACGATGACGGGACTAAAAAGTTGATAGTTGGACAAAGTCCAGCCCGTCAACAACTTCTGAATTAAATGGTTCTAAAAATAATTTAAGTCGGTGACCATTTACCTTGAATAACGTACCTTCGTGTGATTGTAGAGTTACCGTTCCATGTGGCGATGCATTCACAACCGTAAATGGTTCTTCCCATTTGCTTCGTAGTTTTCTAAGCCCGAATAATTTGAACCTGGAATTAAAAAGTAATGCCTTATCTCCTGGTGCAAACTCTTTCTTCTTGATCCTCTTTTCATGCCATTTTTTGTTCTTTCTTTATAGACCTTTGAATTGTGATAAGCCTTTTCTCTCCATTCTTCTAATTCTGATAGTTGCATCTTTCTCTTTTCTCCAGCGGCTTCAAAGTCCATGTTCCATCTCTTAATAGCCCAGTCAGCTTTATGCTCTAACTCCAATGGTAAATGACAGGTCTTACCATATACTAGCTGGTAAGGTGACATGCCCAAAGGTGTCTTGTATGCGGTCCGATATGCCCAAAGTGCTTCGGGTAATCGGTCCTTCCATGCAGTACCCATCTCATTTACTGTTTTCTGTAGAATATTCTTGATTTGTTTGTTTGATGTTTCTGCTTGGCCACTTGTCTGAGGATGGTATGGTGTAGCAACATTATGACGGATGCCATGAGATTGCAAGTATCGGTGAAACTTTTTATCAGTGAAGTGTGTCCCTCCGTCACTAATGACCATCCTTGGTGTTCCAAACCTTGGAAATATAATCTCTTCGAACATCTTCTTTGAATGTTTGGAATCAGCATTCATGCATGGCATAGCTTCTACCCACATGGATACATAGTCAACTGCCACCATAATGTACTCATAATTTCTGGATTTCACAAATGGTCCCATGTAATCAATTCCCCAGACATCAAAGAGCTCGATCTGGACATTGTTGGTGAGTGGCATAGCATCTCTTGCATTGATATTTCCATGCCTCTGACATGATCCACATCTCCGGATAAAATCTTTGGTGTCTTCATACATAGTTGGCCAAAAGAACCCACTCTACCAGATTTTAGCATGAGTGCGGAATGCTCCATAATGACCTCCATATGGTGATGCGTGGCATTTCTGAATGATCTGCATGCCCTCTTCTACTGGTACACATCTTCTAAGTAATCCATCTGAACAAATTCTGAAGAGGTATGGTGGATCCCATATGTGGAGACGACTTTCATAAATGAGCTTCTTTTTATTTTCTCTAGTGGTACATAACCTGCAACCATAAAGTTGACAATATTCGTGTACCAAGGGTCTGACTTGGTCACTTTAAACATGTCATCTCTCAATGAGTCATTAATAGGCAATTCCTGAGGTTTCTCAAAGTGTATTCTAGACAAGTGATCAGCAACTGGATTTTCTATTCCTCTTCTATCTTTAATTTCTAAGTCAAATTCTTGTAGTAACAAAATCCATCTTATCAAACGAGGTTTAGCATCTTTCTTAGTGAGCAAATATTTTAAACCAGCATGATCAGAATAAACAATTACTTTTGCTCCGACTAAGTAAGATCTAAATTTATCAATAGCAAAAACAACAACCAGGAATTCTTTTTCAGTTGTTGCATAATTTAATTGTGCTCCTGTCATAGTTTTACTAGCATAAGCAATTGCATGATGCTTCTTATCTTTTATTTGTCCTAATACTACCCCTACAGCATAATCACTAGCATCACACATAATTTCAAAAGGTAAGGACCAATCAGAGGGTTGAATGATTGGTGCTGATCTAAGTGCTTCTTTAAGAATATTAAAAGATTTTAAACATGCATCATCAAATTCAAAAGGAACATTCTTAGCTAGCAAGTTAGTCAGTGGTCTAGCAATATGTGAAAAATCTTTTATATATCTGCGATAAAAACCACAATGACCAAGAAAACTTCGCATTCCTTTTATATTAATAGGTGGAGGTAGTTGTTCAATTACTTCTATTTTTGCCTTGTCTACCTATATACCTCTTTTAGACACTAAATGTCCTAGCACTATTCCTTCTCTAACCATAAAATGACATTTTCCCAATTAAGGACTAAGTGCTTTTCTTCACATCTCTGCAAAACCTTATCTAGATTTTCTAGACAATCATCAAAAGTTTTTCCATAAACTGAAAAATCATCCATAAAAACTTCCATGATTTCTTCTATCATTTCAGAAAATATAGACATCATATATCTTTGAAAAGAAGCAGGTGCATTACATAATCTAAAAGACATTCTATGATAAGCATAAGTTTCATAAGGACATGCAAAAGTGGTTTTGCTTTGATCATCAGGGTGGATAGGAATTTTGTGATATCCAAAATAACCATCAAGGAAACAAAAGAAAGAATTATTTGCCAAACGCTCTAACATCTCATCAATGAAGGGCAGTGGAAAATGATCTTTCTTGGTTGCTTTATTGAGTTTTCTATAATCTATACACATTCGCCATCCTGTAACAGTTCTCTGGGGTATCAATTCATTTTTGTCATTTTTAACTGCGGTCATACCACCCTTTTTAGGTACAAATTGAATAGGGCTTACCCACTCACTATGCGGGACAGGATAAATAATCCCAGCATGCAAAAGTTTCAAGACCTCTTTCTTAACAACTTCCCTCATCGCATTTTGAAGCCTACGTTGGGGCTCTCTAGAAGGTGTAATTTTTGGGTTGGTTGGAAAATGATGGGTGCATAAAATAGGACTAATCCCCTTAAGGTCTTGGAGTGAATAACCAAAAGCAGCACGATATTTTTCTAAGACAGTTATTAATCTAAAAGACTCTTCATCGGAAAGTTTATTACTAATAATCACAGAAGAATTTTGATCATTATTCAGAAAAACATATTTAAGACCAGAAGGTAGTCGTTTAAGCTCAATAGAAGGATTAGGTGGCTCTAGTAATTCGTCCAGAGGTTCAGGATCAATCGGATCCTCCTCCTCTTCATTAATGAAGAACTGAGTATCATCCTCTAAATTAGGTTCAATAAATTCCTCAAATGACACAGCCTTAACTTCTATCGGATCTAACTCAGGAAGTGGCTCTGCCTTAGCTTTTAATGCATGAGTTATAGGCACGGAGAGATTAAATCCTTTCCCATGTTAATATCTAAATTGCCCGCAGAACCTTTGTTGACGGTGGATATACCATGAAAATCCACATTTAAACACAGTCAACAGGCCTCGGATTGAAAGGAAAATAAACATATCATGAACATATTTTATCAATAACTAGTTCCACTTGTGCTCTTAGCTTGCGAATGCAGGGAAGATCAAACAAAGCTGAAATGAGCACTTGGAGCCCAACTAAGTGGTTCGGCCGAACCACAAATTTGGAAACCAAGTTATGACACTTCAACAAATGACACAAGGGACCACTTAGAAGAGAGGAGAGCCCAAGGTGGGGCCAGGCATGGGTCGGCCGAACCCTACATGGGGCCCACCTGGCTCCGGTGACATGGCACGATCCGTGGGACACTCCACCCAACTCAATTCAGCCATCAGATGAATATGTGTTTCCATTTAACGGTGGAGATTCAAGGCACATGGATTGAGGCATGAAATAACACAATCGACATAGAACCAGCACAGGAGGACACTCTATGACAGGTGGGGACCACACCTGGCCGGCCCCACCTATCATAGGGGTCGGCTGAACCACCCCAGGTGGGCCCCGGCCACCGACTTCCTCCACCGACCCTCAGCATGTTTCCCATGTACTAAAATCACCACGGCCGTCCGTCTTATGGCGGTTTAAGGGCGGTTTATCCAAGGGAGGAGAGGCAAGGAGCACACTGGATCGCTGATGTGGCACCTCTCCATCTTCCCCTATAAATAGAGGCTGCCATCACCCTCTTCAACACACCCAAGATACACAAGAGACAAGAGAAGCTCCACTCTTTAGTAGTAGTAGTATTAGTCTAGTGTGGGAGTTAGAGTCGAGTCGAGCTACGCTTGGAGTCTCCGGAGTCATCTGTTGGAGAGTCTGGTATAGCTCTTGTACCTTTCCTTCTATAAGACTTTACCTTTATCAATATATTATCTTTACTTTACTTTACTTTACTCAGTTTCTACTTAGTGCATTACTATTCTTCATAGTATTGTTGTGTTTTGTCTTATCTTATAGTTGAGTTATATTAGATAGTGATCCTATAACCAGCTCACATGTGTAGTTCATCGCCTGTCATAGGGTGCTTTAGTTGTTGGTACACAAATAGAGTAGTAAGGCTTAGTATAAGCGTGGAGCTTAGACTAGATCTTGCCTTTGAATGCCGCTTGTCGCACGGATTGTTTGTGGGTGCTAGCAGGTGGTGACAGCCCTGTCTAGTCTTAGTATCCCTCCACGTGTTTTAGGCAAGTTCTTAAAAGGTAGGCTCCCATAAGAGAATAGCCGCTTTGGGTAGAGGTTATATCCCCTACTGTCTCGCCTATCCCCTACACACCGGAAGTAAGGTAGTTGTCTTAGTATAATTCAATCATTTGATAAGATAGTTTACAAGAGTAAAGTAAGTGTCATAGGAGTCTTATACTCACTCGTTGTCCTCCCACTTAGCTATACTCTACTAGTTATCTTTAGTTATCCTAAAACCTTGTCGTGTCTTGGTGTCATTACCCTTTCCTTTATATATCGATTTACCCCCTATCACTAGTTGATACTAAGTCGCTATAGACTTAAGGATCTCTCTCTTTTTATTAATTATTCCTAGCAACCGCTTTCCCTTGGGATAAAAATAAATAACTATACGTTGGAATACTCCCGGGTGAAGTGCTACAGCGGTATATTCTGTGCGCTTGCGGAATTATCCAATAGACATAAGAAATACCCCCAGGCACTTCTGGCGCCGTTATCAGAGATAGCTTAACACCCTGTCTCTGGTGGTTGTGCTAAGAAGTGTCAACAAGCATTTCTGGTACCATTGCCGGGGAAAGTATCAGTCTAGGAATATTAATAAAAATTGAATCGGGAGGCTACTATCAATTTAGTTATCGATTAGTGGTAGGGGCTTACCCCTGTCTGTGTTTCTCGTTATCGTGAAGGTAGACAGTGCATGAACGGTTTTCAATTGCTGTCAAATTTCATTGAAGATCCTGAGCAATTGTTGAGGAGAACTAGACGCCATCAAGTTTCACCTCAAAGGTTCATCTCAAACCTAAATCCGTTCGAGGAAAGAGGCTCTGCACTATCAACCAAGAAAGCTATGGCCCAAAAGACCATCTCTGAGTTCTCTACACCGTCGGCTAACAAAATTGCCATCGGTCCGCAGCTCAACTTGGGGGATGCTACCTTTGAGCTCAAGCCAGCTCCGATCAACATGGTGCAAGCCAATCCATTCTGTGAAAAGCCACATGAAGACGCCAATGCCCATCTCCAGCACTTCCTGGAGGTGTGTGGTACCTTCACTATCAAGAATGTCTCGGCTGACGCCATCCGTCTTCGCCTGTTCCCATTCTCACTGCTTGGGAAGGTGAAGCAATGGTTCTATGCCAGCAAGAATGAAGCTACCACCTAGGAGAAGTGCGCCAATGCATTTCTCAAGAAATTCTTCACAATGGGCAAAACCAGCGCTCTTCGTGGAAAGATATCAAGCTTCCAACAGCAAGCTGACGAGATGATTCCCGAAGCATGGGAACGTCTCCAGGAGTACATTCGAGCTTGTCCTCATCATGGGATTGAAGAATGGCTCTTAATCCAAGGTTTCTACCATGGGCTGACTGGATTAGCCCGTAGTCACCTTGATGCTGCCGCTGGAGGAGCATTCCTGCAACACAATGTCAAGGATGCCAAAGACCTTATTGAAAAGATGGTTATCAACCAAGGATGGAATGAGGAGCGACTCCAGCCCAAGAAAAGGGGTATGCACACCATTCATGAGGTGGACATGCTCTCAGCAAAAATGGACCTCTTGATGAAAAAGATTGAGGAAGGTTCCAAAAAGGAACAAGAGGCCATTCGAACCACTGCCACCACACGAGCAATCGAAGCTGATCCATGGTGCGAGGTATGTGGTGGAGAAGATCACTCGGGCAACAACTGTCCCGAGACGAACGAGGAAGTGAGCTTCATCAACAACAACAACAACAACAATGGGTATCGACCCCAGCAACAAGGAGGATGGAACTCGCGCCCCTTCTACCAAGGAAATCAAGGTAATGGTTACAAACAATAATTTTAATAATTCTTATGGTAACCAACCTTCTCTTAAAGATCTTGTCTTAGGCCAATCTAAAATCAATGATAATATTGTCGGTGCTAGTTTTAGCGGGGCTAACACCGGCTAGTAAATTTGTGTTTTGCGGTTGAGGTTACGGGTGGTGTGCAAGGGGGAACACAGGATTTATACTGTTTCAGGCAATCAGTGCCCTACGTCCAGTGTGGGATCAAGTCGTGTTGCCTTGCACCGGGGTGCTCGTAGTAGGGGTTACAAGCTGAGCGAGAGAGGGAAGTGCTCCCAAGTCTCTTACGACTGTATAAGTGCGTACAGATTGCTTGTTGTAGTATGTTGTAGAGTGGCCGTGAGTGTGTGTGTAAGCTTGAGAGATTGTCTAAGGCTGGCCTCTGCTCTCCCTTTTATAGTTACAAGGGAAGGGCTAGAGTTACATGTGTTGCCCTGTGTTACAGTACTCGGCATGGCGGAGTTGGTGATGACTGGTGGCGATCGTCAGCCATGCCTTCGTCTTGGCGGCTCCGCGGCATGGCATTAGTCATTCGGCTGATCTGCCACTGTTCCATTGGTGAGTTCCAAGGCGCCTCACAGTGCTAGTCATGGTTGGCCGCATGGCGATACGTCATGCTATCGTGTCCGTCCCTGCATAGTGTAACGAGTAGATAGGTTGACCTTCGGGTACAAGCTCCTGAGGCTCGGGAAGCCTTGGTGCCGTCGGGGGCTCGATGGACAGAGCGGGGGGAGTGTCCTCCCTCGGGCGCTTCTTTTCCCTGGGAGGTTCATTCCTGGGGGTTGGCAAGACCGGTCGTAAGGCTTGCTGTTGGCGCTTCTTAGCGTCAGCAAAAAAGTCCGCAAGCGCATGGAAGTACCGTTGTAGCACTTCACCCGAAAGTATTCTGGGTATCATATTTATAATTTTCCAAAGGAATGGCTTATGTTTATAGGCTCTTAGCTAGTTTACACTAGAAAAAGGTAGAGGGGATAACTTGGGTAGAGAGGATACACTAAGGCTGGAAACACTAAGTGAAGATAATTTCCCCACTACTTGTCTGCTAGTAGAACTGCTTCCAGCCGATACCAATATCAGCGCTACTCCGCGGACGAACGTGGGGAATTCAGATACGAGTGGACAGGGCTGTCACCACCTGCCACCTACCCCTCTGCCCGTGGGCACGCGTAACATACGAAGGTAGACCCCGACTTAGACACCACATCTACGACGGCGACTACTACTCTAGCGATGGCCAGGAACTTCCATCTTTATCAGGAGTCCTCTAACTAAAGCACCCGTCCAACGGACGAGCGACAATCCCACAAACAAGTAGTTTTATGAAAATTACTTACTTAATGAATCGAAACTTAGAATGTATCACAAACCTCTTACTTCAAGTAGCAAGATGGTTGTAGAGGTACAAGTTGGATGCGAGAGCCGACAAGTCCGGCACTTCGTCCACCCGAGAGTAGAACTGCTTCGACCCCGCTCTCACTTCTCAAGCTTCTATCTCTCTCTCTAACCGTATACTAGCCTAGCTAGAAGCTAAACTAATGGAAAAATGGTGGCACTCCCTTCTTCTCTCTTGTATCAAGTTGTTTTTTGATGGAGGGGGTGAGAGCCTCATTTTATAGCTCCATAGGATGGTTTCGGCGTAGCTAAGTATGGAAGGAGGTGAAACCGCCTTCAAGGAACCGCCATGAGCACTGTCACTGAAAACTAGGCCCGGGTAGAGTTAACTAGGGGCGGCCGCACCCGGGGGCGTCAGTCCCTGGGAGGCGGCAACTGGCGACCGCCTTCGGGTGGTCAGTTGCTCCCTGGGCCTGGGCCTCCCCCGCGGTTATGGATGAATCCCATTTGATGGTTTGATGGGCTTTTCTCTTTTATTCTTGATTTGCGCCTATTCTGAATATGTTTTCTGGAAGTGCGCTTTCCGGTGATTTTTATGCATTTCCACGTGTTTGACCTGCAAGTCACATGTGCAACAAAACTCGTGGAAAGGTTAGATAAAAAGCCCTACCTTCTATTTATTTTAGCATTAGAATGATGTTATATTTTGGTTGTTAAGGACCGCCGACAACTCCCCCACACTTGGTCCTTTACTCGTCCTCGAGTAAAGTGCTAAGGACCAAATGGTTTCATCTTCCTTGTCAAAAGAGTCTGCATACAGGGTATTCCAAGCTTCACCTGGATTTATGAACTTCCAAGTATCTACCGAATCAGCTTGAGTAATTGAAAAATGGAATAGCTTGGAATCAAATTCTCTTACTCTTGTCCATGCATAGAGACTTGGGTTTTGCAAGATTTTGAAAATATCAAGATAGCTTGTGTTCCTTGAATGATTCTCTCAAGTCACTCATTTTGTAAGTGGTTCCTCACCAAGGCATAAAAAGGTGATGCCTTCACTTTGATCATCCTACCTCTAATAAGGCTTATCTGGAGTTTTAGGTAGGAATGAGAAATGATGAGGCACACTTACCCTGCATATGTTGTCAAGTCAAATCCCAGACCATACCGGAGGGAGTGCGCCATACTCCTAGATTAGAATGTGCATGTGTGTGGAAAGTATGAAGGTGGAAACCTAATTCTAAATCTTTTTGATACTCCATGCATCATGATTCTCCTTGGCTAAAATTTAGGAAGATATGGGCTATAAGATCTTTATTTTTATTTTTATTTTTTTGAACGAGTATTTAAACTTTTTCTTTTCCCATTATTTTCTTATGCCCCTAGGCATGATAGCCCCATATCTTTTATTGGCATATGAAGAACTTTTAAATAAGGAGATATCATAATGGTAGATGAATGGAGTAAAATTTTGTAGAAGGAATGGACGGTCCTTAGGATGAGAACCGACACCCTTTTTTATTTGGTGGATGGATGAAGTGCATGTTTTGCGCAACTCTCAGGGTGAGAATTAGCTTTATTTGGTGGGTGCAAGTGAATTCTGATCTTGGAAGCATGAAACATCTCTCAACAGCGGTCACGAATTTTGACTAGACTCATCACAAAGTAAGTGGCATAGGTGGAAGGCTTTATTATAGAGAATCACATTTGGCCTTGGTAGGAATTTGTTAATCTTTCAAGGAACATGCTAATTGAATTTTTGTTTTGTAAAAATCAATCCCAAGTACTTTGCAAGAACGAGTAAGCATCATGTCATCCGGCTATATCTCATTTGTCAATTACTTAGATAAAAAGGGATCCCTGATCCGTGTTCATAAATCTTGTAGGAATATTAGCAAGGAATAAAAAGTATGCAAACATTCTGAACATAGGAAGACATGTTTGATGGAGTATGAAGGGGACATCATTCTTTAAACTTTATTTTTAAAACTTTTTAGTTAGGGAGAGAGAGGGGAGATGTTTGCACAAACCGAATTTGATTTTTGTTCTTGTGCAGTTTAAATTTGAAGAGTCCTTCCCCCACACTTGTTTTCTTTCCTATCTTGGTTAGTCACAATATATATATATAGAAAAATAAGTGCACAAAATATTCAAAGATAGAAACTTTTTATTTCATTGATAGATCAAATAGGCACATTACATTGAAGGGAAATATGATTGGGAAGTAAAAGATTGTGGTAACGAAAATGTGTGCCTATTTATGTAGCAGGAGCGTTCTAAAGATATTTAGAGAACGTGCTCAACTCCTGCTGCCTTAGCGATCCTACGCAGCTGCTCTCCATAGCCGCAGCGCATCTCATCTAATTCATCCCTAAGTCCTTTTACGCTAAGATGAGCCTCGGCTATGCAGGTTTGTGCCTTTTCAACATTTAGGCGTGTGCTCTTGATGCTAGCATTTAGTGAGGCGATGGTTGGGCCTTTGGAAGGCTTCTCATCCCCACTATCACTAAAGAATCCCTTAGGCTGCCCTCTAATAACTTTCCTAAATACCTTGCGCTTTTTGGCAAAGGGTATAGGAATGCTAGAAGGTGTTTCACCCTTGCGGAAAAGACCTTTAGCAAACCCTCCATCGGGTTTGCGCACTCCCCTAATGGTGTAAGAGCGACTATCCTTAGCGGGAAACGACAAGGAAGGTAAACTGGAGGTAGAGGGCATCACGGCAGCACGTTTGCTAAACCCGCTACTACTAGGAGCCTTCCTCTTGAGGCCTAAAGCGCTGATAATTGGTCGGGCAGCAATACTCTTCTTCTTGGCACCTCCTTCGGGTGCACGGGAGCATGCCGTGGACTTCAAGCTTGATATGTTGCTGAAGTTATCGCTAGGGGGTGGTAGAAAGGCTAGCGGCTTCTCCACTATGGCACAAGCTTCTTCTCTCACAAAAGAGCTCTCTTGATAGGGAACTATGTCTAAGTTGGCAATGGAGCCGGGAGCTTGGATCAGCGAAAGAGCATAGCTAGACATGGTCACGGTTTGCAAGTGGGAGAGCTTAGCACCTTTGCAAGAGGAAGAAGAGAATGGTTTGGTGTGAAGAGAGGAGAGGCCTTGAAATGTTTTTTTATAGGCTCTACCGAGGTCTCTGTTGAGGAAATGATCTGATCGTAACCAAGGACGTGATGCTGGAGTAATCACAAATAGGTACAAAAAAGATTGACGTCATTTGAGCTGGCTGGGGGGGGCGGTCGACCCAGGGGGCGGTCGGTTCCCTGGGTCCACCTGCCAGCCCCTGCCTTTTGCACATATTCCTATCAGAACAAGTGGAATCCTATCCCGGTTACGATCAATTGTGATGCGCGGAGGATCAAAGTGATTGAGTGTAAATTTGATATGTGATTTTTATAAAAATATCTCAAGATTATACTATCATGCATTTATGAGAGAATATACCTATGATCAAAAGGATTTCATGTAAATGAAAGGAAAGATCATAGGGGCTTTTTGGGTATTTCATAAATGCAACATTATCACTCTACAACCATCTATTTATTTATAAAATAGCCAAGTATAAATATGGAATATGTTTTTTGTAAATTTATTTATTTTATGTATATATATTATTTATATAAGTTTTTAATGAATTCCTTAAAGGATATTATGTTGATTTCATCGACAAAATTCGGTTCGGGTTCAAGGAATACTTTGAGACGTTGACCGTTTACCTTATGGATGTTCCCGTCATCGTCTTCTATTGTGATTGCTCCATGTGACGATACGTTGATGACGGTGTAAGGTCTGTC
Source organism: Eremochloa ophiuroides (assembly GCA_038502445.1). NCBI lineage: Eukaryota > Viridiplantae > Streptophyta > Magnoliopsida > Poales > Poaceae > Eremochloa > Eremochloa ophiuroides. Next base: position 71,015,300 of record JAHLJS010000002.1, read on the forward strand.
CTATTTACTTCTAAGCTTGCCTTTCCCGAACAATTTGACTCTTGAATTGAACAGCAGAACTTTGTCACCTATCTTGAACTCTTTATGTTCAATTCTTCGATCATGCCATCTCTTCATTTGTTCCTTGTAGAGCTTGGCACTATGATATGCCTTTTCTCGCCATTCTTCTAGTTCTGCTATTTGTTTCTGCCTATTTTTACCAGCTAATTTGAGATCCATGTTCCAGGTTTTAATTGCCTAGTGAGCTCTATGTTCAAGCTCAACAGGCAAATGGCAACTTTTCCCATAGATCAGCTGATATGGTGACATCCTGATAGGGGTTTTTGTAGGCTGTCCTATATGCCCAAAGCGCATCAGGTAGCTTATCTTTCCATCCCTTTCCCATCTCGTTCACCGTTTTCTGAAGGATTTTAATTTGTTTGTTCGAAGTCTCGGCTTGTCCACTGGTTTGGGGGTGATAAGCAGTAGCTACATTGTGCTTGGCTCCCAGCTCTCGCAGGAATGCTCTGAAAGTCCTGTCTATGAAGTGTGAGCCCCCGTCACTTATCACCATCCTTGGTGTTCCAAAGCGAGGGAAGATCACTTCATGGAACATCTTCCTTGCATGTTTTGCATCTGCTGCTCGGCAAGGTAGCACTTCGACCCATTTGTAGACATAGTCAACTGCTACGAGGATGTACTCACAGTCTCCTGACTTTTGGAATGGTCCCATGAAGTCAATGCCCCAGACATCGAAGACTTCAATTTGGAGGTTGAAATGAAGGGGCATGGCGTTGCAGGAGCTGATGTTGCCTTGCAGCTGGCATTGTCGACACCTTCATATGTCTTTGGTGTCGCTATACATCATTGGCCAGTAGAATCCGCACTGCCAGATTTTGGCTTGTGTGCGGAAAGCTCCATAATGGCCTCCGTATGGTGCTGCATGACATTTTTCTATGATTTGTGCACCCTCAGCAGTCGGCACACATCTTCTCAATAGTCCGTCGGCACAAACCCGGTATAAGTAGGGTTCATCCCATAGGTGACGTCTACTTTCATATTCTAGCTTCTTTCTGGATTCGCCTGGGGGTACGTACCCTGAAACTATGTAATTCACAATGTTTGCATACCATGGGTTTGTGTCGGTGACCATGAGCAGCATGTCGTCGCGTAGGAAGTCATTGATTTCTTGTTCCTGGATGTTAGTGAATTGCATACGCGAAAGATGGTCGGCAACAGTATTTTCTACTCCTTTTTTACCTTTTATTTCAACATCAAATTCTTGCAATAATAAGATCCAGCGGATCAAACGAGGCTTGGCATCTTTCTTGGTGAGCAGATATTTTAAAGCGGCATGATCAGTATAAATAATTATCTTTGCTCCCACCAAGTAAGATCTAAATTTATCGATAGCAAAGACTACTGCGAGGAGCTCCTTCTCGGTTGTGGCATAATTAAGCTGAGGTCCTGTTAGAGTCTTGCTAGCGTAAGCGATCGCATGATGCTTCTTATCTTTGGTTTGGCCAAGGACCGCACCAACAGCGTAGTCGCTAGCATCACATATGATCTCAAAGGGTAGCGTCCAATCCGGAGGTTGGATGATGGGCGCAGAAATGAGTGCTTTCTTGATGGTTTCGAAGGCTTTTAAACACTCATCCATGAACTCAAAGGGTACGTCTTTTGCTAACAGCCTAGTCAAGGGTCTAGCGATTTATGAGAAATCCTTGATAAAGCGTCTATAGAACCCCGCATGGCCTAGAAAGCTTCGGATCCCTTTGATGTTCACAGGGGGAGGTAGTTGCTCAATAACTTCTATCTTTGCCTTATCTACTTCTATCCCCCTTTCGGACACTAAGTGTCCAAGAACAATGCCTTCACGGACCATGAAATGGCACTTTTCCCAGTTAAGTACCAGGTCCTTCTCTTGGCATCTTTGCAAAACTTTGTCTAAATTCTCGAGGCAATGATTAAAAGTTTTTCCATAGACTGAAGAATCATCCATGAAAACTTCCATGATCTCTTCAATCATTTCTGAGAAAATAGACATCATGCAACGTTGGAACAACGCAGGCGCGTTGCAAAGCCCGAATGACATTCTCCTATATGCATACGTTCCATACGGGCATGTAAACGTTGTTTTGCTTTGGTCGTCGGGATGGATGGGGATTTGGTGATAGCCAGAATACCCATCGAGGAAACAAAAGAAAGAATGTTTCGCCAACCGCTCCAACATCTCATCGATGAAGGGCAATGGGAAATGATCCTTTCGAGTTGCCGCATTGAGTTTTCTATAATCAATGCACATCCTCCATCCCGTGACGGTACGTTGTGGAATGAGCTTGTTTTTAGCGTTCTCAACTACCATCATTCCTCCTTTCTTGGGAACCACTTGGACAGGACTAACCCAGTCACTGTGAGGTACGGGATAAATAATCCCGGCGTGAAGAAGTTTGAGGACTTCTTTCTTCACGACTTCCCTCATCGCATTATTGAGGCTACGTTGTGGTTCGCGTGATGATGTGCTGGCAGGGTCAATAGGGATGCGATGGGTACAGAGTGTTGGGCTAATCCCCTTAAGGTCTTGTAATGAATACCCGAAGACCGATCTATGTTTTTCTAAAACGGCAATAAGTCTTTTTGTCTCCTTGTCTGAAAGTTTATCGCTAATAATGACGGGAGTGCTTTTGTTGCCATTTAGAAAAACATAACGTAATCCTTCTGGCAAGGTTTTTAGCTCAACGGGAGGTGGAGTCGGCACTTCCTCTTTAGGAAGGTCAAAAGTCTCCCCGGTGTCTTCCTCTTCTTCTAAAAAGAAGTTAGCATCTTTTTCTAAGGACGACTCAGGGGGATCAAAGGGGGAAACCGACATAACCACCTCGGGCAGTATAGGACAGGGGAGAGGGTCTGCAACCAAGTTTTTGGCTCGAGCAAAAGTATGGAATAATCATTCCTCCCCAGTTTAACAATCAATTCCCCTGTTCTTGCCGCATTGGAGAGAAATTTCTCCAAGGGATGCCCGATCAACACGCTAAAGTCTACATCGTCAAAAATGTGAAAATCTAAGGTCAAGACTACATCGTCGTGCTGAATATTGATGTTGTGCACCAACCCTTTTCCCAGTTGACCGGTTCGTGAGCTGTTTCTCAGGGATAGGGTTGTAGGAGCAAAATGCTTATCACTCAGATAAGTGCGTGCAAAACTTGTAGACATTAGATTTGCTCCTACCGTGGGGTTATACAATATCTCCACCCAATCATCCTGGATTCTGCAACGGATGGTTCACGAAGGGGAGCGAATCTGAATTACTTTATATGAAGACTCCCTTTCATTTGTCCATTCGTCACTCATGATAGCCGTCAACTCCGTAATGGATTCCTTTAAAGAATCGAGGCAAGGTTTTGGAGTGACAGAGACGCGGGTGTTTTTCTTGCATGCATACTTCGAGACATTCCTAAAATCATCGAAGAAGTCATCATCGAAGTATGGAAGACCTGAAGGTTGGAGACCTTCCTTCGGATCTTCTGGTTCGGGTGAGGGTGTCTCTATAGGTAACGTTGGTTCGGCCTCGGTCGAAGAGACTTCCTCATGACACAGCTTTGGCTCTACATGGAGGGGTTCTAATGGAGGAGTATTCTCTAGAATGCGATCTAGAAGGGCCTCTCCTTTGGTCGTGGTTTTGTGTGTGAACGACCCTCCTGCGGCTATATCAAGTTGTAGGGCAGAGTCCTTGCTCAGTCCTAACCAAAAGTGTTGTAAGAGCACGTGGTTGGGAATAGACAAGTCTGGGCCAGATTTTGTTAAAATTGTAAATCTTTCCCAAGCTGCTCCTATGGGTTCCTTCTCATTTTGTTGGAAGTTGAGGATCTCTTGACGTAGGGCAGCGATTCGGGATATAGGGAAGAATGCTACGCAAAATTTGTTTCGCAATTCCTCCCAATCACCAGCTACCTTCCCTACATTGAGGGCGTACCATTGTTTCGCTCTCTCATCAAGTGAGAAAGGAAACAATTTCCACCGCATTGTTTCATGTGACATGCCGGCAATGGTTAGGCATGCACAGAGCTGCTCAAACTCCCTTAAGTGATGATATGGGTTTTCGTAATCTAACCCTGAGAATGTTTGTTCCCGAACCATGGCTATAAAAGCCGGGCGAAGTTCATAGCTTGAAGCTGTGATTGGCTTCGCGGATTGTGGAGGTTCAACAAACTCGCCCTTAGGAGCAGAAAGTTTGGAGATGGTGGGTTGCTCCATTGGACAAAAGGGGTAAAAGAAGAGAAAGGTAAAAACAAAGGATACACGGGCAACTAGGTTCAGAAACTGAAAATGACAATCGTTCCCCGGCAACGGTGCTAGATATGCTTGTTGGCGCTTCTTAGCATCAGCAGAAAAGTCCCCAAGCGCATGGAAGTACCATTGTAGCACTTCACCCGGAAGTATTCAGGGTATCGTATTTATAATTTCCCAAAGGAACGGCTTATGTTTATAGGCTCTTAGCTAGTGTACCCTAGAAAAGGTAGAGGGGATAACTTATGTAGAGAGGATACACTAAGGCTGGAAACACTAAGTGAAGATAACTTTCCCACTACTTGTCTGCTTCAGGCCCACTAACGCAGCTGGTCTGCCAGCCGATACCAGTATCAGCGCTACTCCGCGGCCGAACGTGGGGGAATTCAGATACGAGTGGACAGGGCTGTCACCAGCTACCACCTACCCCTCTGCCCGTGGGCACGAGCAACATACGAAGGTAGACCCCGACTTAGACACCACGTCTACGATGGCGACTACTACTCTAGCGATGGCCAGGAACTTCTGTCTTTATCAGGAGTACTCTAACTAGAGCACCCATCCAACGGACGAGCGACGATCCCACAAACAAGTAGTTTTATGAAAATTACTTACTTAATGAATCGAAACTTAGAATGTATCACAAACCTCTTGCTTCAAGTAGCAAGATGGTTGTAGAGGTACAAGTTGGATGCGAGAGCCGACAAGTCCGGCACTTCATCCACCCAAGAGTAGAACTGCTTCGACCCCGCTCTCACTTCTCAAGCTTCTATCTCTCTCTAACCCTATACTAGCCTAGCTAGAAGCTAAACTAATGGAAAAATGGTGGCACTCCCTTCTTCTCTCTTGTATCAAGTTGTTTTTTTTATGGAGGGGGTGAGGGCCTCATTTTATAGCTCCATAGGATGGTTTCGGCGTGGCTAAGTATGGAAGGAGGTGAAACCGCCTTCAGGGAACCGCCATGAGCACTGTCGCTGAAAACTGGGCCCGGGAAGCGTTAACTGGGGGGCGGCCGCACCCGGGGACGGTCGGTCCCTGCGAGGCGGCAACTAGCCACCGCCTTCGGGTGGTCAGTTGCTCCCTGGGCCTGGGCCTCCCCCACGATTACGGATGGATCCCGTTTGATGGTTTGATGGGCTTTTCTCTTTTATTCTTGATTTGCGCCTTTTCTGAATATGTTTTCTGGAAGTGCGCTTTCTGGTGATTTTTTTTCATTTCCACGTGTTCGACCTGCAAGTCACATGTGCAACAAAACTCGTGGAAAGGTTAGCTAAAAAGCCCTACCTTCTATTTATTTTAGCATTAGAATGATGTTATATTTTGGTTGTTAAGGACCGCCAACACTTGCCCACTCCCCTGGGTTGGCCGGACGACTATCGTCCCCCATTTCCTGGTGTCACACGTGTGGCCGGGGTATGGCAGTCGCCGTCGTGATTGGCGAATCTCCTCGTCAGCCCGGGGAGCCGTAGGGTTGACTGTCCCTGTAGCGGCGTGGGAGGAGGACCGTCAGATCGCCTGCTAGAGGAGATGGGGCAGTTGGTACGGCAAACGTGCGCGTTCGAGGCGCTGTTGTGTCAAGGGGTCCACCCGATGGGTCCATGCCTGTAAAGTGGTCAGAGAGGTCTCTTGTGGTCCAAGATTGCTCTGCTGATGTCAACTGTGCATGGGACGCCTTTCAGAGATTGCACTCGAGGGGGATGGTGAAGCTCGGGCGAATCGGAGAATTGGCGCCCGAGAGTGCCGCTTTCCCGAGCTCTCCCGGGGAGGCTCGAGCGTATCGGAGAATCGGCGCCCGAGGGTGCCGCTTTCCCGAGCTCTCTCGGCGAGGCTCGGGCGAATCGGAGAATTGGCACCCGAGGGTGCCGCTTTCCCGAGCTCTCTCGGCGAGGCTCGGGCGAATCGGAGAATTTGCGCCCGAGGGTGCCGCTTTCCCGAGCTCTCTCGGCGAGGCTCGGGCGAATCGGAGAATTGGCGCCTGAGGATGCCACTTTCCTGAGGGTAGGTTGGCGTTGATGCATCATCGTCATGGCCTCCGTAGGCGCGGCCTTCATGGGCTTCCGCTGGCCTTACCTAGGCCGGGCCATGTTGGGAATGTATGTTTTTGCATCGAAGTTGGGTACCCCATACTTTGGTACCCGACAGTAGCCCCCAAGCCTGTGGCGGAGTGAAGGAACTCCTCCACAGGTTCACTGTTGTGGCTTCCTGTCGAGGAGATGAAGTATAGGTTGTTTTTTCTAGTGGGTGCGCGCGAGCGCACCCACCGGGTGTAGCCCCCGAGGCTTTGGAGGGATGTTATATCCTTCCAAAGGCTTAAAATCGTGATTATTAGTCCTCGGGTGTTATTTGATTTATTTAGGGGAGTTGTTCCCTTGGAAGCGGAGCCTCCAAGCCTCCCATCGTGTAAGGGAGGTCGTTCGGTGGTCTTTCCAAGGTGCAGGGTAAGCTCCCGAGCCTCAGTTTTCGTATCGAAGATCGATCGGGTTGTTCCCTGTCTTTTTAGTTCGACCTTCACGCTCTTTTTTCGGGATGAGGAAGGTTTGGTCCTGCTCGACTTCCCTGTTGGGGCACGAGTCGGCATTTCTGGTGAGCTACAAACGGGTTGGTCCAAGTGGAGGTCCGTGCCCTGTTCGTTGGGGGTCGGCTAGTGGCCTGAGCACACTCCAAATGTTTCCCGAGGGTCAATTAGTGGATGTCGGGTCCCTTCGATCGGTCCCGAGGGCTTGATGCCTCCCACGGAGGGATTCCACGTAATCGACTCACTACTGGGACTTGGACACAGCACGGGATGTCCCTTGTGACGCTCGGGCGTCGAGATACTGGCCGTTTTCGTGACCCATCCGCTAGCTGTCCCTAACTCGGTTTCCCTGGGGCGACTGTTCAAGCCACTGTGGGCCAGTCTTCGATCCCCTGGGAACGTAACGGGCGTCTAAGCCCGAGGTTCCTTCATTGAGAAGGAGAATGTATCGGCGGAATCGAGACGGGCGGGAGCAATGATTCGGCTCACCTTTTGAGGGCGCGCAGCCTGACGGACGCGATGGTTCGCCGCAGTCGAGGTGGTTGCGTGCGCGAGGCTGGCGCCGATGCAGGGATCATGGCAGGCCCCACGTAGTTAATGCAACGGATTCTCCGCATCCGCCCACGATCCGCCGCCTGAGTATATAAGAAAAAATCAGGATTTTTTCTTTCTACCCTAGCCATTTGCTCGCGCAACCGTTCGCCTTCCTGCTTTCACCGTCCACCCGCTCACCTTCCTTGCTCGCTCGAGTGAGAAGCGCCGCCATGGCCGACATCGTTGTCTCTCCGCCGCTTTTCTTCTCTAGTTCACCATGTCTTCCTCCCCTGTTCGCTACGATGCCGCAGCCGCCGCCGCCGGCATTCTTAGGATGGAGCCGTGGCCGCGTAGCACCGTGATGGAGGAGGATCTGGAGCGACTCGTGGAGCTAGGGCTCCTACGCCCCTGCACCAACGCGGAGCGCCCGGAGTAGGTCGTGCCATCGGAGGACCACGACGTGCCGAAACCCGACGAGGGGTACGTGGTGAGCTTCATTGCTTAACACGAGCCCGGGCTCGGATCGCTGCCGAGCCGCTTCTACCGGGCGCTGCTCTTCAACAACAGGCTGGAGCTCCACAACCTCACCCCCAACTCCATCACGTAGGTGTCACTCTACGCCGCCCGGTGCGAGGGGTACCTCGGGGTACCCCCGCACTGGAACTTATGGCGCCGCATCTCCCGCGTCGACTGGCACACCAAGGTGGCCGGTTCGAAGAAGCCGCGGGGGATCCCGCACGCGGGGGCTACGGTTTCATGATCCGCTCCGTTGAGTACATCCCCTGCAAGGCCCCCTCCTCCAACAAGGGCTGGCATCATGGCTGGTTCTACCTTCGCAACGACGGGCACGCCTTCCCCAAGTAAACGGGAAGGGCGTTCATCACTCTCCTCCCTCAATGGGAGTGGGGGTGCCCGGCTAAGAGGCCAAACACCTTAACGCCTACTTCGACACGCTCTAGACGTTGCGCGACCGCGGCCTCACAGGAGCCACCGTGGCGGCGCAGTTCCATGCGCGGACGGTGCTGCCGCTGATGGACCGCCGGCTAGCGCTGAACCAGATGCTCGTCGGGTCATCGTGGGAGGGAACGGTGATGCTGCCCCAGAACATCGGCCAACAAGAGATTATGCGCCGTGTCAAGTACATGGTGGGCGGTTACGATACCTGGGACGAGGTGAACCGGATACCCATGCGCCCCCGCACGGGCTTCATCGCGTTGTGGAGCATCATCCGCTCCGTCGAGTTTGTGGTTCCTCTGTCTTTTTCCTGATTTGCTTCTTCGTTTGTTGCAGTGTCTTTCGAGGACCGGGAAGCCTTCCGTTCCGCCTGTCCCGGAGGACAAGGTTCAGCGAACCCAGAACCACCTTCGGGACGAGGCGGCGAAGGCGGAGAAGGACCGGAAGGCCACGCTGAAGCAAAAGAGGGCTCTGAGGACGAAGGAATCCTCCCAACGCCATCGTCGCCATCAGCAGGCGGGGGAGCCGGAGGAGGACACCCTCTCCGACGAGGATGACGAGGAGGATGAAGAGCAAGAAGATTTTTTCGACTTCACGGTGTTGGACTGGCCCTTCGTGGCCACAAAGCCCACGGTGGGCGCCGACAAGCCTGGGAAAGCTCCAATGTCGGCGTCCACCGGCGGAAGTGCCGGGGCTCGTGACCCGAGCCCCCAGGAAAAACTGCCGGAGTCCGCGTCCGAAGGCGCAGTCTCTGGCAGCGTGACTACCGGAGCTACGGCTCCGCCTTCCAGTGGCCGCGAGGGCTCGCCGGAGAGGCCGGGACCGGGCCCTGACCCGGCGCCCGAGCCAAGCCTGGCTGCTGCCGGCGGACCGGGGGGATCCTATTTCCGCGCACCCTCCCCTCCGACGCGTCGCTGATCGGCGCGACGGCCGAAGGCGGGGGGAGCGGTGAGTGGAAACTATTGGAGCCAGAGCCGGCCCGTGCTGTGACGCCGGAACTTGGGCTGCAGTCCTCCCAAACTCAAGCTTCCCCACCGAGTGGCGACGATGTCGAGGCGACCCCCAGCCCCCAGGCAGGGCCCTCGCCTCAGGGTGGTGCTTGCCCGGACGCCGAGGTGGCGCCCACTCCTCCACCGCTGGCGCGGCCCAGGCCGTTCGTCGCCCTACCGAGCGCGGGGGCGGTGAAGAAGAGGAGGGTGGTTCCTAAGACGAGGTAGGTGTCCTTACCTATAATTCCTTTCGTTGGAGATCTTGTTTGGTGTTATGAACGTTCCTTCCTTCCTTCTCTGCTTCAGGAAGCGCTCGGGGTCGGACCTCCATGTCTCGCACCTGCAGGTCCTGAAGGTGCAGGGCCACGACACGACCGGGGGGAGCGCCTGCTCGACGGACGAGGAAATCCGTCGCCCCTCGGGTCCGATCGTGATGTCCGAGGTTCCTCCTTCGGGAGGGGCTATTCCGGCCGTGGCTGCCATCGTCGCGCCCGTCATCGACCTAGGGGCAGCGCCAGCGCGGGCTCCCGAGGCCTCGGTCGTTACTCCTGGAGGCGCCCCGGGAGTGTCGGCCGATGCCGCCCCCACGGAGCCTGCCGCCGCGTGCTCGGCGGTCATGGATGTCGACGCAGGAGCTCCCCCCGCTTGTGAGGAAAGTCCCTGGGCGTTGCCTCTGAGGCAGCCCCGGCCTCGGGAGTTGACCGCCTCCCGGATCGAGTGGGTGGACCGAGCGGATCCTCAGGCGCCGCCCGTCTTCTCGCTCCGGGACGACCTCGAGGCTCCCAAATGGGATGCCGTTCAGGAGCTCGGGTTCAGCTCGGCGGCGGGTCTCCGCGCGATTGCGGATGTCCTCGAGAAGGACCTCCCGACCCAGCTTCAGGTGAGTCCCCATGTCTTGTAACTTTTCCTGCATATGAGCATTGTTTTTACCGTCTCCGCTCCTCTCCCCTTTCCAGGACCTCATGCATACCTCCTGGGAAAAGTCCCGCTTCCTCCGCGGCGGGCTCGGGCTCTAGAAGCAGCTTGACCTCAAGGGGAAAGCCCTTGCCCGCGCCTAGGGTGAGCTCGCCGCCATGACCTCCAAGCTTGCCAAAGTAAGTGTTGTCAACACTATCCTGAAGGGGGAGGTCACGGAGGCGAAGGACCGAGCCGCTGCCTCGGCGATGCGGGTGCAGGAGCTGGAGACCGCCCTGGCCGAGATGACAAGGGAGCGCGACGCCGCCCAAGAGCTTACCGCCAAGAAGACTTCTATCACTGAGGCCTTGGCGCTCGACCTGAGTGACACTCAGGAGGCGTTGCGTTTGGCGGTTAGCGCGGCGGACTCGGCCCGGAAGGAGGCCCAAAAGGCTCGGGAAGAGGCTGGCAGTAAGTGTAGTGTCGTGCTTTTCGTTTTGCAGGTGGCTTACGACGGCGAAGCGGCCGATCACCTGGAACTGCAGAAGGCTGCGCACTCACTGTGTGACTCCATCAGCACCGGTGGTGAACCCTCGGGGATGTCGCTCCGGAGCCTACTGGAGGCACTCTACAGCAGCGTCGGCGGCCGGGTCAAGGAGGCCCTTCTGACGGGCGTTCAGAAGACACTGGCGGTCGTAAAGTCCCACTATGGGAACTTCGACACCGGCTCTGTCAGCGAAGGCTTCCTTGAGGACGACGACGCCGAGCTCCTGGCGCTGGAGGATTTGATGAAGGAGCCAGGAGAAGCGCTGGCGGGCCTCTTCAAAGCCGAAGTCGAGCTCCCTCCCCTGGACCTGCCATGAAGAACAGCCGGGCCGTAGTGCCCTTGTAAAAAATAGCTTTTCGTGAGTGGTTGGGTCAAAACAAACATGTGGCCCTTCGTGGCCTTTATATATATGTAAATATTTGCTGCATTTTTGCTTCGTTTCGTGCTTTTTTCCTTAGGCGTTTTTCTTGCCGATCCTGTGCCCGGGCCATCGAGCCTCGGGGGACTTTTTCGGGTGTCGTAGCTTTACCGGCGTAGACGCAGCCGATGTCCTAGGAGCTTTGGCAGAAAGAATCCTTGGAAAAAAGGCTTAGTTGTTTCTTCCCGAGCCTCCTCTCTTTGCTGAGCGTAGATCCTATAAGTTTTCTTCCGAGTGCGAGTTAGTCTTTGAACGCAGAGTGGAGAGGGGAGATGCTGTAGCCCTGGGGCGTAAGCGGTCTCCTCGACTTGGCCGGCTCTGTTCTCTGGGACTTCTCTCACTCTTCCGAATCTTATAAGTTCACGCTTGGTTTTAGGAGGGAAGCATGTTTTTGGGAGAAACGATTTCAACGAGTTTTGAAATTTTTGCGTTTTCAAAATCGTTAAGGCTCAGGAGGGTCCGGGGGTTCCCCCCGTCCTAGCCCCCGAGGGAGGGTCGGCCTTTCTGTAGGTTAGGGCGAGCCTCTCTTTTTCAATGCGCGGTGAAATGAAAGGTCATTTCACTCCCGAGGGTATGCTCGGACCGAAAATCTAAAAATCAGGTAAAAAGAGTAGAACTCGGGTCTTTTTATTGATTTCAAGATTTTACATATTGTACAGTGCTCGGAATCTTAAGGGTAGAAGCGACGTAGCTGTTCGATGTTCCAAGCGTTGCTGTAGACCTCGCCCTTCTCATTCGCGAGCTTGTACGTGCCGGGACGTAGTACCTTGGCGATGATGAATGGCCCTTCCCATGGTGGTGTAAGCTTGTGGCGCCCCTTGTTGTCCTGCCTGAGCCGCAGCGCCAAGTCGCCTACGCTGAAGGCTCGGCCCCGGACGCACCGAGCATGGTACTTGCGTAGTGACTGCTGGAACTTGGCCGAGTGCAACAGGGCCATGTCCCGAGCTTCGTCAACTTGGTCCAGTGCATCTTTGTGGGAAGTTTGATTGCCCTGTTCATCGTAGGCTCGGATCCTCAGGGCGCCGTACTCCAAGTCCGTGGGGAGGACGGCCTCGGCACCGTACACCAGGAAGAAGGGCGTGAAGCCCATTGCTCGGCTTGGCGTAGTCCTTAGGCTCCATATCACTGCCGGGAGCTCGGCCAGCCACCTCTTGCCGAACTTATTCAATCTGTTGAATATCCTCGGCTTAAGGCCTTGGAGAATCATGCCATTGGCACGTTCTACTTGGCCGTTTGTTCTTGGGTAGGCTACGGCCACCCAGTCCACTCGTATGTGGTACTCGTCGCAGAAGGTCAGAAATTTTTTTCCGGTGAACTGCGTGCCGTTGTCAGTGATGATGGAGTTCGGGACACCAAACCAATGGACAATGTCGGTGAAGAATAACACCGCTTGTGCTGAGCTGATTTAGGTGATCGGCCGAGCCTCGATCCACTTTGAGAACTTATCGATGGCGACAAGCAAGTGAGTGAAGCCCCCGGGCGCCTTCTGGAGGGGCCCAACAAGGTCCAGTCCCCACACGGCGAAAGGCCATGTGATAGGGATCGTCTGGAGAGCTTGAGCCAGGAGGTGAGTTTGCCGAGCGTAGTAATGGCACCCTTCGCAGGAGCGTACCACCTCGGTAGCATCGGACACGGCGGTTGGCCAGTAGAAGCCTTGTCGAAAGCCGTTGCCGACTAGAGTTCTTGTCATGGCGTGGTGACCGCAGGCTCCGGCGTGTATCTCTTCGAGTAGGCGTTTGCCTTGACTAAAGGGAATACAGCGCTGAAGGACGCCCGAGGGACTCCATCGATAGAGGTTGCCGTCGATCATCGCGAAAGACTTAGCTTTTCGTGCCAGTCGTCGTGCTCTGATTTTGTCCGACACTCCTCGGACAAGCCAGCTGACCAGCGGCTCGTGCCAGTCCGGCTCGTCGTCGTCCATCTCGGCTTCAATCTCCAATGCCTCGGCTTCGTCACCTTCTTCAGTCGGGGTCTCTGGCGGCTCCCCTTTGTCAGAAAGGTCGGCAGTCCCCGAGGGGCTTGCATGGCTCGAAGACGATCCGAGTTCTCCCGGGGCCTCGGGGGTCTTCTTCCCCTTGGCCCTCGAAGGATCAACATTGACCGAGGGCTTGTGGAGGTCGTTGGCAAATACACCCGTCGGGACCGTAACCCTTTCGGATGCGATTTTTGCCAACTCGTCGGCTGCTTCGTTGTACCGACGCGTGATGTGGTTGAGCTCGAGGCCGTCAAATTTTTCCTTGAGCTACCGCACCAGCTTGCAGTAGGCGGCCATCTTGGGGTTCTGGCACGTTGACTCCTTCATGACCTGATCCACCACGAGCTAGGAGTCCCCTCGGACCTCGAGGCGCCGGATCCCGAGCTCGATGGCGATGTGGTGACCGTTGACCAGAGCCTCGTATTCGGCCATGTTGTTGGAAGCCGTGAAGTGCAGCCGCAGTAGGAACTTGAGCCGGACCCCGAGGGGCGAGACGAAGATGATGCCTGCGCCGGCACTGATCTTCATCATCGACTCGTCGAAGTACATGACCCAATACTCCTCTTGGGTCGGGAGTGGCGGTAGCTGCGTCTCGGTCCACTCTGCCACGAAGTCCGCAAGCACCTGGGACTTAATGGCTTTGCGTGGCGCGTAGGTGATGCCATCGCCCATGAGCTCGATAGCCCATTTAGCGATCCTCCCAGTCGTCTCCCGATTCTGGATCACCTCCCCGAAGGGGAAGGATGATACCACCGTCACGGGATGGGATTTGAAGTAGTGCCGCAACTTGCGCCGAGTAAGAATGATCGCGTACACCAGCTTCTGGATCTGAGGGTAGCGTGTCTTAGTCTCGGACAAGACCTCGCTGATGAAGTAGACCAGCCGCTGTATCGGTAAGGCGTGCCCTTCTTCTTGCCGTTCTACGACGATTGCTGCACTCACAACTTGGTTAGTAGCAGCGACATACAGCAAGAGTTTCTCCTCTTTCATAGGAGGCACGAGAACCGGTGCTTCTGAAAGCAGAGCCTTAAGCCTTTCGAGGGCTTCCTAGGCCTCGGTGGTCCAGGTAAAGTGCTCGTTCCTCTTTAGCAACCGATACAAGGGAAGTCCCTTTTCGCCGAGCCTTGAGATGAATCGACTCAAGGCCGCGAGACACCCCATGAGCTTCGCACGCCCTTGAGGTTCTGAATCGGACCCATCTGTGTGATGGCCGATATCTTCTCCGGGTTGGCTTCGATGCCATGCTCGGAGATGATGAACCCGAGGAGCATGCCCCGAGGGACCCCAAAAACGCACTTCTCGGGGTTCAGCTTTATGTTTCGCTTTTTGACGCATTCGAATGCCTCTTCTAGGTCGGCTACTAAGTCGCTCGCCTTCCTAGATTTTATCACTATATCGTCTACACAAGCCTCAACGGTCCGCCCGATGAGGTCCCCAAAAACTTTGAGTATGCAACGCTGGTAAGTTGCGCCTGCGTTTTTGAAGCCAAATGGCATGGTTACGCAACAATATGTGCCGAAAGGAGTAATGAAAGAAGTCGCTAATTCGTTGGACTCTTTCATACGAATCTAATGGTAACCATAATATGCATCAAGAAAGCAAAGTCGCTCACAGCCAGCAGTGGAATCAACTATTTGGTCAATGCGAGGTAATGGAAATGGATACTTAGGACAAGCTTTATTTAAACTAGTGTAATCAACACATTCTCCATTTTCCATTTTTCTTTTTAACCAAAACAGTATTTGCTAACCACTCTAGATGGAAGACCTCCTTGATGAATCCGGCTGCCAAAAGCTTCTGCACCTCCTCCCCGACCCGGCGCTTCTCCACGTCGAATCGGCGCAGGCGTTGCTTCACCGGCTTGGACCCGACCCGGATGTCCAAGGAGTGCTCGGCGACCTCCCTCGGGATGCCTGGCATATCCGAGGGACTCCAAGCAAACATGTCGGCGTGTTTGCGGAGGAAGTCGACGAGCACAGCCTCCTATTTTGGGTCGAGGCTGGTGCTGATCTTCAGCACCTTGCCGTCGGGGGAGCTCGGGTTGAGGGGCACCTCCTTCACCCCCTCAGCGGGCTTGAAGGTGCCCGTGGCCTTCTTCGGGTCGGGGACCTCTTTTGCCATCCTCTCGGGGTCGGCAATGAGGGCCTCGGACTCCATCAGCGCGCCGGCATACTCACAGCACTCGACGTCGCACTGGTACGTGTGCTGGTAGGAAGCGCCGATGGTGATCACCCCCTTTGGCCCTGGCATCTTGAGCTTGAGGTAGGTGTAGTTCGGGATGGCCATGAACTTGGCGTAGCATGGCCTTTCGAGAATGGCGTGGTAGGTGCCGCGGAAGCCTACCACCTTGAAGGTGAGGGTCTCCTTCCTGAAGTTGTTAGGAGTCTCAAAGTAGACGGGCAGATCGATCTGCCCGAGGGGTTGCACGCTCTTCCCCGGGACTATCCCGTGGAACGGGGAAGTCACCGGCCGGAGAAGAGAACGATGATTCCCATCGAGTCAAGGGTCTCAGCGTACAAAATATTGAGGCCGCTGCCTCCGTCCATAAGGACCTTGGTAAGCCGCGTGTTGCCGACAACAGGGTCGACAACAAGCGGATAACGCCCGGGCGATGGGACATGGTTCGGGTGATCGTCCCGGCCGAAGGTGATGGCGTCGAAGGACCAGTCGAGGAAACGCGGCGTCGCTGGTCCGACGGTGTTAACCTCCCGACGCTCGCGCTTTCGCTGGCGCGGCGTGGGAGCGGTCCCGGGTCCGCCGAAGATCTTGAGGCACTTGTCGATGGGCGGGAACTCATCGTCCTTCCCGTCCTTGTCCTCCTTGTCCTCGGCAGGCTTCTTGCCGGCGGCATCCTGGAATGCCTGCCGGCCATAATGCTTCTTGAGCATCACACACTGCCCAAGCGTGTGATGCACCGGACCCTGGTGATAAGGGCACGGCTTGCTGAGCATCTCGTCGAAGCGGCTCCGAGGGGGTCGTTCCCTCTTGGGCTCGGTTGCTGCCACGAGCGAGTCGCCGCGGAGGGGAGCCTTTCACTTTCCTTTCTTTTTCTTGCTGTTTGGGCTCGGGAAGAGGTGCCTTCGGGGGCCTCCTCCTTCCGTTTTCCCTTGGGGTCGGAGAAGAGGGCTCCTACCGCCTCAACCCCCGAGGCGAAGCTGGTTGCTATCTTCGTGAGCTCGAAAACGCTGGTGGGCGTCTGGCGTCCGAGCTCATGAACGAGCTCTTTGCAGGAAGTCAATACAATAAATCTGGGATTGTATGACAAATGCAAACTGTCACATAAAGTACAGAAATGGTCATAAAAAGTACCTTATGACGAAAATGCCGCGTCACGCCGGTCGTCACAAAACGATCGACACAAAATGTACCGCATGATGGAATTATGAAAACCGTCACATAATGTCATGACCTTTTATGACGGTTCTTTTTCCATTGTCACAAAATGTGCTATTTAATGACGACTATAACTGTCACATATTAGTGGTCAACGCGTCACGTAATACATGATCCGTCACAAATGCCAAGTACGTACCCTGGTTAATGCTAGCTATTATGACAATAAGAAGTTTTCATGTATAAGTTAAGAAGGCGTCATGCAATATATATTCATTCAGTGATGAATCTCAATAATAGTCACATAACACTAATATAAAAGTCACAACATCATTCACATACAACCCGGATCATATGATACATTACATATTGCAAAGGTTCAAATACATCATACAAGTTTGTGCTTTACATATGCAAATAAGTTCATATAGTTGCTGACAAGACAGAGTTTGTAGTTCTAGCAATACATTAGCTCCTATGTCCCTCACTACAAAGTAGAATAATGTGCACCTTGCAAGAATATGAAGCTCCCATGTCCCTCACTTCCCTCCTTGTTTGCTGCAACTTTGAACTATAAGAAACACAAAAGAAAATAAGCAGTAGGCAATAAACTTAAATAGGGCTAACAATAAGTTTTCATTATTTCAATTAATATATACAAATGGTTAATTTTAACTATTATTCAATAATTAGAAAAGAAACATGAAGTGGCTATTTCTAGAATAGAGCACAAATGGTGGTTGTTACTACTTATTAGAATACAAAGTGACTGCAAGGACACATCAGTGCAACTACTAAGTTCATTGATAATGTTCATTATTCTCCAGCTTGCAAAGAAGCAATAAATTAGTAATGTTCAATCAAATAATAAGCAAATATAATTCAGTTTCACCAACATTGATCAAAAGTTTAAGGCCTAGCCTACAGGTAGCAAACAAGGATACCACTAGAAATGTATAGGATTTTAGTAGTGAGCATAAAGATCCAATAAACTTTGAGTTAAGGTTCAGCCGAGATGGAACAATCAATGAGCAGACTAGGCAACTATTTCCATCAACAAGCGGGCACAGAACTGAACATGAAGAATCACACTAAAAATGCCAAGAAAGCATGCATATCGATTTAGATCTAGTCATGGAGGGGTTACGGTACTTAGTACTGGAGAGTGGGAGCAGCACCTTGGCACTAAGTTCAGATGCAACACTTGATGAGGCACCTAAGCAACAAAATTAATGAGATAACAAAATGTCAAGCTCACTGTAGCAACCTTGAACAGATTTGGTACTAGACTTTCTTCATGGGATAAATGTCAGTTTACTTACAGTAAAGAGTAAATAAATAAAAGTCACTATCAAGCTGAATGCAGTAGTACAAAAGTCCTAAGCCAATAAGTTATTGAGTTCACCATGAGAATGAGATGTAGCACTACGTCACTTATTAGTCTTAGCTGATATATGAACAAAATCAGTTATTGCAATGTGAATTTAGTTTCAGTTTTAGATATCAGTTTCTGAAATTTAGTTTCAGTATCAGTTGAGAGTTGGCAAAAATCTTATCTGAAATTTATCAAATTTTAGTTGTGACTGCCGCTGCCAAGCAGCTTGCTATGCACCAGAACCACACCAGCAGCTACAGATCAACATTCAGAGATGAAATCAACAACCTGTCGGCACAGTCGTAGTGGTCGCAGTGGACGCCGGTGGAGTCACAGTGGTGGCAACGGACGCCGGCGCCGGCTTCGTACCTAAGAAAGCATATAGACAATTCAGCAACTACCTACAAAATCTGGCAACTATCAACAGTCCAACAAGATAATAATTCTTGCAAAAAAATTAGAAGTTTGAAACAAATAGATAATCTATAGGCAGCAGCTAGGTCTAACAATTTTGAAACAAACAGACCATTTATTGGAGGCAGCTAGCCTTGCATCATTCAGTTCCATTTCATTAATCATCAGTCAACTCATGGACACACAGAAGCTGCTGTTCTTGCAAGATTAGTCACCACAGAAGAAGTACTCTATTACCAACATAGTTAACTGCATACGTATTGTTAAGCTGAGTATTTTTTTTAAAAAGAGAAAAGCATATATAGCCAAACTACGTGTTGTTGCAGTAGGACACCTAGCATAGTCAAAAAAGACGGTGAAATTGTTTCGGGTCAAGAACAACATGATCTCTCCCTGAAACAAACAACCCAAAATGATCAGAAATGTAACCATAAATTGGATTATTATTTCATGGAAATTGAAAACAACTTGCTGGATCCACGCCAAAGAGGAGACAGGCTGTCTCACACGTGCTGGATCCACACGCCACAGTGCCAGGGAGCTCGAGATCTGCTTGCTTCATCGTCTCCATGGTCCAGTCCTAGAAGAAAAGTCAGTGACAGAGCAGCAAGCAAATGATTCACGTAGCTGCAAGGGGAGCTTGCGAATGTCTCGAGACTGTAGTGGCACATCTCTTGGTCACGCTGGTGCCAAGGGAGTCGCTATGCCCGCGGGCACGGTCGCGTTGCCGTCGGGGCTGCTGTGCCCGTGAGGAGGGGTCACGCCACTGTCAGGCGAGCCCTGGCACGCATCTCTGGTCGCCCACAGGGAGGGTCGTGCAGCCACCATGGGCGTTGTGCCACCACCAGGTTGCGCCGCCGTTGGGGGTGCCTGGTGCACAGGAAGGGATGGTGGGAGTGGGTATGCGGAGGGATGGGGTAGGGTTTCTGGAGTGTTTTTATTTGGGATCAGATACATCTTCGCCGTCCATTTCGATCTCACGGTCAAAAATGTGGCAGCATAAGGTTTGGGCTGAATATAATGCTTATTTTGGAGCCCAACGTAGCCCAGATTTATTTATTTTTCCTTTTTCTATTTTCAGACCAAATATACCACACATATATATTGAGATATTGAATGAATTCAAATAAAAAAATAGTCAACTACAAAGTTGTAGAAATAGTGTTTACTAATACTTTCTCAAACGGAAAAATAGCCTATATATAATAATTGTTCATCTTGATAGGTTCTAACAACTTTGTATCCAAAAGTTTTTCATCTGAGGTCATTTAGTGTTTCATTTGATAAAGTTTGACCAAGTCAAATTTTGAATTTTTAAAAATGACACCTTGACACTAGTATTTGAAACTTTTGTTTTGGTCATTTCCTCATCTGAGTTTGATTTGAACTATATAAAATTTAAATTTCAAAATATAAGGAATTTAAATAGATTTTTGGGCTAATAAATGATTTCAAATAGAAAAATCATGAATACCAAGTTTGTTAATATCATTAAGATCTAAATTTGTTATTATGGTCAACTTCTCTTTTGGCGAAGTTTGAACGATTCAAATTTTAGATTTTTAAATTTTGACAGCCTCAAGCCAGTTTTCAAACCCTAAATGGTCTCAACTAGAAAAGTTATGAATACCAAGTTTGATCAGATCATCAATATCTACAATTGTTATATAAGTCATTTTGGCACTTGAGAAAGTATTAGGAAGGTTTATATCTAAATTGACGAGTCCCTCGTATAGTTTCATAAACCATATGTGAGATTCATGATTTTGTGACTAATATTTACTAATACTTTCTCAAACGTAAAAATAGCCTACATAAGAATTGTTCATCTTGATAAGTTCTAACAACTTTGTATTCAAAAGTTTTTCATCTGAGGTCATTTAGTGTTTCATTTGATAAAGTTTGACCAAGTCAAATTTTGAATTTTTAAAAATAACACCTTGACACTAGTATTTAAAACTCTAAATGGTTTCAAATAGAAAAGTCATGAATACAAAGTTTGTTAATCTCATTAGGATCTATATTTGTTGTTTTGGTCAACTTTTCTTTTGACAAAGTTTGGACGATTGAAATTTTAGATTTTTAAATTTTGATAGCTCCAAACCAGTTTTCGAAACCCTAGATGGTCTCAACTAGAAAAGTTATGAATACCACGTTTGATCAGATAATCAATATCTACAATTGTTATATAAGACATTTTTGTATTTGAGAAAGTATTAGGAAGGTTTAGTTCTAAATTGACAAGTCCCTCATATAGTTTCATAAAGACTATGCGAGATTCATGATTTTGTGATTAGTGTTTACTGATACTTTCTCAAAGGGAAAAATAGCCTATATATATAACAATTGTTCATCTTGATAGGTTCTAACAACTTTGTATCCAAAAGTTTTTCATCTGAGGTCATTTAGTGTTTCATTTCATAAAGTTTGACCAAGTCAAATTTTGAATTTTTAAAAATGACACCTTGACACTAGTATTTAAAACTCTAAATGGTTTCAAATAGAAAAGTCATGAATGCCAAGTTTGTTAATCTCATTAAGATCTATATTTTTTTGTTCTGGTCAACTTTTCTTCTAACAAAGTTTGTGATACAAATTTTAGATTTTTTAAATTTTGATAGCTCCAAATCAGTTTTCGAAACTCTAGATGGTCTCAACTAGAAAAGTCATAAATACCAAGTTTAATCAGATCATCAAGATCTATAATTGTTATATAGGTCATTTTTGCATTTGAGAAAGTGTTAGGAAAATTTTGTTCTAAATTGCTTGCTTGGACATCTGCCCCCCGGCCCACTTCACCTCCCAGTGGCCACGTGGTTCCTTCATGTGTGGCCCTGGGCACTTCGCCTCCCAGGTGTTCAATTGTGCATTCTTTTGAAAATTTAATGTCTAATTTGCTTAAATATACGATAATATTTATATGTAAAATATAGATTTGAATTGGCTTTTAAATTAAATTATGATTTATCCAATCTAAATGAATAACTCCTTTATGATTTTGTTTAAATATAATAAATTAAGGTTGTAGTTGTATGAACAATTTAAAACTCTTGAATTTAAACTCAAAATGGATTTATAAATTAAAATAAAAAAGAAAGGAAAAGAAAAGAAAACATCGCTCAGCCCTACTCTTTTAGGCCTAGCCTGTCTCCTCCACCTGCGCCGCCTCTTCCTTTTCACTTGGGCCGAGGCCCAGCTTTGGCCCAACAGACATGGTAAAGGTCCAGCTCCTACTAGGGTATTTTATGATGTTGGGAGCGGTCATATTTGATAAAACATTTAGTGACGGTCTACTGTCGTCATATAAAAACTGTATGCATCGTCATAAATTCACAACCGTCAGCTGACTCCTTGCGCCTGACAATTTGTGACGAAACTTGATACCTTTATGTGACACAAAAACTGACGTCGTCATAAATACTTTTGGGTCTCAAAATTTTATGACGACACATTTTTTTGTAATATTATGTTACATTATATGACGAAAACAAGCCCCGTCATGAGGCATCCTGCAGCGAATGCTCCGACGATGTCGGAGTCCGCGACCTGGGACAGCTCATTGTACTGTTTGGAGAACCACCGGATGTAGTCCCTGAGAGACTCGCCCGGTTTTTGCTTGCAGCTTCTGATATCCCTGGAGTTGCTAGGGCGCACGTATATGCCCTGAAAGTTCCCCACGAAGATCTTGACCAAATCGCTCTAGTCAAAGATCAACCGCGGGGGAAGATGTTCTAGCCAAGCTCTTGTAGAGTCGGCGAGGAACAGGGGGAGATTGCGGATGATGATGAGATCATCCTGCGTACCACCAAGCTAGCACGCAAGACGATAATCCGCTAGCCATAGTTCGAGGTTGGTTTTCTCCGAATACTTGGCTATGTTGGCTGGTTGTCGAAACCGGGGCGGGAATCTAGCCCTTCGGATGGCCTTGCTAAAGACACAAGGACCCAAAGGCTCGGGTGAGGGCTCGCGATCCTCATCCGAGTCGTAGCGCCCGCCCCGATGGACATGGTAGCCTCGTGCGGCTCTATCGGTCTTTCGCCGACTGCGGGCTTGAAGGATGGCTCGGACGTCGACGTCCTTGCCAAGCCGTTGGTGAACTGACGGGGCCATCGGGACCTCGGGACGCACCGAGGCCTCGTGCTCGTGGCATGCCGCACCGCCACGTTGGTGACTTTCAGCGCCACGATGGCGCGACGCTGAGCTTTCCGCCTGGAGGACGGCTACATCCTCCAGGAGGTCCTTGAGCTGGTTCCGGAGCTGCCGTGCCTCCTCGGTGGAGGGCTCAAGCATGCTTCGGAGCACCATTGCCGCCTCCGTCAGCTTGCGGCTTGCCCGAGGCAGGGCTCCTGGTGTTCCGAATCCATCGTCGATGATGATACGAGCCTAAACGCCCCGGGCCCGGCGACGAGCTACTCCGCCGATGCCCTGTTGCTCCTCGCGCTCGAGTGCGGCTCGCAGCTGGGTGAGGCGTAGGCGGTCCTCGTCCATCCGCGCCTCGAGTTCCTAGAGCTTCTCTAGCTCTGGAGACTGGTGCGCGGGGCGAGACGTCCCTGCCCCCGGGTCCTGCGGCGGAGCTCACCGTGCAGGCCGCGGAGTCACCGGAGGCGGGGTGTGTTGTTGAAGCTGCGGCTGGAGTGGGGAAGGTACGTCATTGTCGTCCCCTGTATGGACGTCCTCCACCCGTCCGTCTTCGGGGTGCACCAAGTGGTAGCATTCCCGAGTGGGGTCGACGTAGGACTGATCGGAGTCGGTGATGATGCTCGGGGTGTCCTCCCTTGAGTCGTCGGGGTGGACGGTGAAGTCCACACTTGCCCAGAACTCGTCGTCATCGTCGCTGAGGCCCCGTCGGGACGGCAAGGTCCAACCGCGACGTTCCCATTCCTCCGAGTATTCTCGGGGAGTGAGACTGTCAGTGGAGTCTGTCTCCTCCCCGCCATACACCCTAGGATTGCTCCCGGGAGAAGACGATGGGGAAGCCACGTGGTCGCCCACGAGGTCATCTAGACGCTCGAGGCAGTGGACAGGTGTCTCCACCAAATCGTGCAATAGAGCGCGGACCGCGCGGACGTGGGCGTCCACGGTGCTCTGGAGCCCGATGAGAGATGACGGCGCCGTCCCCCTCCCACCATGAGGGCGGAGAGAGAGACCCATCAGCGCTGTGTTCCCACCCCCGCCCAACCTTTGGGCGGTTCGCGAGCGCGCGGCTGCCAGCGCCGGAGGTGTCGGGGTGGCGGCTGGCGCCGGGTAGGCGTCCCCTGCTAGGGGCACCTGGTTGGCCACGCCTTCCGCGGCCAGGGGCAGGTTGGCGTGGTTGCGCTTCCTCCTCCTGGTCCGCCGTGAAGCGCGGCGTGCGGCGTTCCTCTCGTCCTCTGGGACGGGAGGAAGCGTCTCCGTGGTCCCTTCCCCGGCCGCCTGATGGGCCGGAGTCAGGACGATGATGGTGCGGGGCTCGGTTGGTCGCGGGTTCATCTCGAGCCCGTGGCCGGTGGCCACGAACTCAAGACTCCCGAACCAGAGCACCGCACCAGCGTGAAGCATCATGGAGATGTCAGCTATCCGCAACTTGAGTCAACACATAAAAGGCCCCTACCTGGCGCGCTAACTGTCGGTGCTAGTTTTAGCGGGGCTAACACCAGCTAGTAAATTTGTGTTTTGCGGTTGAGGTTACGGGTGGTGTGCAAGGGGGAACACAGGATTTATACTGGTTCAGGCAATGAGTGCCCTACGTCCAGTGTGGGATCAAATTGTGTTGCCTTGCACCGGGGTGCTCGTAGTAGGGGTTACAAGCTGAGCGAGAGAGGGAAGTGCTCCCAAGTCTTTTACTAGTGTATAAGTGCGTACAGATTGCTTGTTGTAGTATGTTGTAGAGTGGCTGTGAGCGTGTGTGAGCTTGTGAGATTGTCTAAGGCTGGCCTCTGCTCTCCCTTTTATAGTTACAAGGGAAGGGCTAGAGTTACATGTGTTGCCCTGTGTTACAGTACTCGGCATGGCGGAGTTGGTGATGACTGGTGACGATCGTCAGCCACGCCTTCGTCTTGGCGCCTCGGCGGCATGGCATTAGTCATTCGACTGATCTGCCACTATTCCATTGGTGAGTTCCAAGGCGTCTCACAGTGCTGGTCATGGTTGGCTGCATGGCGATACGTCATGCTGTTTTGTCCGTCCCTGCACAGTGCAACGAGTAGATAGGTTGACCTCCGAGTACAAGCTTCGAGGCTCGGGAAGCCTTGGTGCCGTCGGGGGCTCGATGGACAGAGTGGGGGGAGTGTCCTCCCTCGGGCGCTTCTTTTCCCTAGGAGGTTCATTCTAGGGGGTTGGCAAGACCAGTCGTAAGGCTTTCCCATTCCCCTGGGTTGGCCGAACAACTGTCGTCCCCCATTTCCTGGTGTCACACGTGTGGCTGGGGTATGGCAGTCGCCGTCGTGGTTGGTGAATCTCCTCGTCAGCCTGGGGAGCCGTACGGTTGACTGTCCCTGTAGTGGCGTGGGAGGAGGAGGACCATCAGATCGCCTGCCAGAGGAGATGGGGCAGTTGGTACGGCGAACATGCGCGTTCGGGGCGCTGTTGTGTCAAGGGTTCCACCCGATGGGACCATGCCTGTAAAGCGGTCAGAGAGGTCTCTTGTGGTCTAAGATTGCTCTGCTGATGTCAACTGTGCATGGGACGCCTTTGAGAGATTGCGCTCGAGGGGGATGGTGAAGCTCGGGTGAATCAGAGAATGGGCGCCCAACGGTGTCGCTTTCCCGAGCTCTCCCCGGGAGGCTCGGGCGAATCGGAGAATCGGCGCCCGAGGGTGCCGCTTTCCCGAGCTCTCTCGGCGAGCCTCGGGCGAATCGGAGAATTGGCGCTCGAGGGTGCCGCTTTCCCAAGCTCTCTCGACGAGGCTCGGGCGAATCAGAGAATTGGCGCCCGAGGGTGCCGCTTTCCCGAGCTCTCTCGGCGAGCCTCGGGCGAATCGAAGAATTGGCGCCTGAGGGTGCCGCTTTCCCGAGGGTAGGTTGGCGTTGATGCATCATCGTCATAGCCTCTGTAGGCGTGGCCTTCATGGGCTTCCGCTGGCCTTACCTAGGCTGGGCCGTGTTGGGAATGTATGTTTTTGCATCGAAGTTGGGTACCCCATACTTTGGTACCCGACAAATATAAATAAGAAAAAATGACTAATGATAAGATTCTTGAAAATCTTAGTGAGAAAATTGATAGCTTTAACACTGCTTTGAAAAATCAATTGATCTTTAATAAAATGCTAGAAACCCAATTAGCTCAAATAGCAGCAGCTGTCCCATCCTTCGAACAAGATAAGATCCCAGGGAAACCTGAGGAACCAATTGAGGGTGTTAAGTTAATTTCCACGAGGTTTGGTAAGCCTCTGGTTATTAGGCAAAACTCGAGTTATCTTCTTGACCCGCCATTCATGGCCAAGAAGAGTGACCCTGGTCATCCTACCATCACCTGCGAGATCGGGCCGCACACCTTCAACAACGCCTTCTGCGACCTTGGATCTGGAGTGAACATCATGTCCAAGGTAATGTATGAGAACTTGCTAGGGGGAGCTTTGTACCCCACTTTTGTCAAATTGCATATGGCCAATCAATCCATCCGGTTCCCCGAGGGATTGGCAAGGGACATCCTTTTCAAAGTTCAAGACGAATACATCCCCGCCGACTTTATCATTCTTGACATGGGGGCCGATGACGAAGTCCCCGTCATCCTAGGAAGGCTGTTCCTCAACACCATTAACGCCATCATCTACGTGGGATCCGGCCAAGTCCACTTTCAACTCCCAGGTAAAAGAATTAAATGTCCTTTCAATGGTTATAAATCAATTCAATAGGCAAGGAAGAACCTGTGGAGAAACAAGCCACAATATGCATCCCACCAAAAGAATCAACCGCCAAAGGCCGAACTGGTAAGTAAGGCTGAGGTGGTAAACAAGGCTGACTCCGCTGAATCACAACATCAACCAAGAAGGAATGGTGGAAGAAAGAGGTGCGATCATCACAGTCTCCATCTCCCGGACCAATTGAAGCACCCAAAGAATGAACCCGAAATGGAGAGGTCCTGCTCTACAGACCTAAAACATGGAGCCCTTGCTGGTAAGGTAAATCAGTATTTATCTCATATTTAACTCCTGCATTTCAATTTTTGCATTTCCTTCATTGCATTTCATATTTAAATTTTGCAATAATTTATTTCGACAAAATAAAATACTTAAATGAATAAAACTTGAGAATGAACAATATTGCTCACACCTGAGGTGGTGGGACCACCTAGGTGGGGTCAGCCGACCCCACAATGGGGCCCACCCACCTCTGGTGGTGTTGGCCTTGTGTAGTGATTCACCTCCTGAATTTTGAACACCATCTCCTTTTGAATTTGGCCGACCACCCTTGGTCATGACCACTTTCACTTGCTCCAAGGAGAATCCAACATCCACTAAGTGGACACTTTGGCATGCATTAGTGTTCCCATGGTCCATGGGAATCACTTTAAACATGTGCCCACTTTTGTCATACACCTTTTACCTTCACAAAACACTAGGCAAGGGAATCTCTAAAAATTTCAAAGCTTTTGGTCCACCACTAGTCTCTGCCTTGCTGTATAAAGTGAAACACACTGTTTAAAGCTAAAAAGGGTACAAGGCCTGGTTCGGTCGAACCATGTTTTGGTGCCCCACAACAAAGTGGTGTTTGAATTCAAATAGATTCCCTGTACAAAGGTAAAAGCAACACTGAACCTGTCATAAAGGATTCGGCCGACCCATGATTAGAGGCATGTCTGCAGAGTTGTGTTTGAATTCAAATAGATTCCCTGTCCAAAGGCAAAAGCAACTCTGATCATGTCATAAGGGGTTTGGCTGACCCATCAATAAAGAGCTAACAGCAAAGTTGAATTTGAATTCAAATAGAGTCCATGTCCAAAGGAGGAACCAGCCCTGAATAGGCCAGGGGGTCGGCCGAACTGGCCTTTGTGGCCTGGCCACCAGCCCTTCTCCCCCTATAAATACCCTTGCATTGTGTGCTCAATCCCACACCCAAACCAGCTAAATCATCTCTAGCACACAACCTCCCTTTCTCTCTCCATTTGAGCAAGTTCTTTCTCAAGTTTAGTTGTAGTTAGCCACTCAAACCAAAAACTCAAAAATATTGTAGTAGTAGAAGCTTGTCTTACTCTAATCTTTGCTCTCAATATCTTGTTTGTGGAGATAACCATACCCCGCAAGGACTACTAACAGTGGGATAGCTAACGCTAATCCCTATTGTTGTAGTGTGTCTTGTGTTATCTCATTGCTGCAGGATGAAGAAGTTCTCCTCCGTATTCAAGAAGGCCAAGAGTGTCATAGGGAGTTCCTCCCGACGGCCCCGCCATGATGAAGATGAAGGAAGAGAAGCCTCACCAAGACGAAGCTTTGGAGTGCCTTCCGAGAGGACGTTCGACCCCGAGAGCGGCCTCATGTTGAAACAAGAAGAGTACCAAAGGTACCTCGCCATCCGACACCGCTGTTATGAACATACCGGCATCATCGACTCCGTCCTTTTGGACAACACAGGTATGACCACAGAATTTAACACTGTTTTCAAAACAATCGGGTGGGGAAGGTTTTGGGAAGTGCAAGAACTTGGAATCGAAAAACTCACCATTGAATTCCTCTGCTCTTTACAAGCCACTGATAATAATGTTTGTTTTCGCATGTTCAACCAAGAGTATAATTTAACTTGGTGAGTTTTTAGTATGGCACTTGGTTTGATAATAATTGTCATCTAGATCTAGTAAATGCGACACGAAAATTTGATAAAGCTAAATTCTGGAAATCTATAAATGGATCCAATGATTGCTCTGAGCCTAAAACTGATGAAATCCATAATCCTACTTTGCGCTTGATCCGTTATTGGATGGCAATAACTTTTCTTCCTGGCTCCAATGTGCAAGTTCTTTACAATGATGAATTAAGACTGCTCTATACCATGACAAAGAAAATAAAAGTTTCACCTGCTAAGATGTTAGTCCACTTTTGGCTTGGTATTTTCCATAGAAGCGAGCCCATATTCTTTACTTCTTTTATCACTTGCATTGTTGAAACAATGGACTTGCTAGATGGAAAACACTACTTCGAATATATTGCTTCTCCTAGAGATATTGTAACCGAAGATTTCTTCATAAGTGCTCAAGTCCTAAAAAGAGATGAAAATGGTGATCTTAAAATGATTTATCCTGGCCATACAGCCAAAATCTCTCTCCCATGTGAGAGGTGTCGGTTGTATGCGCTGCGCACACTAACCATAAAATGGGCCGAGAGGCAAGAAGCCAAAATGTTGCAGGATCAAGAAGGGTGACAAGGAGCATGTCACTAGCCGCTCAATTTGAGCAAGGCGGCACATCACGACTGCAGGAAGATACGAAGAAGAAGGCGATGAGGCAAGTTACATGGACATTTCAAGGTCCACAGAACGGCCTCAACAGCACACTCCAAGAGTGCGGACTCCCCGTCCGTCCGCACGGGCGAGGGGTCGTCGAAGCCAAGGATCGGAAATGGACCAACTCATCAATGACATGGGCGCAATGCAAGTTGAGCAAGATGCAACTCTAAGTATGGCACAACAAAATGCCCAACTATTGCAAGCTATCCAAGACGAAGAAGCACAACGCTGGGCGGGATGGTTCCAATACTACCCGCCACTACAATGAGCAAAAGGACAAGCTTGGGGGAGATCCTCTCCCCCACCGAGGTAAGTATTCTATCCTAGCTATTTACATTATTTTAATTTATTACATTAAAAAAATGCATAAGATAAAAATACCAAAAATATTTCCCTTATTTCCATATGTCTCATGAATGTTTGTCTTCCTCATAGAAATGATGAATAGTTGCTCTGTTAATGTTTCTTTAAAGCCTAGTTTACAACTTAGTATTTCTTTGAGTATGGATTACTTGGCTCATTTAAATCATCATGAACCTGAAAACTTTATGGATGCTAAGTGCTAGAACTAAGTCTAAGTTGTTGTGAGATATGATATAGTAAAACAAGAGCTGCTATAATATTGTTCTAAGCATGCATGATTACTGGAGATTTATTTCTTAATCAATCAAAACCTTATTGTTCCTCAATGGTGATAAATTCCTACCATAGCCATATATGCTGCACATGTCTAAAACCTTCCACATAAGCTATTTGCTTTGTATTGAGTGTTGTCAAGTCTTGTTGACCCTTATTGAGAGACTTATCATGCTCCCAAGATCAAGATCACGTACACACCATATATACATGTTGCTTCTACACTGGAAGTACGCAACCACATGCCTTTCATTTCCACCAAATAAATGCTCCATGTGTTAAAGTCATAAAAAATCTCTCTTAGTTATTATGGTAAAAGAGACAAAAAGGCTATGCAAAATGAAAAGAAAAGAAAGAAAGCTGGACACAAGAGAGTCCATAGAAAAGAAAATAAAGATATATGAGCAAGTCTAGGCTCATGAATAAAGAAAGGAAAAATGATAGCCATGTCTCGAAAAATTTAGAGAGAGAAACAATTTCAAATAGAGGAGCATTATAGTTCATATTTTCCACACACTTGCACATCTTGATCTAAGGGCTTGACACTTCTCTCTTTGGATCCAAGCTTTGACTCTACAACATATGCAAAGTAAGTATGCTATACTCTTTCATTCCTACCTTAAGCTCCACATAAGCCATTTTTAGAAGTAGGAAGATAAAGAGAAGGCAACATTTACTTTGCGCCTTGGTAAGGAATCATACACCATTTGAGTGACATGAGAGAACCATATGAGGAACATTAAGTTTTCTTTTTGTAAAACATTGCTAAAACCTCCAGTATGAAACTTGCAAAGAATGAGAAAAGTAGTGCTCAAGTTAACTGTTCTATCTCTCAACCACCTAAGGCAAAGGAAAGGTCATTAGCCCCATAAAGGACTAAGGTAAAATGGGTGAATTTTTATAGCCAATTTTTCCATTCAAAAGAGAAGTATTCTGTTGTGCACTTGGTACTAAAGAAATATGAACATTGTAGCAACTCCTGATCCACCGAGGCTAAGTTTAATTTTTTGCTCGGGACGAGCAAAGGTTAAGTTTGGGGGATCTTGTTGACGGTGGATATACCATGAAAATCCACATTCAAACACCGTCAACAGGCCTCGGATACAAAGGAAAATAAACATATCATGAACAAATTTTATCAATAACTAGTTTCACTTGTACTATTAGCTTGTGAATGCAGGGAAGATCAAACAGAGCTAAAATGAGCACTTGGAGCCCAACTAAGTGGTTCGGTCGAACCACAAATTTGGGAACCAAGTTATGACACTTCAACAAAAGACACAAGGGACCACTTAGAAGAGAGGAGAGCTCAAGGTGGGGCCAGGCATGGGTCGGCCGAACCCTACATGGGGCCCACCTGGTTCCGGTGACATGGCACGATCCGTGGGACACTCCACCCAACTCAATTCAGCCATCAGATAAACATGTGTTTCCATTTAACGGTGGAGATTCAAGGCACACGGATTGAGGCGTGAAATAACACAATCGAGACAGAACCAGCACAGGAGGACACTCTATGACAGGTAGGGACCACACCTGGCTAGGCCCCACCTATCATAGGGGTCGGCCGAACCACCCCAGGTGGGCCCCGGCCACCGACTTCCTCCACCGACCCTCAGCATGTTTCCCATGTGCTGAAATCACCACGGCCGTCCATCTTATGGCGATTTAAGGGCGGTTTATCCAAGGGAGGAGAGGCAAGGAGCACATGGATAGCTGACGTGGCACCTCTCCATCTTCCCCTATAAATAGAAGCTGCCATCACCCTCTTTAATACACCCAAGATACACAAGAGACAAGAGAAGCTCCACTCTTTAGTAGTAGTAGTAGTATTAGTCTAGTGTGGGAGTTAGAGTCGAGTCGAGCTACGCTCAGAGTCTCTGGAGTCGTCTGTTGGAGAGTCTATTATAACTCTTATACCTTTCCTTCTGTAAGACTTTACCTTTATCAATATATT
Source organism: Eremochloa ophiuroides (assembly GCA_038502445.1). Lineage (NCBI taxonomy): Eukaryota > Viridiplantae > Streptophyta > Magnoliopsida > Poales > Poaceae > Eremochloa > Eremochloa ophiuroides. Next base: position 71,046,519 of record JAHLJS010000002.1, read on the forward strand.
ATCTTTACTTTACTTTACTAAGTCTCTACTTAGTGCATTACTATTCTTTATAGTATTGTTGTGTTTTGTCTTAACTTATAGTTGAGTTATATTAGATAGTGATCCTATAACTAGCTCACGTGTGTAGTTCATCGCCTGTCATAGGGTGCTTTAGTTGTTGGTACGCAACTAGAGTAGTAAGGCTTCGTGTAAGCGTAGTGCTTAGACTAGATCTTGCCTTTGAATGCTGCTTGTCGCATGGATTGTTTGTGGGTGCTAGCAGGTGGTGACAGCCCTGTCTAGTCTTAGTATCCTTCCATGTGTTTTAGGCAAGTTCTTAAAAGGTAGGCTCCCATAAGAGAATAGCCGCTTCGTGTAGAGGTTATATGCCACAAGAGTAAAGTAAGTGTCATAGGAGTCTTATACTCACTCGTTGTCCTCCCACCTAGCTATACTCTACTAGTTATCTTTAGTTATTCTAGAACCTTGTCGTGTCTTGGTGTCATTACCCTTTTCTCTATATATCAATTTACCCCCTATCACTAGTTGATACTAAGTTGCTATAGACTTAAGGATCTCTCTCTTTTTATTAATTATTCCTAGCAACCGCTTCCCTTGGGATAAAAATAAATAACGATACCTTGTAATACTCCAGGGTGAAGTGCTACAGCGGTATATTCTGGGCGCTTGCGGAATTATCCAATAGACATAAGAAATACCCTAGACACTTCTGGTGCCGTTATCAGAGATAGCTTAACACCCAGTCTCTGGTGGTTGCGCTAAGAAGTGTCAACAACATTCTCGCAAAAGCTTTCCTATTGGTAATCCAATCATTACATCAAAATCCCAAACATCAAAGATATAGAAATTCAGCAAAATTCAGAATTCATTAATCACAATAGGAAGAGAACATAAAACTCCTGAACTAGGAATAATATGTCCTGAATGATTTCTCAATAATTTATTTGTAGGAATTGATGGCATATCTTTAAAGAATTTTTCAGCAAATGTAAGAGACATGATATTGACACCTACTATTGGATTATAAAAGGCATCAAAAGGATATGCATCAATTTGACATTTAATAGTAATGGCAGGAGAATTTAAACGAATTATATCATTTGAAAGCTCATATTCTATCAACCACTCATTACTCATCACAAAAATCAATTCTCTTGTTATTTCTCTAAGAAATTTTAAATCAGCAGGATATGAATATTGAAATTCTTAAAATTCAGAGATTCTTGTGGTTTCATAATTTTATGATAGCGTGAGGTGTTTCCATAATCATCAAAAAGTTCATCCTCAAATTCAAGCATAAAATCAGAAATTAGAGTTATCTCCTTTTCATTGGATAGTTCAGGTTCTAAAGGTGGAGATGAATTAGACAAAAGTTTAGATTCAAGTGACAAAGGTTCATCCTCTAATAATTCTTCTTTTTCTTCAGGAAGATCATTTAAGATATTAGTAAGAATGGTTTTAGCATGTGTAGCTGTAATATGCATAAATGCTCGTCCTGCGGCCAAATTAAGGTATTCTTTATTTTTATCATTGAGGCCTAAAAAGAAATATTGCAAAAGCATAGGTTCTGGCAAAGCAAGATTAATTCTAGAATTTATGAATCCATCAAAGCGATCCCAAGCCTTGCCTAATGATTCGTTATCTAATTGTTTAAATCCCATAATTTCAAAATGAAGTTTAGCGACCTTTTCGATAGGAAAATATTTAAGACAAAAATTAGCACGCAATGCTTCCCAATCTCCTTATCTACTCCCAACATGGCGATTATACTATTTCTTTGCTTTTCCCATTAATAAAAACAGAAAGAGTTTCCATCTTAAAGTTTCATCTGCCATGCTCTTAATGTGCAAATATGAACATGTCTACTCAAAATCGGCTAAATGGGAATAGGGGTTTTCGCTAGAACTACCAGAAAAAATATGATCCTGAACTAACTTAATTAATCCCGGGCGTAACTCATAGCCAGATGATGTGATGGGTAAAGATGATTCTTTTGGCTGGAGATATGATCCCGATGGTGCACCATACTGATATAAAAGTTGGGACGTCGGTTCCATACTTTAAAAGGTAAAAGATAAAAGATAAAAGTAATACAAGATTAAGATAGACTAAGACAAAATCAGCAAACTATTCCCCGGCAACGGCGTCAGAAATGCTTGTTGGTATCAACTAACTGCACTCTATTAAATATTATTATTCAAACAATAATATTATTAACAATTTGAAAGTATTATAGAGTGTTATTCAAATAGAGATGAAAGAGCATGATTATTAACAATTATTCAAATAGAGATGAAAGAGCATGATTATTAACTGCACTCTATTAAATATTATTATTCAAACAATAATATTATTAACTGCACCGAATGAAAGTATTATAGAGTATTATTCAAACAGAGATGAAAAAGCATGATTATTAACAATTTGAACATGGATTAAATGGGTAGAGACAACCAATATTAGTAACATAAGATTTTCTAAATAAGCCCATTCTCCCAAGCTTGAATTTTGGAAGGCAAATTTAAGTTTGGATGGATTAATGTTGCATGATAATTGGTTGGACATACCTAGTGCTGTCATTCTTCTACTTCAAGCCTGAAATGGTTAGTGACAAAAATACCCAAAGGAATTATAATTCTATGCTCAATTCATAAGGGCATTATAGTAAAATTAAAGGTGCAAGCTCATTCATTTTTCATGAGTGGTTATTTTAGGACACAAAGTCGTTCTTGGGAAACCTTCTAATTATTACACTTTTAGTTCGAGAGGTGGTTTCTCCTAGGACACCAGTCTTTGTGCACCTATATCAATATTACCACGAGATCTACAATATTTATGATAAACATATGCATCTACAACTACCCTTTCAAAAAATTTATGAACAGGTAGAATGAGGGGGTTGAAGATCTCGTGTGCGATAATATTAGAGAGACAAATTGATCCAGGAGATTTCTCATATGAGCATGGAACTGATAAGGTGTTAACGAAATAATTACCATGCTCATTGTTGTGATCTCCCTTTTCAAACTCCAAGGGTGTTTCTTCATGGATATCTATAGGCAACAAGTTTGTCGCTATTATTTCATGTCTACGACATTCATTGGATATTTTATTTTCTAGGATTTTCCATGGATTGGTGTCTCTAAGTTTGATCTTGTCTAAGGCTTTCTCTAAACTTGGATGAATTATGTTTACTACAGAAATTGATTTAAACTCACCATTTGAATCTATACCAAGTTTAGATGCTAGTACTAAGGCTGTGTCCTCTTCCATCCATTTTTGACAATAGCGTATGTGTTTCTAGTATGTTCTATGCATTCCTACCATTGTCATAGCTCTTCTTGGTCATTCCAAAAATCTTCATGACTCCTATTCTTGGAATGTCTTAATGGGATCCTAGGGTCATTATGAGACTTAGGAGAGAGAGAGAGAGCAATAGAAGGATCATTGGGGTCAAGGATTGGTTTAGAGATGGGTTCAGATGAGGCATTAGATGTGGGCATAGAAGGGGAGAAGATAGAATTGATTCCTAAGTGGCTTGGCTCTCCTTCTATGGCATCACTAGACATGCCATCCTTGTATTCTTCCCAATGTCTTTCAGGGGTGTTGACGGTCGATAACGTCAACTTTTATTAGAACTTTAGACACAAAAGGATACATGAAAACATACTAGTCTAGGGTTTTAACTGACAATTTCTATGAGTTTTGCATGTTCTATATTTTCCAGGGGTTATTCAGAAAACCATAAAAGAGGATTAAAGTGCATAATTATCACGAAACGTAACCGCAAAGGAAACATCATCATCGGAACACTAGAAGCCTCTGGAACACACCCGAAGCGACCGGGGCCCGCACCCTGCCAAGGTGGGGCCGGCCGCCCTCCTGGCTAGGGTTCGGCCCCACCTTCTAGAGTCTTCTTTCGCCGCCTCTTAGGAGTCATCTCGGCCCTATGTTTAAATCGGTTTGATCCTACAGCGCACGTTCATCCCACCCGGCTATAAATAAAGAGACAGACCCTCCTGGAGGCTTCAATCAATCATTCATCGAAGGCAACAAGTCTTCAAGCCTTGAAGAGCCTACTTGTTCATCAAGAGCCCTCTAATTCATAGTTCTAGCCTAGTTAGATTAGAGAGTAGAGGAGATCTAGTTATTCGGCGGGATCTGGAGCCCCGGCATCCGTCTGGAGCGCAGAGTTCGATATAGTTCTGGTTCTTTCTCTATTATTGTATTCTTCATTATGATTAGGGAAACATTGTTCTTAATAGTTCATATGTTCTTGATTACATTAGTCTTTGTCTACTTTAATTATATGTCTAGTATAGTTGGTTTGATCTTATTGAATTCATGTAATTGCTCGTATGCATTTATCCAAACGATCATTGGGTAGATGATGAACAATGTGTAGACATGGTGTCTAGATATTTTGTTTATCTGCAATTTAACAAAGGTGGGGTACAAAGGTCCCCCTAGCAAATTCTCATACATTACCTTGGACATGATGTTCACTCCAGATCCAAGGTCGTAGAAGGCGTTGTTGAAGGTGTGCGGCCCAATTTCGCAGGTGATGGTAGGGTGGCCGGGGTCACTCTTCTTGGCCATGAATGGCGGATCAAGAAGACAACCTAGGTTTTGCCTAACCGGAGGCTTACCAAACCTCATGGAAATTAACTTAACACCCTCAATTGGTTCCTCAGGTTTCCCTAGGATCTTACCTTGTTCGAAGGATGGTACAGCTGCTGCTATTTGAGCTAATTGGGTTTCTAACATTTTATTGAAGCTCAATTGATTTTTCATAGCAATGTTAGAGCTATCCATTTTCTCACTAAGATTTTCAAGAATCTTATCATTAGCCATTATTTTCCTGTTTATACTATCATTGATTTTAGATTGGCCTAAGACAAGATCTTTAAGAGAAGGTTGGTTATCATAAGAATTATTAAAATTATTGCTGTAACCATTACCTTGATTTCCTTGGTAGAAGGGGCACGAGTTCCATCCTCCTTGTGGCTGGGGTCGATACCCATTGTTGTTGTTGTTGTTGTTGATGAAGCTCACTTCCTCCTTTGTCTCAGGACAGTTGTTGCCCGAGTGATCTTCTCCACCACATACCTCGTACCGTGGGTCAGCTTCAATTGCTCGTGCGGTGGCAGTGGTTCGAATGGCCTCTTGTTCCTTTTTGGAACCTTCCTCAATCTTTTCATCAAGAGGTCCATTTTTGCTGAGAGTATGTCCACCTCATGAACGGTGTGCATACCCCTTTTCTTGGGCTGGAGACGCTCCTCGTTCCATCCTTGGTTGATAACCATCTTTTCAATGAGGACTTTGGCATCCTTGACATTGTGTTGCAAGAATGCTCCTCCAGCGGCAGCATCAAGGTGACTATGGGCTAATCCAATCAGCCCATGGTAGAAACCTTGGATTAGGAGCCATTCTTCAATTCCACGATGAGGACAAGCACGAATGTACTCCTGGAGACATTCCCATGCTTCGGAAATCGTCTCGTCAGCTTGCTATTGGAAGCTTGAGATCTTTCCATGAAGAGCGCTGGTTTTGCCCATTGGGAAGAATTTCTTGAGAAATGCATTGGCGCACTTCTCCCAGGTGGTAGCTTCATTCTTGTTGGCATAAAACCATTGCTTCGCCTTCCCAAGCAGTGAGAATGGGAACAGGTGAAGACGGATGGCGTCAGCCGAGATATTCTTGATATTGAAGGTACCACACACCTCCAGGAAGTGCTGGAGATGGGCGTTGGCGTCTTCATGTGGCTTCCCACGGAATGGATTGGCTTGCACCATGTTGATAAGAGCTAGCTTGAGCTCAAAGGTAGCATCTCCCAAGTTGAGCTGCGGACCGGTGGCAATGTTGTTAGCCGACGGTGCAGAAAACTCAGAGATGGTCTTTTGGGCCATAGCTTCCTCGGTTGATAGTGCGGAGCCTCTTTCCTCGAACGGATTTAGGTTTGAGATTAACCTTTGAGGTGGACATGCACTGTCTAGCTTCACGATAACGAGAAATTTGAGGGCAATTACTTCAATTTTTTCCTTGTCTACCTCTATACCTCTTTCAGACACTAAATGTCCTAGCACTATTCCTTCTCTAACCATAAAATGACATTTTTCTCAACTAAGGACTAAGTGCTTTTCTTCACATCTCTGCAAAACCTTATCTAGATTTTCTAGACAATCATCAAAAGTTTTAACATAAACTGAAAAATCATCCATAAAAACTTCCATGATTTCTTCTATCATTTCAGAAAATATGGACATCATACATCTTTGAAAAGAAGCAGGTGCATTACATAATCGAAAAGACATTCTACGATAAACATAAGTTCCATGATCATGTCATAGGCACGGAAATATCAATTCAAGAGATGTTATGCCACTCACCAACAATCTCCAGATCGAGCTCTTTGATGTTTGGGGAATTGATTACATGTGACCATTTGTGAAATCAAGAAATTATGAATACATTCTGGTGGCAGTTGACTATGTATCCAAGTGGGTAGAAGCTATGCCATGCATGAATGCTGATTCCAAACATTCAAAGAAGATGTTCGAAGAGATTATATTTCCAAGGTTTGGAACACCAAGGATGGTCATGAGTGACGGAGGGACACACTTCACTGATAAAAAGTTTCACCGATACTTGCAAGCTCATGGAATCCGTCACAATGTTGCTACTCCATACCATCCTCAGGACAAGTGGCCAGGCAGAAACATCAAACAAACAACTCAAGTACAGAAAATAGTAAATGAGATGGGTACTGCATGGAAGGACCGATTACCCGAAGCACTTTGGGCATATCGGACCGCATACAAGACACCTTTGGGTATGTCACCTTACCAGGTAGTATATGGTAAGACTTGTCATTTACCAGTGGAGTTAGAGCATAAAGCTCACTAGGCTATTAAAAGATGGAACATGGACTTTGAAGCCGCTGGAGAAAAGAGAAAAATGCAATTATCAGAATTAGAAGAATGGAGAGAAAAGGCTTATCACAATTCAAAGATCTATAAAGTAAGAACAAAAAAGATGGCATGACAAGAGGATCAAGAAGAAAGAGTTTGCACCAGGAGATAAGGTATTACTTTTTAATTCCAGGTTTAAATTATTCGGGCTTGGAAAACTATGAAGCAAATGGGAAGGACCATTTACGGTTGTGAATGCATCGCCACATGGAGCGGTAACTCTACAATCACACGATGGTACGTTATTCAAGGTAAATGGTCACTGACTTAAATTTTTTTTAGAACCCTTTAGATCAGAAATTGTTGACGGGCTGGACTTTGTCCAACTACAAACTTTTTAGTCCCGTCATTATCCGTTACGAAAAATTATCGCGCATCGCAACTAGCAGGAAGTAGGAAGAGTCTAGAGGCTTCACGAGCACGGCCACCCTAGGAGGACACCAGGTGGGGCCGGTCGGCGCCATTATGGGGCCGGACGGCATCCCCTGTCTCCTCTCGTCCCGACTCTCATTTCCTTTTCTTTCTCTATCATTCATAAACACAATCACGTAGATTCCCGATGCGTACGGATAACCTTTCGTACGAATCCTGTAGAACCTAGATTTGATCTTATCCTGTCTCCTGAAAACCCATATAAATACGCACCTATACCGCCCTCAAATTGCATCCCATCATCATTGCCTTCCTCTCCTCCAAAGAAACTCTCTAATTTAGATCTAGTAGCAATGGTAGGCGAAGCAGTCGTCGGCGCTGACTCCGGCAACATCCAAGGCGACGACTCGAAGGCCATCGTCCTCGCGCAGCCGAAGCCCCTTGCCATCGTGCCACCAAAGCACCTCGCCATCGTGCCACCGAAGCATCTTGCTACGGTGCCCCAGCAGTTCGAGCAAGTCTACTATACGCATGCGCAGCCTGCTCTGCCATCGCCACCTAAGAGACCGCTGCTAGAAGATGGTACCAGGGGGAAGCAGATCGCTATTCCCCGAGGCACCCCACTTCTTCCACCTAGAGACAATGAGCGACTCCTGTCGGTCAAGACCGATAAGAATGGAACGCTGGTATGTGCGAAGTACACCACTGCTCGCCCTGCCATCTAAGGAGTTTGTGCACGTCCAGGCCAAGTCCGCTACACCAAGTTCATACCACCTCCGCCTAAGAGACAGCGGGCTACATCAACATCAGCACTAGAGAAAGTCCCTAGATAGCCCCCGCTCTCTCTACGAATCCTCAATGAGAAGATGGAAGCTCTCTAGCACCGTTAGGGGTATAGAGAGGAATGAAGACTTAAGGAACAAGGTTATGAGCGACATGACTAAGTAGATAGAAGTCAATGTCAAGTTAATTCACAGTCTCAAGCGCGAAAAAGATCAACTAAAAGAAAACGTTGATGAGCTTAAGGAAGAAATTAGGAAGCTCGCAAAGAAGGGGCAGCCTTAAGTTGACCTCGTTATCTATGTAATAAGGCACAAGTGTGTTAGGTTTGATTATATTATCGAGTGTGCTAGATTTGAGTTATGATATTAAGTGTGGCAAGCCTAATGAGCTAGGGTAGTTGTTAGCTCAATCAGTTATCAGAGTTATCTAGTATCGTTAATGAATAAAGTGCCTTATTCTTTTTGTCAATATTAATGTTTTAATCTACTCTACTCTCTACATTTTTGGTACGCATGTTGTCTCCACATGTTGCACAGAAAAGTATGCAGGAAAACAAGTGTGGGGGAGGCACATCGTGACTATGAAAATCAATTCGCTCGGGAAAATCACGTAATTCGGAAAACAATTGAATCAGGACCTCGCGCACCGAAGTGGACCCCATGGGACCACAGAGGCATGCCGCCCGACACCCTACCTGGGCTGGCCGGCCTCCCTCTGCACCCTCTACATCCCCTTCTTGGTCATGGTCAGGTTTGATCCCCAAACAATATAATTGCACATGTGTCGATTTCTGTTTCGATCCGAATTAAAATTCACATGCTAAATTACTTTTAAAAGAGAAGAAGAGATTGTTTAATTCATAGCTTAAGAATAAATTATATAACATTTTTCTAGGAATCATGTTACTATTGGAAATTATTTATAGGGACCCCATGGTTGCTTAAGTCGTTGTGAAACATGATTGTGGGGGTATAGACCCATATACCCGCATGGCTAGACATGGGCTGAGTCATCCGATCAAGCCCGGACTTCCAAGGATGCGTCGTCGACATGTTCTCCTGAAGATCACGTGTATCCGCCGAAGACTTGGTGGGCAAGGAAATATCTTTCCTGATATCTAGCTGAATAGTTTCCTTATTTGGCTAGGATTATAATCTGATATGTATGGTAAAACCGACTTGTAACCCTGCCCCCCGGACTATATAAGGCGGGCAGGGGACCCCCTCAAATCATCTCATCTACGAGCAATACAATACAGCAGCACACAGGACGTAGGGTATTATGCCTAGCGGCGGCCTGAACCCGTATAAATCTTGTGTCTCATGCTTCCAGCGTAGCTCTTGCTTGTCTCAGGCACACCTTCACCGATCAATCTACTACCTTGGGCATACCCCTCCGTAGACTATCGCCGGTATTCCATCAACAGTTGGCGCGCCAGGTAGGGGGTGTGTTTCCGGATCCATGGCGAACAAGGTGATTTTTTCAAGCTCTATCGAGCTCCCGATGCCGGGCCAGATCTTTACGGTGGGATCCATCACCTGGATCATCGGTCCCAACATGAAGGAAAGATCCTGGATGCGGCCCAGATCGCATCTACTCCGACTCCTCCAGCAACCTCCGCCCCAGCAAGAAAGTTGCCACGCTACACACGGAAGGCCATCGAGAACGACGACCTGATCAAATCCATAGATCGGATCTCCCAAGGCCTATCCAAGAGTCTCCAGATCTTGGAGTTGACTGCAGACCGCTTTCGTGCCTATCGACGGCACAACGACCTTCTCCGCTTTGCCAGGACATGACTCTGGCCATCACCATCACTCCTCGGGGGCGCGTCGTTGAGCTACGGCCCCGAGCTATCACGCTTTTGAGGGCCTCTGACCATGACCTCCCGAGTGGCTATATGCCGTTCGGTCTTCGAAATGCGGCTCCAGTTTCGCGTATCTACAATGCTCCTCCGACCACGCCTCCCCCGAGCACGTCGGCACCAGCTCCAGCTTCATCATCGCCGACAACTACTGCTCCGAACTCGACGACATGGAAGGCGGCGATATCTCACTAATCTACCACCTCCCACTGGACGGTTCATCGGTGGACCCGTCCTCACCATCAGCAACGACAGCGCCCCTCCTCCGAATGAAACTGAAGAGGCCCGAGCAGCCCATGAGGGGAGAAACGCCCACCGAAGACGGCGTCGCGAACTGCAAGCCGAGGCAAGGAAGGCCACCATTCGGAACTTAGAGCCAGAATTTGATCTGGTCGGCAAACACCAGGTCTACAAGACACCAAGTGTAAACGTCGTCGTCGCGATAGAAGAGGCCAAAAGGCTGGTTCTGACACCTGAAGTGGAGCGCCTTACGGCTTACCTCCAGGCAGCCCAGGTCCAGATCAACGAAGAATGCCAGTTTTCACCTCCATCACTTTCCACTGCGTCGGCCACCGAGATCATTCACGACGATGGTGGTCACTCCCGGGCGGCCGGAGACATCGTCGCCAAGATGGAGACCAGGAGGTCAACCAGTCTGACCTCCGCGAAAAGCTGAAGACTAGAGATCTCCGGGGGCGCATCGAGAATTGGAGGAAAGCTAGGCACTCAGCAGAGACTAAGCGCCGCAAAGAATATGATGAGGCGCACGGCCCTCCGGTCAACGACAAAAATGCTCCTGGACTCCCCTTCACGGTAGAACTTCAGGCAGTACGCTGGCCGCTGAACTTCAAGGTCATTGGCATTGAGAGCTACGACGGCACCGCCGATCCCACCAAGTGGCTTACCGTCTACGAAATCACGGTCAAAGCTGCCGGGGGGAACTCCGACGTCAGGGCAAATTACTTGCCTGTTATGCTCATCACATCCGCCAATAATTGGCTGATGAGCCTAAAGCCGAACTCCATCGATACTTGGGACCAGCTGAGGGAGCAATTCATCAACAACTACAGTGCCACCTGCAAGCAGCCTGGCACAAAATTTGATCTTGAGAAGCTCCAGCAGGCGTTGCGAGAATCATTGCGGGATTATATTCGGCACTTCTCAGAAACCAGAAATAACATTCCAGGCGTCACGGATGCTGAGGCTATCTCCGCTTTCATACGTGGCCTCCGAACTGATGAGGAGCTCCAGAGGAAGTTGTACCGCAGCAGACCAGACTCCATCGCCGAGATGCTGCGCATCGCCAACAAGTACGCCGAGTGGCAGTACGCTGGCCCGCCACTCCATCCATAGCCGCCTCCACTTCCCCGATCGAATACGCCATGAGGACACTGACCACCGATCTGATCAGTGCCATGATGACCGAGGAGCCCGGTGAGACCATCACCGCGGCGAACACGATCGCCGCGACCAACATCGCTCCGATCGACGCCACCACGACGAACCGGAAGGCCCCAGGGCTGAAGAAAGGCGTCGCCACTACCAAGTCTAGAACACTCGACCAGCCCCGAAGCGCAATTATGAAGAGGCTTATGACAAGCTCCTCGATAGTCAATGCCCGATCCACATGTTCCACAAGCATACCATGAGAGAATGTTATGGCTTCTCCAAAGCGTCCCAAGAAGAAGACAAGAAGAGAGCTCGCATAGAGTCCAAGAGAGACAAGAGCGATGACAACAACGACCAGCCTCCAGGCTTCATTGAAGCTCACCGAACGGTCTCCACAATCATTGGTGGCTGCATAGCCATGGAGTCGAAGAGAGAGCAGAAGCTCGTCACTAGACGCATCAACTCCGTCGCCAACCATGACGCTACCATCACCGACCTGAGATTTCCCCCTTGGTTGCACAAGGCTATCACCTTCAGCAGAGAAGACTAGTGGACGGAGATCCCATACTTAGGGCACTTCCCAATGATCCTTGACCCGGTGATACGCAAGACACGCTTCCGCAAGGTGCTGATCGACGGTGGCAGTGGCCTCAACATCCTGTTCTCCGGAGCCGCCAAGGAGCTCGGACTCCGAGCAGAAGATCTGGAGCCGACCACGGCTACGTTTTGGGGAATCGTCCTAGGGCAGCCCTCCTACCCCCTGGGATAGATCAATCTGCCTGTCTAGTTTGGGACACCACAGTGCTTCTGCATCAAGCACATCGACTTCTTGGTGGCTGACTTTGACGCCGCGTATCACGCCATACTCGGTCGTCCAGCTTTGGCTAAGTTTGGGGCCATCCCCAACTATAGCTACCTCGTCATGAAGATGCCAACGGAGACCGGCATCCTTACAGTCCGCTCCAACCTCCAAGTCGCATACGACTGTGAAAAGGAGGCCATCGCCATGGCAGAAGCCACCGACGTCTCCATCCTGATGAATACGTGCGCAGTGGATGCACAGAAGCTGGCGTCCTAAGAACAAGTCATCCCGGAGAAGACCCCACCCAGAGCTGCTACCAAGAGCAAGGAGACAAAGGACATCGTCCTCGTTCCTGGTGACCCGAGTAAAACTACTCGTATCGGGGCAGACCTCGATTCCAAATAGGAAGACGCGCTCGTCAACTTCCTCAGAAAGCACGTCAGCGTTTTTGCGTGGAAACCTGCAGACATGCCTGGCGTACCGAGGGAGCTAATTGAGCACTCCTTGAATGTCTCGAAGACCGCCAAGCCCGTCAAGCAGAAGCTCCGGCGTTTCTCTCCAGACAAGAAGGAGGCTATTAGGGTAGAAATAGCTCGGCTCCTAGATGCCGACTTTATAAAAGAGGTGTATCATCCCGATTGGTTAGGCAATCCGGTCCTTGTAAGAAAAAAGAATAACAAATGGAGAATGTGCGTTGATTATACCGATCTCAACAAACACTGCCCTAAAGACCCCTTCAGTCTCCCCCGTATCGATGAAGTCGTCGACTCCACAGCCGGTTGCGAGCTACTCAGCATCCTCGACTGCTACTTCTGCTACCACCAGATCACCTTGAAGGAAGAAGACCAGGAGAAAACCTCCTTCATTACTCCCTTCGGGGCCTACTGCTACAAGACCATGTCCTTTGGCCTGAAGAACGCTGGCGCGACATACCAGCGGGCCATCCAGGCATGCCTCAAGGATCTCATTCCCGACATCGCCGCAGCTTATGTCGATGACGTCGTCATAAAAACCCGGAAGGCTGAAGACCTCATCTCCAACCTTGAAGCAGTCTTCAAGAAGTTGGATGAATTCCAATGGAAACTGAACCCCTCCTAGTGCATTTTTGGCGTACTGTCGGGCAACCTGCTCGGCAACATCGTCAGCAAACAAGGCATACTCCCGAACCCAGAAAAGATCATGGCTATCATGAGAATGAAGCCCCCGACCAACGTCAAGGATATTCAGAAGCTCACTGGGTGCATGGTGGCCCTAAGCTGATTCATCTTCAGGTTAGGTGAAAAAGGCCTCCCCTTCTTCAAGCTCCTCAAGGGAGGCGAAAAATTTGTCTGGTCAGAAGAAGCCGACCAGGCCTTCAAGGACCTAAAGCAGTTCCTGGTACATCCTCTGCTCCTTACAGCTCCCAAAAAGGATGAAACTCTGCTCCTCTATATTGCCACGACAAGCAATGTTGTCAGCACGGCGATAGTCATCGAACGGGAGGAAGATGGTCACGCATATCCGGTTCAGCGACCACTTTATTTCATCTGTGAAGTTTTAAGTGAGTCCAAAGCTCGCTACCCAATGGTCCAGAAGCTGATCTACGCCATCCTCATCACATCACGCAAGCTCCGTCATTGTTTTGAGGCTCATCAAATTGTAGTGGTCACCCAACATCCTCTCGGCAACATCCTACGCAACAAAGACGCCAACGACAGAATCATGAAATGGGCTGTGGAGCTGGGGACTTATTCTCTGGAGTTCCACAGTCGAACGACGATCAAGTCTCAGGTGTTGGCTGACATCATTGCCGAATGGACGGAAGTGCATGAGCAAGTACCAACCAAGCACGAGGAACACCGGACGATGTATTTCGACGGGTCCCTCAGTATTGGAGGCGCAGGCGCCGGCGTACTCCACATATCACCGACCGGCGAATGCCTCCACTACATATTGAGAATCTATTTCAAAGCCTCCAATGACAATGCTGCCGAATACGAAGCCGCCATCCATGGCCTACAGATCACCTCCGAGCTCGGCATCCGGCGGTTGATGGTATATGGGGGACTCTGCTCTGGTTATCAATCAGGTAAATAAAGATTGGGACTGTAACAGCGAGGAGATGGACGCCTACGTCGCCGCAATCAGAAAGCTCGAAGGAAACTTCTTGGGCATTGAGTTTCACCACATCGTTCGAGCTAAAAACCAGGCACCTTACAAGCTATCTAAGCTTGGTTCGTCACGAGCTGATATTCCTCCTGGTGTCTTCGTTCAAGACTTGGTCCGTGCCTCCATCCCAGAAGAAGAAGAGGCCGAAGCGCTCCCGTCCGGTCAGATAGCAGCTTGCACCTCTGATTCTACAGATGATTGGAGGGCACCCTTCATCGCCTATCTGCTCGAAGCCAAAATCCCCAAAGACAAAATAGAAGCAGAACGTCTTGTGAGACGGTCCAAGAATTATATCCTCGTCGACAACAAGCTCATGCGTAAAAACACCAGGAGTGAAGTATTCCAGAAGTGCGTCACACACGAAGAGGGCATCAAGATACTCCGAGAAGTACATTGAGGCATGTGTGGAAACCACGCAGCCTCACGCACTCTGGTTGGCAAAGCTTTCAGAGCAGGATTTTACTGGCCAACTGTCGTCCAGGACGCCGAGAAGATTGTACGTCACTGCGAGGCGTGCCAGTTTTTCGCAAAGCAGATACACGTCCCAGCACAGGAGCTACAGACCATACCTGCATCCTGGCCATTCGCTACTTGGGGACTCAACATGATAGGTCCTTTCAAGGCAGCTAAAGGGGGCTACCGCTGCGTGTACGTTGCCATCGACAAATTCTCCAAGTGGATTGAATACAAGACATTGGTGAAGGCAACAGCGGCCAAAGCTGTAGAGTTCTTCAATGACATCTCTCATCGTTTCGGCCTTCCGAACAGCATCATCACTGACCTAGGTACTACTTTCACTGGAAGCGACTTCTGGGATTTCTGCGACGAAAAAAGCATCGTGGTAAAGTATGTCTTAGTGGCTCACCCTAGAGCTAACGGACAAGTTGAAAGAGAAAATGGAATGTTGTTCGACGCCCTCAAGAAGCGCTTACATGAAGTCATCGAAAGAAGCCCAGAAAACTACATCAACGAGTTGCCAGCAGTCGTCTAGGGTTTGAGGACACAGCCTAGTCATAATACTGGTGTATCTCCATATTTTATGGTCTACGAATCAGAAGCAGTGCTACCGGCTGATGTCGATTTCCGAGCTCCTAGAATTGAGAACTACAATGAAGAAAGGTCTGACAATGCACGAGCAGAGGACATCGACAGACTCGAAGAAGAGCGCCTGGCCTCCTGCGTACGCACGGCCAAATACCTAGAGGGGATGCGGCAATATTATAACCGGAACGTCAACGGCAGGTTCTTCGCGGTCGGCAACCTCGTCCTTCGGCGCAAACAGAACAAGGAGGGCATGCACAAGCATTCTTCTCCATGGGAGGGACCATACATGGTTAGAGCCATAACTCGGCCAGGCTCATACAGGCTATGCGACCTTGATGGTGTTGACATCCCCAACTCCTGGAACATTGAGCACCTTCGTCGCTTCTATCCTTGACAAAGTGTCGAGGCAGATATGTGTATTTTTTGTTACTTCAATAAAAATCATATTGCTTCTATACACACGAATGTCTACAATCGCAGATCAGTGATTTGTCGCCAATGCGTAAGCCCCGCACCTGCTCGGGTAGCACGACTTCGCCAATGCGTAAGCCCTGCACCTGCTCGGGCAGCACGACTTCGCCAATGCCTATGCCTCGCACCTGCTCGGGCAGCATGACTTCGCCAATGCGTAAGCCCCGCACCTTCTCGGGTAGCACGACTTCGCCAATGCGTAAGCCCCACACCTCCTCGGGCAGCACAATTACGACTACGTGTAAGCCCCGTACCCGTTCGGGCATCCTAGTCATGTCAACACATAAGCCCTGTCTTCGACAGGCTGCTCAAATTCGCCACTTCATCGACCGCCCCGATAGATTCGGGAAGCCATCGCCCACGATAGCGTAAGTCCTGCTAGGCGCGAGCAGCTTCGCCACCACGTAAGCCCCAGGGACGCCTGGGCCGTTAAGTCTTCGCTAACACGTAAGCCCTCAGGACGCTTGGGCAGGTTAGCAGCGTCTCCACAAGCCCCGGCAAGAGGCACGGGCATCGGTCGTCAATTCTCTCTAAAAGGATAAATATCCTCACTACTCTCTGACCATTCGGAAGGCCCCGGCTATGATCGGGCACCTTGCAAAATGCGAGTCCAAGCTAGGACAGTTTTTGGTACCAACAAAGGAAAGCCGAATATAAAATTAAAATTTGTTTAAGTGGCATTACGGGCAACAGCGTCAAAAACTACTAGTTTTTTATCTTCACATACCAATAGATCATAGTTTTTTGCAAGCTAAATCCCTTCCATGGGAAAGAGTTGCACATCTGCTATCAACAATGCCGCTGCAGGCTTCGCCTCTTCCTCCAGTCGATCTTCTTCCTCCTCGGTGGTCCCCTGCGCATACCCTGTCTTCACTCGGTCATTTTTCACGCTAGGATAATGCGAGCGGACCACTCCGAGCACATGGGCGGCCACGTTCTCGGCGGCATCGGTGCATAAAGCCTTGAAGAAGCGCAACGCCTACTGGCCATGGAGGATGATGTCAAAAGGCCCTGGGACACCAGCAGGTGGATCGGAGGGAGCATACTCGACGATGTCAAGGACGGGTTTAATTCCCTCCGCCAAGGCATCAAATCGTGCTTCAGCAGCCTCAAGATGTTGCGCCAAGTCATTTACCTACGCCCGGTTCCTTTGATCCACTGCTACAATACAGAGAAAAAGTTAACAAGATGAGGAAGAACAAAACCATGTGCACAGACAACTCACCAAGACGATCCGCCTCGTTCTTCCGAGCTGCTTCACAGAGCATTGACACCTCACTCTCTAGATCCTTAATTGCACAAAAGAAAAGGGTCAGAATCCCTCAGCAGAATAACGAAGTAACATGAAGACACCAGTACCTCGCTTCACGGCACCTTCAAAAACATCCTGCAAATCTACACGCGAAAGCTTCAGGCTTGAGAACAGAAGAAGAGTCAAGATAAAATGAAACCAGGGCTGTAATGGTCTCCATACCTCTTTTTCCCGCAGCAGTTTTTCTTTAGACTCCATTAAGTCGTCGCAATGCAATTGCAACGTGTCGCGTTGCTCGCGGAGGTCTTTCATTGCGTTCTCTAGATGCACAGTCTCCTCCCGAAGCCTGGCGTTATCTATAGCAAGCCCAGCAGCACGCTGGAGGGACTTCTGTCGATCTTCAGCCGTATTGTGCACCACCTAATCGACAAAGAAAGGACGTGGCAAAGAGTAACCAGGAAAATAACAATCAAAGGAGGGTGCGGATACCTAAACTCGTGAAGACAGCTGACCCAGCCGTCAGAGCACATTTTTCAACTCGGTTCGGGTCCCGGCTATATCGGCTTTCAAGGCTTCCAATTCATCGTCCGCCGCCGCTTCCTCCACGATGATGGACCACTGCTCGCTGACTCGCCTCAATGTTTGTAGTATCACTGGTGGCGCTTCTCCCGCAGCTTCACGAGTAATCTCCTCCACTTCATGCTCGAGCGGTCCGGCACTGGTCGACAGCTGCTCAGGAACCCCCTGATTTGCTCCTGGCATTTCGCCAAAAGAAGTACCACCGGTATGCATGGATCCCTGTTGTTCTAAATCAGCGGGTGGAACCTCCTCATCGATGCCATGCTTCGAAGAATGGTCCACCCCGGCATCTTCCGGTTGTCGCTCCTGGTCGACGAACGGGTCCGGCAGCGGCGGGGTGACTTCACGCGTCTGCTCCGGCCGTGGCGGTCGCTCCTGTGAGCTAAAGTCTGCATATTGATCCGGCGCATCCTTCGGCGACTCATGATCCGAGGGCTATTCAATGGCAATACCAACGCCACTTGCACTCTTCAACGGCTCATCACCGATAGTTTTGCCGTCCGTCTTTTCCACAACATCTTCGGTTGAAGGGTCCCTGGAAAGGACGAATATCTCATGATCAAAGATGACTAAAATGTCCGTTCAAAGAAAATGCATCAAGAAGGTAGTACTTACAGTTCGGATTGACGACGCTTGCGCGCAAAGTTTCTCTTCCAACCAAAAGTCCCTTCAGTACCGGGATCTTTGGCTGGTGGGTTCTTGCCTTTCTGATGTTTCGATGCTGGCTGGTCATCATCACTTGAGCTTGGTGCATCTGCTCGATGGTGGGCTCGCTCATCAGAAATCTTCATGGGCTTCTGCGTCTTCCAAGCTCCACTATGCGGACTAGCTTTCTCGGGCACGGTTTGTTTTCCACGAGCTACTCACTGAGACAGAGTCTCCTGATCTTCTTCGTGGCCTTCATCTTCCTCATCCCCAAAGGGCTCCACAGGCTTTCCCTCTTCATCGCCAGGCTGATATCGGTGGTCAGGGATCACGCCCCTGGGGCCAATTAGCGGTCGGCACATCAGAGAAGTGTATTTTGCGCACCTATCCATGGATCTTCAACCATTCAAATGAATAATAGTAAGAAGCAATCAACGAATAAGCACAACAAGAAAGGAGACATTATGCAAGCCACATACCTCTGGAGGTGGATTTTCAACACGGAAAGGCTTCTGTTGTCCGCGGTTATCAATATGGACGTCCTTGTCAAACAGTTCTTCCAATCTCACCGTGGCTTCAGAAGCGGATAAATCATTCGGTACCTCCTTAGTTGGATCAGAGTGGCCTATCCATTCGAATGCAGGGTGAACTTTGTCCTTGCAAGGTTGTACTCGGCGTCTCACAAAGTTGGCAGCCACTCCAACTCCATTCAAATTCATTCCCCTTAAAATCTCCAACAACTCATTGACCTGCTCCATTTCATTGGGAGAGGGCTTGTCCGTCCAGCTTGGTTTTTTCTCCGGCACCTGATCCACAGCGCAGCGAAGATCGGATCTTGGTTTGGGATGTAGAACCACCGCTTGCTCCAATCACGAAGGCTGGTATTAAGATGGATGGAAAGATACTGGGCTAACATTCTATCTCGGAGTTTGAGGTACACCCTACCGGTGACTCGAGAACCTCCGCCGCTCGACTTCACGAGCATGAATAGATGTCAAAACAAATTGAAGTGGGGGAGAATTCCAGCGAAAGCCTCACAAAAGTGGATGAAGATAGAAACATGGAAGATGGAGTTTGGATGCAAATGGCATAAAGAAATCTGATAATAATTCAGAAGCTTGCGAAGGAAAGGGTGGCAAGGAACACCAAACCCTCGGGGGAAGTAATCTGCGAAGACCGTCATCTCGCCAGTGTTGGGCATCGGATATGGCTCACCTCCCGAAGGCCTCCAGCCAGCGGTGGCACGATTTGGGAGTAGTCCTTTCACCACCAGACCCAGAATGGCTCTCTCCTTCATTGTGGAGGGTTGCCACTCATTGTTCATGCGGAACTCCCCCGGTTGCGGCTCCTTCGCCTTCTTCGAGGGCACGCGTGTGCTCTTCCTAGGGGCCATTTCTTCGGATTCTTGAAGATTCGGTGAGACAGAAGGGTGAATTGGAGATATCCAAGAGGAATTGGATTTTGGCTCAAAGATGTGGAAACCCTAGATGGCGGCGGATTGGGGCAAAGAGTAGCAGTTACTTGAAGGGTTTTCGGCGTGGAAGAAGGTGAACCGTTTGTCAGCTATTTTAAATATAAAGGGTAGCGCGTCGGTTCAGGTTTTCATATAAAAAAAACTTCTCAATATTTCAAAAACTGTAGGTTCTTACTTTCCAAACTCCAAAGCTGCTCGGGGATTTCGTCGTCTTCATCAAGCGTTTCTGAGCACCAAAGCTACTTGGGATCTTCGTCGTCTTCATCAAGCGTTTCTGAGCACCAAAGCTGCTCGGGGACTTCGTCGTCTTTGTCAAGCGTTCCCGAGCACCAAAGCTGCTCCGGGACTTCGTCGTCTTCGTCAAGCATTTCCGAGCACCAAAGCTGCTCGGGGACTTCATCGTCTTCGTCAAGCGTTTCCATGCACCAAAGGTCAGGGACTTCGTCGTCTTCGTCAAGCGTTTTCGAGTACCAAAGCTGCTCGGCGACTTTGCCGTCTTCGTCACGTGTTTCTGGGCACCAAAGCTGCTCGGGGACTTCGTCGTCTTCGTCAAGCGTTTCCGAGCACCAAAGCTGCTTGGGGACTTCGTTGTCGCTTCATTAGCGTTTTCGAGCACTGAACTGCTCGGGGACTTCGTCGCTTTGTCTGTACTTCCGAGCACAGGAGGTGCTCGGGGGCTTCATCAATGCTTCACATGATCACAAAAAATAAAGACTATGACCCTGACACTACGTGCCTACGTCACCTACTATCAGGCTTGGGGACTAAGTGGATACACTTCACCTAACGGTGAAGGTATTGTTTTCGAGGAACCAAAAGTGGATACACTTCACCAAAGAGAAGGTTTTTCAAAAAAAATTCTGAGCTCCTTACATTCATCTGGTCAAGCAATTTCGAAGATTAGCATCTCCTGATGAATGCAACGTGCTCAGGGACTAGCTGTGGGGGTATAGACGCGTATACCCGCATTGTTAGACATGGGCCGAGTCATCCGATCAAGCCCGGACTTCCAAGGATGCGTCGTCTACATGTTCTCCTGAAGATCACGTGTATTCGCCGAAGACTTGGCGGGCAAGGAAATATCTCTCCTGATATCTAGCTGATTAGTTTCCTTATTTGGCTAGGATTGTAATATGATATGTATGGTAAAACCGACTTGTAACCCTGCCCCTCAGACTATATAAGGCGGGCAAGGGACCCCCTCAAATCATCTCATCTACTAGCAATACAATACAATAGCACACAGGACGTAGGGTATTACGCCTAGCGGCGGTCTGAACCTGTATAAATCTTGTGTCTCACGCGTCTAGCATAGCTCTTGCTCGTCTCAGGCGCACCTTCACCGATCAATCTACTACCTTGGGCATACCCCTCGGTAGACTATCGCCGGTATTCCGTCATTGATGATATAGTTGAATAATGAGAACTCAATCCCTAATGTTTTGTCTATGGAGATTTTATTTTGAAAATTTCAATGATTAGTTATACCTCTCCTTTGTGGTAAAAATAACTGTCCTACCAGAGCCATATATAGGATAGAAGCCTGCTACATATAATACTTGTTTTTGTATTGAGTTTGGTCAACCTTTGTAACCATTTGAAGAAATCTGTCATATTTTCGAATCAAGTGCCAATTCCACATAAGCATTACTCTAATCCGGAGTAATAGCGGGTCATTCTATCAAAAATGTTTCTCTCCTACACTGGGAGAAAACACCAAAAATAATTATATAGCATAGTCACCAAATAATTGCTCCATGTTTTGTTAAAGTCTCTCAACTACTAAATTCAAAAGAGGTATGAGCTATGCAAAAGAAGAAGGGAGTATAAAAAAATGGACAAGTGTCCGAAGAAATTAAAACAATGGGTACTTAGATACTCGCCTCCCTTGAAAAAAAATAATAAATGAGAGAGATAGCTCATACTCTCTGAATAAGCTCAATTGTATAAAAGAGAGATTTATTTTCTCAAGGTGCAAGGTAGAATTAGGTTCCACCATATTCCACCAAATAAAGCTTGATTCGATTATATGCCTCATTTCTCTGTGGATTCATTGTTTGACTTTACGATAAATACAATGCAAGTATGTTTTCACATTTTACCTACCTAAGATTCACATAAGCTTTTTAGAAGTAGGATAATGAAGGCAATTTCATTAACGCCTTGGTAAGGATAAAAAAACCAGATATATCAGTGATTCGAGAGTACTACAAAAGGAGAAGGTAAAGCTAAGTTTATTTGCAAAATTACATACTCTCCAATTGACTTAACTAAAGGAAGAGAGTGATCTGTTTTCAAGCTATTCTGTTCTTCAACTACTCAAAGATTCAAGGTAGACACTTTGAATTCCATAGTACATGCATGACTAGACTAGTTTTATATAATGCACTCTCAAGTTATGTTTTAAATGCTCCATTCTCTCTAAAAATCTTACATCTTAAAACCAACCTTTTTCTCGGGACGAGCAAAAGCCTAAGTGTGGGGGTAATTGTTGACACTTGTTATCGTCTAAATTTTATTATCAATTTTCCCTATATTAAGCATGAATATCCAGTAGAATAGGGTTATTACTAATAATTTCCACAAGTTTTGGTGAATTATATATTTTCCAGGGATTATTCTAGAAAAGCATAAAAGAGGGATTAAAGTGCATAAAAGACACGAAAATTGACCGCGAAGGAAACATCATCACGAAGACCCTGGAAGAGTGTAGAACACACCCGAAGCAAGCGGAGGCCTACACCTGACAAGGTGGTGCCGGCCGGCGCCCCCTAGGATTTCCACCCGCTGCCTTCTGGAGTCTTCTACCACCGCCTTTTAGGAGTCATCTGGGCCCTTGGTTAAGTCGGTTTGATCTAACGGCACGCGTGCATCCCACCAGGCTATAAATAGAGGGCCAGACCCCCTAGAGGAGAGCCAGATCAAGAGATGAAGACCCTGAAGCATTAGATAGATATCCACTAGATCTAGGCTAGAAATGAAGAGAGAGATTGGAGAGATAGAGTAGATGAGTAGAGATTCGGAGGAGTCCTGGCCTGTCGGAGCTTCTTCGTAGCTGTATTCGTCTGGATTCAACTCCCTCGCCCGGAGTTGCGTTCTGAGGTACTTTTGTATTCAACATCCTGATTCAAGTAAGCATCTGTTCTTATTCGTTCTTAAGTTTACAACTCTATTTGAGTGCTTTGATCTTGGTAGCTCCTTGGTTGAAGTTGTAGTTTGTAGTGTAGACGTGGTGTCTGGGCTATAATTACTTGTGAATGTCCCCTGATTGGCCAGATAGTGGTAGTTCGTGTAGGTGACAGCTGCATTGATTCCTCTGTAGTCCACTTCCCGTTGATAGGATCGATAGGTGTATAAGTGTTTGGTAGGAGGGAACTCTGATTTCCGCTCTTATTCATTTCACTGCACGATTAGAACGATATTATTCAAAGTTTACCGGTTGTCGGATCTAGATAATCATTAGTTATCTCCTCATTCTTGATATTCTCTAGATTGATTGTGTTATCGGGACTTAGTCAGTATCACCTACTGTTCCTTTGGGTTCGATATTAAAACCAGGATTGTCTGGTGAAGTGCTACATCGGTGTTTTATCTGTGCGCTTGCGGATACTTTGATAATAATAATATTTAATAGAGTGCAGTTAATTTATACCAACACGCCTCCTGTAAACGAAGGAGGTGGTAAACCTCTTTATGCTTAGAACATCGAGACCAGATATCTTTTGCCACATAGGGACCTCTCTATACCTACATCCTAAGCCCTTTGATCACCATCTGAAGGCCTTGGACCTAGTTAGTTCACTTCACGTTCCCCGTGGAAAATACGATACCTGGAATACTCCTAGTGAAGACTACATCGACTATCGTACGCTTGCGGTATATCCGTTACCACTTCTGGTATCAACAAGGCTCAACTCTGTTTTAATCTACTATCTAGGTCTAAACTAGAACTTTGAGTGTCTAACCCTAATATCTGGTGGAGAGCTCTTCTCTTCTCTAGATCAATTGATCATTGCTCTTCTTGATATGAAACCCTAGGGGTCTGGGGCTATATATATAGGCCGGTGGGACGAACCGTAGCCCTTGGATTAAACCGACTTGGACAAGTGATGGAGATTAATCCTCAAAGGCGGTGGAGGGTCCACGTCAAAGCGGACGCGAAACGAGGAAGTGGCACGGTCGACCGACCTCCCCTGGCTGCCAACTGGGCTCCACTTCTGCAGGCGTGTCTCTGGTGTTCTCTAGAATGTTCTTCATCCACTTTCACGACGAAATTTGATATTTTGATCTGACATGTGGGTTCCTTTGCTTCTTTTTTGAACATCACCCTGCAAAACACAGATTCACCAAAACTCGTGGAATTCTGTCAGTTTAAACCGTAATCAATGTTTGGGGATGGTTTTATGCCATTTTTCATATCTAGTTGATGGTTAAAATTGAACAATAACTACCATCAACAACAGTGTTGTCAGCCAGGGTTACCCCATCCCTTAGGATTTGCTTACCCATGTACAAGTGTAATTCACATGGAACCTTTCTCCTCTTCGGCCTTCAAAGTTCTCATTTGAATATTTGCTACTACCACCAAGATCTGCACCGACGGCCACTCCACCCGGGCTCGTGCCCTGGGTTTTGCAGTGGCCGCCGCACCCTCCTACTCATCGGGGCATGGCGCTCGCCCAGATGGCCGGATGTGGGTCGCGCGCTTCAGCACCATCCATTTTTGGGGCTAGTTGATTCAGCAGGTGAGTTGTTACACACTCCTTAGCTAATTTTGACTTCCATGACCACCGCCCTGCTGTCTTAATCAGCCAACACCCTTTGTGGGTTCTTGATTAGCGCGCAGTTCTGCACCGTAACCCAGCTTTCGGTTCATCCCGCATCGCCAGTTCTGCTTACTAAAAATGGCCCACTTGGAGCTCCCAATTCCATGGCGCATAACTGACTCTTTATCTATGCATCAGGAACATTATTCAGGAAGATCAAGAATAGAGAAAGTCTACCATCATTATCAAGTTCTACTCTCTCTACATACGGAGAGTGGACTATAAAGGACTCAACGGGAGTGTCACATTCAGCGATCTACCACATGACCCAGCATACAAACCGCATTCATAGGCAAACAATATCCAAGCGCCATGCCTCTATAATGTTGACCACTTAACCCACTCGAGTACTGGATTAAGCGTTCTGCGAACTCATGCATAAACTCATTATCAATCATAACTATATCAAATATACTACTAGAATAAACTAGGAACATAAGAAACCAAAACATAGTATTAAAATAGCATAAAGTTATAACAAGAGGAAATACAGCGGAATTACCAGCCTCTAATAGACAGGAGATCCAGAATCCTAAGCCGAAGGCTCAACTCTATTTTAATCTACTATCTAGGTCTAAACTAGAACTTTGCGTGTCTAACCCTAATCCCTGGTGGAGAGCTCTTCTCTTCTCTAGATCAACTGATCATTGCTCTTCTTGATATGAAACACTGGGGGTCTGGGGCTATATATATAGGCCAGTGGGACGAGCCGTAGCCCTTGGATCAAACCGACTTCGACTGAGTGGTGGAGATTAATCCTCAAAGGCGGTGGAGGGTCCACGTCGAAGCGGACGCGGAACAGGGACCTGGCAGGGTCGGCCGACCCGTCAGGGAGGTCGGCCGACATCCCCTGGCTACCAACTGGGCCCTGCTTCTGCAGGCAGTGTCTCTGCTGTTCTCTAGAATGTTCTTGTTCACTTTCACGACGAAATTTGATATTTTGATCTGACATGTGGGTTCCTTTGCTTCTTTTCTGAACAACACCCTACAAAACATAGATTCACCAAAACTCATGGAATTCTATCAATTTAAACTGTAATCTATGTTTGAGCATGGTTTTATGCCATTTTTCATATCAAGTTGATGGTTAAAATTGAACAATAACTATCATCAACAACAGCGCTGTCTGCCAGGGTTACCTCATTGTTGACATCCACTAACGTCACCAAATATAACTATACAACCTTTAATGCTAGAGACGAGATTAGAAGATGTATGGTAATTAATTAACTGGTCATTAGCAACTAGCCACTTATCTATTACCAACATTCTTAGGCATGAACTAGGTTGTCATCCCTAATTATATATGCTAAGAATAAATAAAGGTTTCATATATTATTCAATGTGACTAGGCATAAATATATAAATATAAACTAAGAACAATTCTGCAAGCGGACAGATAATTATACCATTGTAGCATTTTACCTAGAGTCTACCAGGTTGTCGATTTATATTTATACCACTGGGAAGGACTGGATAAACTTTAATCTATTATATTGATAACAGCTATATGCAATGAATAAGTGATGTTACCGATGTCATTTACTCTACTCATAACAGGTAGAGGTCACAAGATAATAATAAGGATAAATACAGGTGATAAATATGATCAAGCATCATTAATAAAGATAAACATCAGAGCACTTTCTAGTAATAGTAATAGCTAGCCAATGGATAAACTAAGCAATTAATATCTAAAGTAATTCTATAACTACGTCAATGAATAACTCTAATTAGTGCAATTACATCTAGCAATCAATGTTAGATTAGTCCTATATCATGATCACATGTAAAGGGCATCATCTAGGAAGGATGTGAAACAGAGTCATCAACCAACTTCGCGACCGTGCCTGCTTGCCTACATACAGGGGGTGGACTACAGAGGAATCAACGCAGCTGTCACCTATGCGAACTACCACACGACCCGGCACATCAGGGTGTACTCATAGATAAACATAATATCTAAACACCACGTCTATATATTGTTCATCATCTACCCATCGATCGTATGGATAAACGCTATACGAGCAATTACATGAATTCAATAAGATCAAACCAACTATACTAGACATATAATTAAAGTAGACAAAGACTATTGTAATCAAGAACATATGAAATATTAAGAACAATGTTTCCCTAATCATAATGAAGAATACAATAAGAGAAAGAGAACTAGAACTATACCGAACTCTGCGCTCCAGACAGTCGCCGGGGCTCCAGATCCCGCCGAAGAACTAGAACTCCTCTACTTCTAATCTAACTAGGATAGAACTATAAACTAGATGGCTCTTGATGAACTAGAAGGCTCTCGGTGGCTTGACCGAAGACTTGATGCCTTGGATGAATGATTGATTGATGTCTCCAGGGGGTCTGCCCCTCTATTTATAGCCCGGTGGGATGAATGTGCGCCGTAGGATCAAACCGACTTAACTAAGGGCCGAGATGACTCCTCAAAGGCAGTGGAAGAAGACTCCAGAAGGCGGAGGCCAAACCCTAGGGGAGGCACCGCCCGGCCCCCCCAGGGCCGGCCGGCCCCACCTGGCAGGTGGTGAGGCCCCGTTTGCTTCGGGTGTGTTCCAGAGTCTTCTAGTGTTCCGATGACGATGTTTCCTTCGCGGTTATGTTTCGTGTCTTTTATGCACTTTAATCCTTCTTTTATGCTTTTCCGGAATAATCCCTGGAAAATACAGAGTATGCAAAACTCATGGAAATTGTCAGTTAAAACCCTAGACTAGTGTGTTTTCATGTATCCTTTTGTTTCTAAGGTTCTAATAAAAGTTGACGTTATCCACTATCAACAACTCCCCCAAGCTTACCTTTTGCCAGTCCCTTAGTAAACAAACTAAGCCTAATTATTAATGTATTTAGATCAGGAGTTGCTACAATGCTTTCATACCTTCCAAGTACACATGATTTCAAACAGAGATTTTCCTCCGGAGTAGACAATAACTGTTCTAACCTTCAAACTTACCCATTTTACCTTTAACCATGGAGCTTTACAGTTCTCGCTTATGTCTTGAGCAATTGAAAGATAGAACAATCAAGTTAAGCACTATGTTTCAAATTCTTCACAGTACCAATATCCCGGAGTTTTTATAAGTTTTCGAAAAATAAAACTCAGAGCTTAATTGTATGACACCCTCAAGTCCCTGATTATATGTGGTATTTATGGATCTCACTTAAGGCATTAACAATGTCATGCCTCCCTATAGCTAAGAATATATAGTGGAGCTCACAGGAGTGGAAATAACAAGAATGGGCATACTTGCAATGCATATATTGTAAAGTCAAACAATGGATCCACAGAGAATCGAGGCATACAGTCAAACCAAGATGTGCATGTGTATGGAATATGGTGGATAGGTGTATATGTGGCATTTAGTGGCTAATTCTAATTCTACTTATGCTCTTTTAAAAATAAATCTCTCTCTTAGGACTTGCAGGAAAACATGGGCTATCTTTATTCTTTCTTCTCTTTTTTTCTTTTTTTCATTAGGGATGCGGGCATCTAGTACCCATTGTTTTAATTAGTGGGACACTTTTCCATCTTTTACTCCCTTTTCTTTTCATATTTTTGCATAGCCACATGTATCCAATAAATAATTTGGACAGATAACAATGGTAAAAATTTAGAGCATGTATAACAAGGCTGTCCTATAGGGTATATTTTTGGTGTTTACTCCTAGTGTAGGAGGAAAATATTTTTGTGATGAACATAGATGAAAGTGGAAATGGTTGCGATTACTCTTAGGGTAGGAATAATGCATAAGTGGCTGGAGTGTGTACGTGATCTTGGTTTTACAAGCATGACAAGACTCTCATGAGGTATACAACAAAGGTTGACTGAACTCAATGCAAACCAAGTAGCATAAATGTATAAAGGTTTCCTATCTAAATGTATCATATATGGCTTTGGCAGGAATTCATACTTTATCATACAAGAGCTCATCATGTAGATTTTAAGTTTTTTTTTAAAAAAATAAATCTCCAGAACTTAGTAACGCTAGGAATAAGATAAATAGCAGCTCGACCTTCATGAATCATAGAAATCAATCACCTAGACTTAACTTAAATATATGCCTCCACAAGTTTTTAGGTTCAGAGTAACTTCATAAATTAAAACAGCAATATTCAAAACTTGGGAGAATTTAAGTTTGACAACTAGGCACTTGAAAGGAATGACAGCAGAGCAAGTATTCATCATCTCTAAGATAAAATTTTAGTGTTCATCAATTTTAATTAATTCTAGCCTATATTGACTCCGAACATATTCTATTATATAGCTAAATGTTTATTTGGTTTTAATGATTATCCCTCTAATTGTTATTGATTGGACTCAAAAAGACTATGGTTTGTGGACCTTCATGTGCCCACATATTTTTGGTATTTTTAGATTTTTCTATGATACTATGGTGAACCTTCATGTGCTCACATTTTTTTGGTATTTTATGACTGTATAAAATAGACTCAATAATTGCATAGGTATAGATACCTGATAACTAAGGGATGCTCCTCCCCCAAGCTAGATGTTTGCAATACTTGGTGTTCAATGATCCTCAGTGTGAGCTAGCCATTAGTAGCCCTGGTAGGTGCTACTGATAGACTCTCTCCTTAGTTATAATATTGTTCGTGCATAATTATACTCTAACAAGAAAACCAAAACTCGAGGCTTGAATTTAACGTAGGGTTAGCGGTCAGCCAATGAGTAATTGATTTTTCTTTGAGTTGATCTTAATTGACAGATTCTAGCAGGATTCTAACAGGATTCTCTTTTTTAGGGTTTTTCTAATTTTTTTATGCAGCAATCAAATATGTATGCATGCTATATATTTTTATGCCACCACGGAGAATATTTATTCTCATGGGGCTTAGGATTTTCATAATGCAACAAAGTAAATATAGAGTGCAATTTTTCTATATATATATTTTTTATTCTTTTATGCCACCACAGTAAATATTCCTATAGGGTTATCATAAGTTTATTCACATGGGGCTTTAGTATTTATGATGCATTAAGTAAAGCAGTAAATATTTTTGTTGTTTTATATTTAATGTGCAAAAGTGATTGTACTAATAAATGTGTTAAAATAAAATTACTAATGAATGCTAACTTAATTAGATAACTACCATTCTAACCTTATGGCTAGGGTACGAAATTTAAAGTCTACCGGCAAGACTTAGATAGAGGAGAGTACTTACTCAGTAGGTTGATCGTCTGAGGTTACCTTAGTCAATTCCCCATTTTACGGTGGTGTAGTAGGTGCTTCTTCTTTCTCCTTCCATCTCATTTCTGTTTCTTATGCTTCTCTCTTTTCTAGCTCTAGCTCCTCCTTGTTATACTCTCTCAAGTGCGCTTCTCTTGATTCTTCATCTCTCTTCATCCATTCTTCTAATTGTGCATGGATCTCTTCTTTCTCTGCCTTAGCAATCTGATCCATCCTTTCAGCTTCCGCTTCCCACTCACTCTAGCGTGGTGCTTGTACGGCTTCCTCTTGCTCCTTGTAACAGTCTTTATACTTCACAATCTTGCCAGGAAATTCCTCCCATCCACAGTGAGGCTGAGTAGCCTGACGGTGGATTTGGCGTCTTCTCCTGTTGCGTTGCTTTTTGATCTGCTCATGGTTAACAAGTGTTCTAAATTGACAGCGTACCTTTCCAGTGGGTAGGTTGAAGTGGATCTATCCGGACCCAATGCAGATAATAGCGTTGGCGGTGTAAAGGAACGGTCTTCCCAAAAGAATAGGTGATTCATCATCTCCCTGCATGTCAAGAACTAGAAAATCTACGGGTATATATTTATCTTGAATTCTTACCATAACATCCTTGACCACCCCTTTAGAGAATTTTAGTGATTGGTCCACCATCTGCAACTGAATATATGTTGGATATAGAGGTAAATCATTAAATAAATCATTATATACCTTTTTAGACATTACATTGACGCCCGATCCAGTGTCGCAGATCGTGTCGGCAAATGTGGTGTCTCTAATTGCCATTCAATGATTGGTACACCTGGGTCACCTTTCTTTATTGGAAACGGTTGGGGAAGCATATGATCATTTTCTGTGTTGAGAGTAGTGATTAGTTGAGCAGTTTCTTCAGGTATATGTCAGGGCTTGTTCTTCCTCCATCTTCTATTGTTCTTCTTCTTGGGCATTGGTTGTTGTTGCTCTTCTTGTTGATGGAATTGCTTCGGGACTGCAGGAGTCTTGAGGATGTGGCTCTTGAACGAGAATCTTTCCTTCTTGTCCTTGATGGAGAGGACAATCTTGGCATGTTCCGCATAGATGATGGCTTTGGTTGTGTGTAAGAACGGTCGTCCCAAGATAATGGGTGCCTTCTCATCTCCTCCGGTCCCCACTTTGATGACAGCTTCTTCCAGCACTCCCTCGGGGTAGCAACTGGACTGATCTGCAAGCTGCAAACACATATCTGTGTACAACAAAGGATCACCTAATATTCTCTCATAAATTACCTTGGGCATTATGTTGACACTTATGCCGAAATCGCAGAAAGTGTTGACGGTAGTTATTACTCATTTTTACCCATCAACTAAACATGAATCAAGGGCATAAAACAATGCACAACATAGTTATGGGGTTTGATTCTAACAAGTTCCACGAGTTTTGGTGTTCTCACTTGTTTTGCAGGGTATAAAGGGATATTCAATTTTTCACCGATTAAAAGTATCTCAAATGAGAAATTCGAGTTCACCATTGCATAGAGCTCATTGATATGATCGAAACAGACCTATGGTTTGCTATTTTTGTAGTCCGGAAAAAGAGATATGGATTTTACAAACACTGGAAGATTCTAGAACCCGAGCTGCAGGATTAATTAAAGGCTGCGGGATTAATTGGGCCTAAATCAAAATTTGGCCCATTAAAGCCTATGTGCAGGTGGTGGAAAGGCTTAGTACCATATCACTTGCCCAAGGTGGAGGGGAGGCCAGGTGCCCCCATATAAGGAACCCAGGACCCCCCAAGTCAATGGCACCATTATGGAGTTGTAGAGGCGTCCCTCAAATAGATAACCTCTCAACTCTAGAGAATTAGGGCTAAACTTTCCAATGTAGTAAATTAGTTCTAGTTGAGAGTTAGGGAGAGCGGAGCTGCGCTTTGGTTCTGGAGAAGTCTTCAGGGGTCTGGTATATCTTTGTATCTCATCTTTGTAAGACTTATGCTTTAATATATTTATCTTCTCTATTTACTTTCTGCCTTGAATTTGATTGGTTAGTATAGTTGTTATACTTTGGCATAGGATCTCTGCTCGCATCGAGTGCTCTAGTTTTCATATGGGGTTAGAGTAGTAATTAATAGTGTAGGCATGGTGTCTAGACTAGAGGTTACCTGAGATTGCACTCAACCTTACGAATAGTTGTGGTAGCCCCAGGAGGTGACAGCCGTGTAGGTTGATGATTGTAGGACCGTAGTCAGAATTTCCTAGTCCCATTCTCATCTCGTTCCATGGCTAGTGTTCTGATGTCCCGAAGTGTTATTGTGTGATTGCTTTATCCACCTGTTGACATTTCCTAACGCAAACAGATTTGATGAAGGGCATGCTAAATGAGTTCGACGCATTCCAGCTCGAGGTAGTCTCCTATGGCATGCTAAATGAGCTTCGCGTCGAGTACAATCTCACCTCACGGATCCGTGAAGCGCAAAAGAACTGTCCTGAGATAGACTATATCCGTGATTTGATGAAGCTGGGAAGAGGCCCCGAATACCGAGAAGATGAGCAGGGAACTGTATGGTACAAAGATAGAATCTGTGTACCGACGGATTCAGCGATACGAGAAGAGATTCTGTCGGAAGGGCATGACTCCAAATATTGCATTCACCCAGGGTCAGCCAAGATGTACCATGATCTAAGGAAGCACTTCTGGTGGGAGAATATGAAGACAGATATTGCAGGGCATGTAGCCCGATGTGATACATGCAATAGAATCAAGGCCGAACATCAGAGACCAGCAGGGTTGCTACAACCAGTTGAGATACCAGAATGGAGGTGGGAGTGCATATCCATGGACTTCGTAATAGGACTGCCCCGATCCGAGCATGGATATGATTCTATATGGGTAATAGTGGACCGTCTAACCAAAGTTGCACATTTTATACCGGTCAAAAGGAAGTATAGAGTTGAAAAGCTAGCAGATCTGTACGTATCAAACATTTTGAAGTTACATGGGGTGCCTCTGAGTATTATATCTGACCGAGGCTCACAGTTCGTATCACAGTTCTGGAAATCCTTGCACAAGTCCATCGGAACCAAGCTCGACTATAGCACCGCATACCACCCGCAAACGGATGGGCAAACAGAAAGAGTGAACCAGATTCTCGAGGACATGTTACGTGCTTGCGTATTGAGGTACAAGGAAGGATGGGAGAGCTGTCTACCCCACGCCGAGTTCTCATACAACAACAGTTATCAGACAAGCATTAAGATGTCTCCATTTGAAGCGTTGTATGGAAGACCGTGCAGAACCCCGCTAATGTGGTCAGAACCAGGTGAGAGGACATTCTTTGGTCCTGCTAAGATTGTGGAAGCAGAAGAAGGTGTTGCCCAAGTAAGAGAGAATTTGAGGATTGCACAAAGTAGGCAAAAGAGCTATGCAGATAGAAGACGTAGAGAGCTTGAGTTCGAGGTTGGGGATTATGTCTACCTCAAGGTATCTCCACTTCGTGGCACTGTCAGATTCCACATAAAAGGGAAATTGGCACCAAGATATGTTGGGCCATACAAGATCTGTAAAAGGGTTGGAAAGCTTGCTTACAAGCTGGAACTACCGGAGGAATTATCTGGAGTACACCCCGTGTTCCATGTCTCGCAATTAAGGAAGTGTTTGAAGCTTCCCGAGGAGCAAGTTCCTACGGATGCATTAGACCTGCAAGACACACTTGAATACAAGGAACATCCGATCAAGATCTTGGCACAGGATACAAAGGAGACTCGAAACAAAACCATTCCGATGTGCAAGGTACAGTGGAGCAATCACACTGAAAGGGAAGCTACGTGGGAGAAAGAATCGGACTTGCGGATTATGTTTCCTTACCTCTTCGATGGGTACGTTAACTCTGAATCTCGAGGTCGAGATCCTAATGAGGGGGGAGGACTGTAACAACCCTAAAAATCCACACAATCTAAAAATCCCAACAAATTAAAATTTTTCATTTATTTATTGTGAAAACCCATTTTTCTTGTGCAAGCATATAGGTTTCATTATGAAATTGGTAAATAAAGGAGTGTAGTTTGCATTTTAATTCCATTCACATAGAATAATAACTTATGCATTACATTTGGGATTTATTGCAATTTATGTTTGTATTTACTCAATATTTAAAATGGACAATATATGTATATATACACTAAATTGAAAATAGAAAAGGAGAAAGAGAGTTAGGCCAGCCATTCGTTTCGGCCAGCCGGGTCGCTAAGCCAGCCCAAGCCAGCCCGACCTTCCTCTCCTCATCTCACCGCGCGCGGCCCATGTCGCGGCTCGGCAGCGCACGCGCACGACCGACACACACGCGCTCGCGCTCGCGCTCGCTGCCAACCCGGCCCCGCCTGTCAGCCGCTCTCGCCCCCCACTGTTCTTCTTCCTCACGAAGGCGACGCGCCTGCCGGGGGTGTCACGCGAATGGCGTGACCCCGGTCCCACAGCCGACAGCATGGCAGAGCCCTGACCCCGCTGTCCCCCTCCTGTCCCCTCCTTCCTTGGCCGCCAAGCGAGCCCGCGTGCACCCTGAAGCCCTAGCGTCGAGCGGCCGAAGCCCTCTGATCTACCGAGATCAATCGCGGCCGTCCGCCATGGGAACCTACCAAGCTCGCCTATAAATTGGAGCACCCCGAAGCCTTACCCTCATTTCCCCTCGCCGCCACCGCAGCACAGACCGGCACACCGCACCAAACCGAGAGAGAGAGCGTAGGAGAAGGGCGGAGCAGAGGAGGAGAAGCTGCCGGAGCGCCGCCGCCGCGGAGCACGCCGGAGCCGGACACGGAGGAGAAGCCCGAGCTGCGGACGAGGAGCGGCACGGCACTGCGATCGCTCTGCACGGCTCCGACTCGCCACTGCACCGCCATCCTAGCTTCACCGACACCACGGTGAGCCATCGCACGCCATGTCCGAACCTTGCCCTGCTTTTGCCATGGCGTTCCACCCTCGGGACGCGCAGGCACGAGCCCTTACCGGCTCGGGAAGATCACCTGCACCATGCACTCATTCGACCGGCCGAAACCCCCGGACTACAAGCTTGCTAGACCGAGAACGCAGCACGACGCGTTCTCGGCGGAGCGCGCTCACCACCGACGCGTTCCGACGCCGAATCACCCGTTCCGAGCAATCCGTCTAGCAACCGTATAGGTTAGAGCGTCGTGGAGCACCGCCACGACCCCCTCGAGCTAGCTACGCGGATCTAAGCGCTAGAGGAAGCCTGAATCGCCTTGGCCGCGTGCGCCGCGACCTTACCGGAGCGCCGCCGCGAGCCGTCGCCAGAAGAAGGTCATGCCATGGCTAAGTTCGCCACCAGAGTGTTGTATGCCTCTCTGGCCTCACCAATTTGACAAGACCGCATTCGATTGAACCAATACTTGGTCGTAGCCGCGATGCCGCCTTCCGCCGTCGTCGGTGACACGCCGCCGCCACAACCGAGCACCTTGGAAAGCTCGGTAGCCAAAGTTGGTAGTTGGTATACCATCGCCATAGACCCTGGACGCGTATACATCTCCTAGAGGACCTCCTTAGCCCCGCCGGAACCTCACCGTCGCGACGACATCGCCGCCGACAGGTTCCGCCTCGCCTAAATCCGTTCCGAGTACCCCCGGTCGCCTCGCGCTGTGGAGAAAGGCCGCCGAGGTTCGCCAAGTCTGCCTCGGCACCGCCGCTAGATAGCCGAGCCCTGTCTTGCCGAAATATGGCCATCGCCGCCCTGTCATCGTCCGCCGCACCGGAGAGACACCGCCGCCTTGAACAGACGCCCTGGAACCCTGCTAGCACCGAATCTCCGATTCACCCGAGCCTCCCCAGGAGAGCTCGGGAGAGCAGCACCCTCGGCGCACCAAATCTCCGATTCGCCCGAGCTTCCCCAGGAGAGCTCGGGAGAGCAGCCCCCTCGGGCGCCCAAATTTTCGATTCGCCCGAGCCTCCGCAGGAGACCTCGGGAGAACGGCACCCTCGGGCGCCCAAATTTCCGATTCGCCCGAGCCTCCGCGAGAGACCTCGGGAGAACGGCACCCTCGGGCGCCCAAATTTCCGATTCGCCCGAGCCTCCGCGGGAGACCTCGGGAGAACGGCACCCTCGGGCGCACCAAATGTCCGATTCGCCCGAACCTCCGCGGGAGACCTCGGGAGAACGGCACCCTCGGCGCCGCGAATTTCCGATTCGCCCGAGCCCCGCCGAGGTACGCCGAACTATGCCGAGCCCCGCCGAGCTACCCCCGACCCCGCCGAGCTACCCCCGACCACCGCCGAGCCACGCCGAGCTACGCCAACTCCGGCAACTCTCTGGGAACCAGCATCGAACACCTGGTTGGCGACCATCGGGTCTGTGTTCTGTTGAGGCGCCACTTGCCGCACTACTGGGCCCGCGCGCCACGTGGACCAATCCCGAGCTGCCCCTGATTTACCGACCAGTTTTCCCATTTTCAGAAAATAGGATAATCTTCGGAAATTCATAACTTATTCATACGATGACCAAAAATTGCGCACCATATATCAAAATTCTCAGAAAAATGAGATCTACAATCTAAGGTGATAAGGGTGGGCGGAGACGGTCGATGGGTTCCCGTTCCGTTCTAGATGCACAGTACCACTGGATGGGCCCGGTACTGTGTCTCCCAGTCTCAGCATAACGGTGTAGGATCCGGAATATCCCAGGGCTGAGTGGTTGGGTGGCATCGACCTAGGCAAGCAAGCACCCGGAATTCTGCCTAGGTGTTTGCGCAACACTTATGATGGCTAATCTTGTGAGTAGTGAAACCTCTGCAGAGTGTATGGCTTGATCGATCGATACATATGCCAACCTGTTGGCTATGGACCTTTCCTGTGAAGCTTCTACTAGTGTAGTGAGAGTTCTCTTCTCCCCCTGGATGACATTTTTCCGGCAGTGTACCCGTTGTGGTAGTGTGCCGCTGAGATAGGCCCGAGAGGGAGTTGGGCCTGTCGAATGAGAGTGAGGTGTGGGTAAGTGAGGTGTGGTGATGGGAAAAGGGATGATGGTGTTAACTGGTGATAAAACTTGACTAATTAAACATTGATTACAGCTGCATAGGAAAACCTCAGCCTATAGGTCTGCTTGTATAGCCTTGCATCCAATTTCCACAAAGCAAATGCTGCATAGGTGGGCTCCGTGGCCAGTACAAATCGTACTGATAAATTTGCTGTCAGGTGACGAGAATGAGTACGACTTCGAGGGAGATGATGACGAGGAATAGGGTCACGTGCTACACTCAAGTTGGCCGTGAAGGATGAATCGCTTCCGCATCTTCTAAAGCTTCTCTGATTGTTGATTCCGCCAGTGTGGCGATGTAATAAATATTTATGTAAGACTTATTTACCGTTGTATGGATCCTGGTGGCAACTGAGATATGGGTAATTTCATGGATTGTCCCAAGCAATCTGTTGAATTACAATTCGAGCCTGTGGATTTCCCTTTGTGGAAATCGAGGTCGTTTCAATAGTTGATGGTTATATTTAGTGTTTAACGACCGTCAACAAGTTCCCCCACACTTGCTCTTTGCTCGTCCCGAGTAAAGGTTAAGATAAATTTAAACATAGGTACTCAAGATGTAGAACTAGCATGTAGATTATTCCAAAACATTCCTTGCACCTGTGGAGTGGCTAACATATTTTCTTGAGTGGTTGAAAAGTGGAATAGCTCTTGAAGCAAAGTCATCTTCCCGAATTCCTATCTCGGCAACGTGGAGTTTTTTTTAAAAGTTTTCACAAAAAAGACATAGATCACTTTATACTCCTTGAATGGTACTCTCGGTCACCCAATAGTGTATGATTCCTCACCAAGGTATAAATAAGTATTGCCTTCTTTTCCTCCCTACTTCTATAAAGTTTATGTGGAGTTTTGGGTAGGAAAATATATAGCATACTTACCCTGCATATGTTGTAAAGTCAGACCCTGGATCCAAGGAGGGAAATGTCATACTCTTAGATCAAGACATGCATGTGTGTGGAATATTCGGTGGCCAACCTAATTGTACTTTTCCTCCTTGTAAACAAATCTCTCTTTTTGAAACTTTGAGGCTTATGTTGCAGGACAACATGGGCTAGCTCTTTTTTTCTGCTCTCTTGGGCATCTGAGTACCCATTGTTTTATTTATTCGGACACTTGTCCATTTTTCCTCTCAGGCGGGTCTCTTTGTACCCATTGTTTTCTCTCACATCTCACACTTTTGCCTAGCCTCATGCCTCTTCTCTGCAACTTGATTCTTCTAAGAGATAGTAACAAGAACTTGGAGCATTTATTTGGATAAACCTATCAAGAATATTTTTGGTGTTCACTCCCAGTGTAGGAATAGAACATTTTGAGATGGATGGAAAAGCATGTTTTTGTGTACTTCCAGCAGCATATGGATGTGGGTGTACGTGATCTTGATCTTGATATTGGGAGTATGATAAATCTCTCGATAAGGGTCAACAGGACTTCACAAAACTCAACACAAAGCAAGCAGCATGTGGAAGGTTTCTATCCTGTAAGTATGGCTCTGGTAGGAATTTCTCACCATGGAGGAGTATGTGATACTATGGATTTTATAATTTTTATCAAAAGAAAATTCTCCAAGCACCTTGACTAGAATCGGTAGGATTTCTAAGCCAGAACTGTATCACACTCTACAACAACTTAGTCAATATGATTGCCCTATGTGATATTTTTCCCACAAGCAGCAAGTGTATGTAAGGAGTAATCATTATGCATGCCAATCTTAAAAGCTATATTCCTATTCTCTTTCAAATTTTAAATCGAAGTGTGGAATTTGGTTCTTTTTAATTTGTAGTTTTAAACAAGTGCAAGAAATGCAAGCAGAAGGTAAACAT
Source organism: Eremochloa ophiuroides (assembly GCA_038502445.1). Taxonomy (NCBI): domain Eukaryota; kingdom Viridiplantae; phylum Streptophyta; class Magnoliopsida; order Poales; family Poaceae; genus Eremochloa; species Eremochloa ophiuroides. The sequence goes on from JAHLJS010000002.1 coordinate 71,085,183, forward strand.
ATGAACAAGTGCAAGAGAATCAAACCGATTTCCAGAAGTTGTGTGTAGTCCCTTTTATCGTTCATGATGTGTACTTCAGCGCCTTCACCATGGGAGTGTTGCATTCCCCCGCACTTCTCCAAAACTATACCTGGCTTTTATTCATAGACAGAAAACAGTGAAAGCAAAGGAACTCTTCTGGTGAGAAGCACCAGAGAGTCAACATTTATTCAACTAACTAATGAAGACAAAATCTAAATTCTAAAACTCTAAACTAAGGAAGGGTTCTAATTTTATGAGAAATGTTGAGTGAGTTTTAATGTGAGAATTCTATGAACTCAATCACACCTACTTCCTCACCCAAGTTGATTTGTGGTTCAAGATAAACTTTTAACCGTTGGCCATTTACCTTAAAAATGTTACCTGTATCATCTCGGATGGTGATGGCTTCATGGGTTGAAGTGTCTACGACCTCATAAGGTCCATCCCACTTACTTCGCACTTACCATGTCCAAAGAGCTTTACTCTTGAATTGAACAATAGAACTTTGTCTCCAAGCTTGAACTCCTTGTGCTTGATCCTCTTATCATGCTATCTTTTTGTTCTTTCCTTGTAAATCTTGGAGTTGTGATAAGCCTTTTCTCTCCATTCTTCAATCTCAGATAGTTGCATTTGACGATTCTTCCCATCCAGATGAAGATCCATGTTCCACTTCTTGATTGCCCAATGAGCCCTGAACTCTAACTCAATAGGCAAATGGCATGTTTTCCATGTACAAGTTGATAAGGTGACATGCCAATCGGTGTCTTGTATGCAGTTCGGTATGCCCAAAGTGCATCAGGGAGTTAATCCTTTCATCCCCTACCCATCTCATCTACGGTCTTTTGAAGAATATTTTTGATTTGTTTATTAGATGTTTCTGCTTGACCACTCGTTTGGATACGTATGCAACTTGACATGGAGTGCTTCTACCCATTTGGATACGTAGTCAACAGCTACTAAGATATACTCACAATTTCTGGACTTAGGGAATGGCCCCATGAAATCAATCCCCCAAACATCAAAGAGTTCTACTTGGAGATTATTCATGAGAGGCATCGCATCTCGCGAATTTATATTCCCTTGTTTTTGACATCGGTGGCATCTTCTGACAAATTCCTTTGTATCTGCATACATTGTTGGCCAGAAAAAACCACTTTGCCAGATCTTGGCATATGTCCGGAATGCTCCATAATGTCCTCCATATTGCGAGGCATGACATCTCTCTATAATCTTAACAGCCTCAGCCATTGGGACACATCTTCTCAACAATCCATCAGAGTGTTGACGGTGGATAACGTCAACTTTTATTAGAACTTTAGACACCAAAGGATACATGAATACACACTAGTCTAGGGTTTTAACTGACAGTTTCCATGAGTTTTGCATGTTCTGTATTTTCCAGGGGCTATTCCAGAAAAGCATAAAAGAAGGGTTAAAGAGCATAACAACCACGAAACTTAACCGCCAAGGAAAACATCATCACGAAGACCCTGGAAGAGTCTAAAACACACCCGAAGCGACCGGGGCCCAAACCCCACCAGGTGGGGCCGGCCAGAGCCAGGGTGGGGCCGGCCGGCGCCCCCCCATAAGGGTTTCGGCCCACCTTCTAGAGTCTTCTTCCGCCGCCTTTGTGGAGTCATCCAAGCCCTTGTTTCAAGTCGGTTTGATCCTACGGCGTACGTGCATCCCACCGGGCTATAAATAGAGGGGCAGACCCCCTGGTGGCATCAATCAATCCATCCTTCATTCAAGGCATCAAGTCCTCAAGCCATCAAGAGCCTCCTTGTTCATCAAGAGCCTCCTAGTTCATAGTTCTAGCCTAGTTAGATTAGAAGTAGAGGAGTTCTAGTTCTTCAGCAGATCTGGAGCCCCGGCGTCTGTCTGGAGCACGGAGTTCGGTATAATTCTAGTTCTTTCTCTATTATTGTATTCTTCATTATGATTAGGGAAACATTGTTCTTAATAGTTGATATGTTCTTGATTACAATAGTCTTTGTCTACTTTGATTATATGTCTAGTATAGTTGGTTTGATCTTATTGAATTCATGTAATTGCTCGTATAGCGTTTATTCATGCGGACGATGGATAGATGATGAACAATATGTAGATGTGGTGTCTAGGTATTTTGTTTATCTGCGAGTGCACCCTGATGTGCTGGGTCGTGTGGTAGATCGCGTAGGTGACAGCTGCATTGAGTGCTCTGTAGTCCACCCCCCGTATGTAGGCTGGCAGGCACGGTCGCGAAGTTGGGTGATGACTCTGTTTCACATCCTTCCTAGATGATGCCCTTTGCATGTGATTATGATATAGGATTAGTCTAACAATGATTGCTAGATGTAATTGCACTAATTCGAGTTATTCATTGATGTAGTTATAGAATTACCTTTGATATTAATTTCTTAGTTTATCCATTGGCTAGCTATTACTATGACTAGAGAGTGCTCTGATGATTATCTTTTATTTATGATGCTTGATCATACTTATCACCTTTATCTTTATTTACCTACCTGTTATGAGTAGAGTAAATGACATCGGTAATGTCACTTATCCATTGTATACCATCACTATCAATATAATAGATTAAAGTTTATCCTAGTCCTTCCCAGTGGTAAAAATATAAATCGACAACCTGGTAGAACTCCTAGTTAAAATGCTACAATGGTATAATTATCTGTCCGCTTGCAGAACTGATCTTATTTTATATTTATATTTATTTCTGCCTAGTCACATAGATTAATATATAAAACCTTTATTTATTCTTAGCATTATTAATTAGGGATGACAACCTAGTTCGTGCATAAGAATGTTGGTAATAGAAAGTGGCTAGCTGCTAATGACAAGTTAATTAATTATCATTCATCTTCTAATCTCGCCTTTCACATTAAAAGTTATATTGTTATATTTGGCGACGTTAGTAGATGTCAACAGGCATTTTTGGCGCCATTGCCAGGGAAGGCACATTAAACTTCGGAAATATTGATAGCATATGTATACATAATGGATAAGATTGTTGTTTTTTATCATTTGCTTATCTTATGCATGGTGATGAATGAATGGTTTTTCTCTTCCAAATAATTTCACTGACGATCCAAAGAAGTTTGTAGAAGCGAGGGATAATTTCAAGCTACCATCAGGAACACCCATCGCTGCTCAAGCTCATTCATCAAAGTAGCCAGCTCTAACATTGGAAGAAGAACACTTAGGAGAAGATTTATCTCCCGTGTTTGAAAACATGGCTGAGAAGACGCTGCACGAGTTCTCTGCTCCAACAATAGAAAACATCTGGATTGGACCAATAGTCAACACGGGGGAGAATGGATTCGAGCTCAAGCCTGCTCTTATCACCATGGTTCAAGCTAGCCAGTTCTGTGGAAAAGCTCATGAAGATGCAAGTGCACACTTACAACACTTTTTAGAGATCTGCAACACCTTCACGATTAGAGGAGTACCAAGAGATGCTATTTTACTCTGTATTTTCCCATTTTCACTTTTGCGGAAAGCCAAGCAGTGGTTGTACGCCAACAAAGACAAGAACACTACATGGGACCGATGCTCAACTGCTTTCCTGGCAAAGTTCTGTCCTACAGGTAAGACAAATGCTCTGCATGAAAAAATCTCAAGCTTTCAACAGCAACATGAAGAATCATTCACTGAAGCATAGGAGAGATTCCATGATTACATTGAAGACTGTCCTTATCATGGGATAGAGGATTAGCTACTATTGCAGACCTTCTACCACGGGCTTATCTCTAGCACCCGTGGGTCCATAGATGCTGCAGCTCGAGGAGCATAACTGTCACTTAAGCTTCCGGAAGCTCAAGCACTTGTTGAGAAGATGGCCTCAAATTCAAGCTGTAATGAAGATTGTACTCAACCTCGCAAGAGAGGAGGATGCATCAATCATCTTAAGGAAACTGACATGGTCACTACCAACCTAGACCTCATCATGAAGAAGCTCGACATAGAGAAGAAGGAAGTCATGCATATCAATGATTCTCACATGACCTGTGAAGAATGTGGAGATTACGGGCATTCAGCTGTCAACTGCCCTACGTTGCAAGAGGATGTGAACTTCATCAACAATAACACCTACTATCGTCCTCAGCAAAATCAAGGATGGAACTAGCCAAACCAAGAATGGAATCAGCAACCTCGACAAGGTAATTACCAAGGTAACAACTAAGGTAATAATTATAATATTTACAATCTTCCTTCTTTAAGAGATTTAGTTGCTGGTCAATCTAAATTGTTTGATCAAATGCCTAGAAAGGTAGCCTCAAATGATAAAGCTATAGAAAACATAAATACCAAAATGGATACCTTTGCTTCTGCTATAAAGAATCATCACAGCTTTAATAAAATGTTAGAATCACAATTAGCTCAGCTAGCTGCTACTGTCCCTCCATTTGAGAAAGGTAAGATTCCGGGCCAGCCGGAGGATTTAGAAACTGCTAACCTTGTTGATATTCACAATGCAACACAATACCAAATTGAGCCTGCAGATATACAGTGGATAGATCACTCACTACCTGAGAAGATGGGAGACCCTGTAAGACCTATGATTCCTATCTCCATAGGATGTCACAGCTTTCCAGAAGCTATCTGCGATTTCGGCGAAAGTGTCCACATAATGCCCAAGGTAATCTATGAGAAAATTTTAGGTGATCCTTTGTTGTACACAGATATGCGTTTGCAGCTTGCAGATCAGTCCATTTGCTACCCCGAGGGAGTACTAGAAGAAGCTATTATCAGAGTGGGGAAATCATATGTTCTAATTGACTTTGTGATCATGGATACTGGAGGAGATGAAAAGGCACCCATTATCTTGGGATGACCATTCTTATGCACAACCAAAGCCATCATGTTTGCGGAACACGCCAAGATTGTCCTCTCCATCAAAGACAAGAAGGAGAGATTTTCATTCAAGAACCGCATCCTCAAGACTCCCGCAGTTCCAAAGCAATTCCATCAACACGAAGAGCAACAACAACAACCAGCACCCTAGAAGAAGAACAATAGAAGATGGAGGAAGAACATGCCCCAGCATATACCTGAAGAAACCGCTCAACTAATCAATGCTATCAACACAGAAAATGATCATATGCTCCCCAACAAAGAAAGGTGACCCAGGTGTACCAATCATCGAATGCATAATCAGAGACATCACTTTTCCCAACACCATCGGCGACACTGGATCAGGCATCAACGTAATGTCAAAAAAGGTGTATGATGAATTATTTGATGATTTACCATTATACCCAACATACATTCAGTTGCAGATGGCCGACCAATCACTGAGATTTCCTGAAGGCGTAGTGAAGGACGTAATGGTAAGAAGTCAAAATAAATATATACCCGCAGATTTTCTAGTTCTTGACATGCAGGAAGACAACGAATCGCCTATTATTTTAGGAAGACCATTCCTCTACACCGCCAATGCTATCATCTACATTGGGTCTGGATAGATCCACTTCAACCTACCCACTCGAAAGGTACGCTGTCAATTTAGAACACATCTTAACCATGAGCAGATCAGGAAGCAACGCAACAAGAGGAAACGCCAAGCCCGCCGTCAGGCTGCCCAGCCTCACTGTGGATGGCAGGAGTTCCCTGGTAAGATTGTGAAGTATGAAGACTGCTACAAGGAGCAAGAAGAAGCTGTATAAGCACCACAGCTGGAGTGAGTGGGAAGCGGAAGCTAAGAGGATGGACCAGATTGCTAAGAAAGAGAATGAAGAGATGCAGGCACAAGTAGAAGAATGGATGAAGAGAGACGAAGAATCAAGAGAAGCATACAAGGAAGAGCTGGAGCTAGACAACAGAGAAGCAGAAGAGACAGAAAAGAGAAGGAAGGAAAAAGAAGAAGCACCTGCTACACCACCGCAAAATGGGGAATTGACTGAGGTAACCTCAGACGATGAACCTACTAAGTAAGTACTTTCCTCTATCTAAGTCATGTCGGTAGACTTTAAATTCCTTACCCTAGCCATAAGGTTAAAATGGTAGTTATCTAATTAATTTAGCATTCATTAGTAATTTTGCTTAGCATATTCATTAGTACAATCATTTTTTTGCATATTAAAAATAAAACCAACAAAAACATTTACTGCTTTATTTATTGCATCATAAATATTAAAGCCCCATGTGAATGAACCTATGGTAACCCTGTAGGCATATTTACTGTGGTGGCATAAAAATAAAAATAAAAATAACAATCCATATTTACTTTGCTGCATTATGAAAATCCTAAGCCCCATGGGAATGAATATTCCCTATGGTGGCATAAAAAATTATTATATAGCATGCATACATTTTTTGATTGCTACATAAGAAAAATAGAAAATCCTAAAAAAGAATCCTATTGGAATCCTGCTAAAATCTATTAATTAAAATCAACTCAAAGAATAATCAAAGTGCTCATTGGCTGACCGCTAACCCCTTGATAATTCGAGCCTCGAGTTTTGGTTTTCTTGTTGGAGTATAACTATGAAAGAATAATATTATGACTAAGGACGGAGTCTATTAGTGGCACACACCAGGACTGCTACTAACCAACTCACTCTGAAGATCATTTATGCACCAAGTATTGCAAACATCAAGCTTGGGGGAGGAGCATCCCCTAGTTATCACGTAATTATACCTATGCGCTTATTGAGTCTACTTTATACAAGCACAAAATACCAAAAATATGTGAACACATGAAGGTTCACCATAGTATCATAGGAAAATCTAAAAAAATACCAAAAATATGTGGGCACATGAAGGTCCACACCTTTTAGAAAAAACCCAAAAATATGTGGGCACATGAAGGTCCACCCAGTTAGGAAACTTCTGCTAGAAATATAAAATCAATCACTTAGCATGGAGTCGTATTAAACCTAACCCCTCTCTATGAGATTTGGTATCTTTATTGGCAATTGAGTTTCATAGGAAAATACAAGATCAAAAAGCTAGTCAACCCGATACCTCTACGCTGTCGATACACCAGCTTCTAGAAGGATCACTCAATTTGCAACATCAAAGACCCTGACAAACGTCAAGCTTGGGGGAGGGCGCCCTCCAATAAAAATCCAGCTAAGTAAAAGTTTTCTATCTTATTATCATTATTACTATATCGCTTTTTCGCGTGAGTTAGCTCGTAAGATAAAATTTGAAAACCAAATAAATATCTATCTATAAAGTTTGTTTAGAGTCGGTCTAGGCTAGAGTTAATAAAAAATGATGTACATTAAAATTTTGTTTTGGAGATGATGAATAGTTGCTCTGCCACAATACTTTTCAAATGCCTAGTTGTCAAACTTAAATTCTCCTGAGTTTTAAATATTGCTGTTTTAACTTAAGAATTTACTCTGAACCTGAAACTTATGGAGGCATATGTTTGAGCTAAGTCTAGATAATTGATTGATATGATTCATGAAAGTTGAGCTACTATTTATCTTATTCCTAGCATTACTAAGTCCTGGAGATTATTTTTGAAAACTTAAAATCTACATGATGAGCTCTTGTATGACAAAATGTGAATTCCTACAAAAACCATATATGATACATCTAGATAGGAAAACTTTTGCACATTCATGCTGGTTGCTTTGCATTGAGTTTAGTCAACCTTTGTTGAATACCATATGAGAGTCTTGTCATGCTTTTTAAAACCAAGATCACGTACACACTTCAGCACATATGCATTATTCCTACCCTGGGATTAATCGCAACCATTTTCACTTTCATCAATGTTCATCATGCAAATGTTTTCTCCTGCACTAGGAGTAAACACCCAAAAGTATACCCCGTAGGACAGCCTTGATATAATTGTTCTAAGTTCTTATTATTATCTCTCTAGTTATTTATATTCAAAGAATACATGTGGCTATGCAAAAATATGAAAAGGGAGTAAAAGATGGACAAGTGTCCTAGCAGTAAAACAATGGGTACTAGATGCCTGCCTCCTGAATCAAAAAAAGAGAGATAGCCCATGTGTTCCTCCAAGTTACAAAGGAGAGTGAATCATTTTCAAAGAGAAAAAGTAGAATTAGGAATAGCCACTAAATACCACATATACACATATCCACCATATTCCATACACATGCACATCTTGGTTTGATTGTATGCCTCGATTCTCTGTGGATCCATTGTTTGACATTACAACATATGAATTGCAAGTATGGTTAAACCTTGTTATTGCCACTCCTATGAGTTCCACTATAATCCTTAGTTATATAAAGGCATAACATTAATGCCTTAAAGTGGGATCCACAAATACCATATATACTGAGAGACTTGAGGATGTCATACAATTAAAGCTCTGAGTTTTATTCTGAAAACTTGCGAAAACTCCGTAATGTTGGTATTGTGAAGAATTTGCTACATAGTGCATGATTTGATTGTTCTTTCTTCCAATTACTCAAGACTAAGGAAAGAATTGTAAAGCCCCATAGCTAAAGGTAAAATGGGTAAGTTTAAAAGTTAGAGCAGTTTTGTCTAATCTGGAGGAGAATCTATGTTTGAAGCATGTGTACTTGGGAAGTATGAAAAGATTGTAGCAACTCCTGATCCAATTACATTAGTAATTAGGCTTAGTTTGTTTGCCAAGGGACTGGCAAACAGGTAAGCTTGGGGGTGTTGTCGACGGTGGATAACGTCAACTTTTATTAGAACTTTAGACACCAAAGGATACACGAATACACATTAGTCTAGGGTTTTAACTGACAGTTTCCACGAGTTTTGCACGTTCTGTATTTTCCAGGGGCTATTCCAGAAAAGCATAAAAGAAGGGTTAAAGAGCATAACTACCACAAAACTTAACCGCCAAGGAAACATCATCACGAAGACCCTGGAGGAAGCTAGAACACACCCGAAGCGACCGGGGCCCGAACCCCACTAGGTGGGGTCGGCAGGCGCCAGGGTAGGGCTGTCCAGCGCCTCCCATTAGGGTTTTGGCCCACCTTTTGGAGTCTTCTTCCACCACCTTTGTGGAGTCATCTGAGCCCTTGTTTCAAGTCGGTTTGATCCTACGGCGTACGTGCATCCCACCGGGCTATAAATAGAGGGGCAGACCCCCCTGGAGGCATCAATCAATCCATCATTCATTCAAGGCATCAAGTCCTCAAGCCATCAAGAGCCTCCTAGTTCATCAAGAGCCTCCTAGTTCATAGTTCTAGCCTAGTTAGATTAGAAGTAGAGGAGTTCTAGTTCTTCGGCGGATCTGGAGCCCCGGCGTCTGTCTGGAGCACGGAGTTCGGTATAATTCTAGTTCTTTCTCTATTATTGTATTCTTCATTATGATTAGGGAAACATTGTTCTTAATAGTTCATATGTTCTTGATTACAATAGTCTTTGTCTACTTTGATTATATGTCTAGTATAGTTGGTTTGATCTAATTGAATTCATGTAATTGCTCGTATAGCATTTATTCATGCGGACGATGGATAGATGATGAACAATATGTAGACGTGGTGTCTAGGTATTTTGTTTATCAGCGAGTGCACCCTGATGTGCTAGGTTGTTGTTGGCGCTTCTTAGCGTCAGCAGAAAAGTCCGCAAGCGCACGGAAAGTACCGTTGTAGCCTTCACCCGGAAGTATTCAGGGTATCATAATTACCCAGAGGAACGGTCTTTGTACTTAGTCTCTTAAACTAGTTTACACAGAAGAGCCGGAAGGGATAGCTTGGGTAGAGAGGTTCTTCTAAGGTCAAACGCATATAAGCGATGGAAACTTCCCCACTACTTGCTTGCTTCTGGCCCACTGACGCACTTGGTCTGCCAGGCGATACCAGTATCAGCGCTATTCCGCGTCCGAACATAGGGGGATGCTGGTACGAGAGGACAGGGCTATCACCACCTGCCATCTACCCCTCTGCCCATGGGTGCGCGCAACATACGAAGGTAGACTCCGACCTAGACACCACGTCTAGGAAGGCGACTACTACTCTAGCGACATACAAGAACATCCGTCTCTATCAAGAGTCCTCTGACTAGATCATCCGTCCAAAGGGCGAAAGACGATCCCACAAACAAGTAGCTTTATGGAAGTTACATGCTTAATGAATCAAACCAAAGTTGAACACGAACTTCTTACTTCAAGTAGCAAGACGATCGTAGAGGTACAAGTTGGATCGAGAGCCGACAAGCCCGGCACTTCGTCCACCCGGAGACAGAACTGCTTCGACTCCGCTCTTTCTCTAGCTCTTATCCCTCTCTCACACCCTATACTAAATTAGCTATAAGCTAATGGAATGGAGCTTGCTCTTCCTCTCTACATTGTGACCTCTTATGTTGGTGAATCAATTGATGAATACGGTGTAGAGAGGAGGCCTCCTTTTATAGCTTGAGAGGAGGGGGTTCTATGCAAAAGGATCATCCTCACATGGAAAGATCTAAACCGACCTCCAAAGGACAGTTTCCACTTGCTATCTGTGTTGATCGTAGGTGGGACCATCCTTGGGGAACCGCCCTACACTTGTCAGAAGAAAACTGGGCCCCAGAGGCCCCACCAGGGCGGCCGCCGGTCCCAGGGGTGGGCGGTCCCAGGGGTGGCCAGTCCCCTGGTGGGCCCATCTGGCCACCACCTTTTGGGAGCACGTGGGCCTCGTCGATAGCTTCGTTTTGACTGCTGATTCAGCCCAATCGGAGTTCGGATGAGTGAGTTATGACCAAAATACTCAAGCCTACTCGTGGAGTCTTAAATTGGATTCGAAGTTATATATCTTTTTATTGGGAACTCCAAATAATGCAAATAATATATGCATTTTGATCAGCGCGACGAGCTCTCCACAATGGTTTAGTCCATTTTATTATTTGAGATACTTTTATATTGTGAAAACTCGGATATTCATGCAACATAGTGGAAAACACCAAAACTCGTGAAACTTGTTAATTAAAGAATATTTTTCTATGATGTTCCATGAATTTATATTATTATTGGCGGTATAAAATATGACTTAAGGACCACCAACAAGACCCCCACACTTAGCCCTTTGCTCGTCCTCGAGTAAAGGTTTAAAGGACTAAGATGGGTCATCTCGTTGATATATAACCTGCATACAAGATATTCCAAGCTTCACCTGCACTTGTGAACTTCAAAGTGTCTACCACATTTTCTTGGGTAATTGAATAATGGAACAACATGGATTCAAATCCCCTTGCATTAGTTAGCTCAGAAACTTGGGTTTTTATAAGATTTTTGAAAAAGAAAAGATAGCCTTGCTCCTCAAATGATACTCTCAAATCGCTCATATATGTGTCTGGTTCCTCACCAAGGCATTTTGGAATTGCCTTTTTTCATAACTCATCTCTAAAGATTTTGAGTGGAGTTTTGGGTAGGTATGAAAGTGGGCATACTTGCATCACATATATTGTCAAGTCAAAAACCAAACCACACGGAAATACAAGTCATGCACTAGATTGAGATGTGCAAGTGTGTGGCATGGAAGATGATTCCTAATTCTAACTGTTTTTGGTACTCCATGCATCATGTCTCTCTTTATTGGATAGATGATTCTTTGAAAAGTATGGGCTATAAAAGGAAATATTCATATATGTATTTTTTTCTTGAACTGGGGTTTTGGACTTTCCCATTTGTTTATTGCTAAAAAAATTTCTCTCTTTTCGTGCCCCTTGGCATGTGTATATATATATATATATTTTTTTGTCCCTTCGCATACTTTTTTTTAAACATAGCCCATATCTCTTCTTAATGCAAACTTTGAATGGAGAGATATCATGATGGAATGCGAGGAGTAATTATATGGTGGAGGATGAATGCGCGACTCTTAGGGTAAGAGTCGGCATTTTTATTTGGTGGATAACAAATGCGCGGCTCTCAGGGTAAGAGTCGGCATTTTTATTTGGTGGAAGGGTGTACAACTCTTAGGGTAAGAGTTGGCGTTTTTGGTGGATGATAGGGTGCATGTTGTGCGCAACTCTTAGTGTAAGAGTCGGCATTTTATTGGTGGGTGCGTGTGAATCTCAATTATGGGTGCATGACCATAATCTCACATAGGTCACAAAAATTTGACAAAACTCAATGATCCGACAAGCAGCATATGACTAAAGGTTTGCAGAAGTTAAACATGTCATATGGCCTTGGTGGGAAATTCATTATCATTGAGGAGCATGCCATCTCATTTTGATTTTGTAAAATAAATCCCAAGTCCATCATAAAAAGGGCAAGGTTCAAATCATCCAGCTATATCACATACTCCAATTACTTAGACAACATGGGGTCCCTATGATAGTTGTTCACAAGTTATAGGAATGTTGGCGAGGAATAAGGAGTATGCAAATTTTATCAAAGGATAGCATGGAGATGGCGTGTCAGAAGTTTTGCATTTTTAGATTATCAGATTTAAAACTTCAGAACTTAGGGAGATGTGAGGGTAGAGGTGCACAAACCACCGTTGAAGATGAAGGAGGTTTATGGAAGTCATGTGTCCTGTCCTTGTTGCGTGATGAGTCACTCGGTGTTGTGCAACGTGCAGGTGAGATCTTGAAGGTGTGTTAGGTATTCTTGAGAGATCTTCCCCACACTTATTCTTGTACCTGCTTTATTTTGATAAAAACAAAACAAAACAAGAGCAACAACAACAAGCAAGGACTCTATTGGCTATAAGACCAGAGAGCAAGAAAGATATTATTATTGTTTCTTTTTTATTGAAAACTTGTTCACTCAACTTTTTATAAACAAGGCCAAGATAAAGATGCAGAGAAAGATATGCCTTGGTTTATCTCCATATCAGATTACTTTCATTGATTATGTCAACAACTCAAAGTTCATTGATCAAATTTCAACACCATGTCAAATTTTGATCAAAGAAGGCAATTTTAACCTAAGCACCATGCTTAATTTAAAAAAAAAGACCTATGGATGTACCTTATAAGACTACACCCAAACCAGAGTTTATAACATAAGAAAAGGAAGCATGAATTTGTATGATCAAATGAAGACAATTATAAGAAGTTGGTGAACATTTATTTACCTTCGCATACCTGAGCATATGTACCGGCAACATATATGTATGAGGCATTGAAGTTGTTGTTGCAGCTAGCATGATGGTTCTGCTCAGGTGATCTCTGAAGCCAGGCCACACACACATCAATGAGCATGGGCCATGGGCCTTGATGATACTAGCAAAGGTTCAGAAGAGGGAGACTCCCAATCTTTTTTTTCGTAGTTCTCTTTCTTCTTTTTTTTAGTCCCCCTCATCTCTCTTTTTTTTCTTTCATTCATTTCTTTGTTCTGTTTTTTTATATATCATCTCTCTTTCTTTTTTTTAAATATATATATTTTAACTCTCTCTTCTTTTTTTCAAGGCTAGGCTGACATCTTCATCATCATTTTTTTTGAATGACCCTTTGGTGTGCATGGAAGTTGGGTTTCTCACCGTCCTCCCCCACACTAGGACTTTTGCATAAAAGTCAAGTGCAGAGTTAGGGCCTTCTTACGAGTGTGTTCCATTACCTAGGAGTGCATCAAGCTTTTGTAGTTGATGTCGTTCCATGTCATCAAGCATCATATGACTCGAGTTCTTCTTAATCTTTCATGAAATGGTTACCGACATACCCGAAGGTGCATACTAACTTGACAACATGCCCTCACCATTTAAAGAAGATATATATATTTTGAAAATAACAATAGTAATAATAATAATAAAAAAAAATATTTTTTTAAGGATAATCCGGGGTATCTCCCGGCAGTGCTCAAGTTATGGTCTTAAGCTTGACCGTGGGAACTTCTTCTTGTAGCAATCAATGGTGGTGTAGTTCCTAGCTTTACCACCAATCATAGGCATTAATATTCAAGCTGCAAGGTATGCACCATCGTACTACTACAGGATTTGCAATGTTCATGGCAAACATAAGCATTCACAACCATCCTCTCAAAAAGTTGAACAACTAGAATCAAGAAATAGTTGCGAGATCCTCATAGAAGCAGGTGGTCCGAAGCGAAACAAACTCTGAAGACCTTGAGCATGAAACATGAGGGACCTCAAAGCCATGCTTGTTAGGGGCCCCTTCTTGGCTCCAGAGTTGTTGCTTCGGGCATGTCCGTGGCACGAAAATTTTCATTCTCAAAAGATATATCATGGAGGATGATCACTTAACCATGACCATTATCAAGAATAATGTTCTTGATGGCCAGAGGGACATGCATCTTGTTCGAGCACGGGCGCAGGAGAAGGATTTGCATGCTCGAGCAAGTAGCTTTGCTTCGCCTTTAGGTTTTCGAGCAAGTGCTATGGCTGGCAGAAGCAAAACTTTCAAACTTCTCATCGGGGCTCCCTTCTTTTATTTATATATAAATGAGATTTTCAAGAGGGTGCCCTATGAGAAGATCAAAATCGAGGATGGCATAGATGAGGAAGTATAAGAAACTTTGGTTCTGTTAATTTCCAATGGCACTACCCTAATAATCCCACAAAACTCAAAGATGAGTCCGGATAGACTTCTAAAAAGTTTGTCAGTCAGGACTAGCGGCATATCGCCCTAAAAGGGTTTCCGCTGGAATGAAAGTAGTCCCAACTGTGAGGTTGTGTAAGGATTTCACGGACCCCTTAATGAGCAAGACATGGTTGTGGGAAGTGAAAGAATCTGAATTTCTTCAGAAGAACATTTCACTTCCAACAAGCAACAACCGTACTTTCGATGACTCTGCATTAGGGGAGACTTCCTAAGAAATGTCAGAATTTTGTGCCAAGAAATGTTTCAAAGTTCTGCCATAATCCTCGAATTTTGATAGCGAACTCCGAAGGATAAAACATTCCTTCCTTCGGTGTTCGTGGTTCGGGCGAGGGCTCAACAGACGAATCGAAGCGTGGCAAGGGAAAAGATTCGACTGCTGAGGGCTCTTCCGAACTTGACATGCCCTTGTATGGAGGGGTTTGGGTACGATGATGGGAGAAGCGTGCTTCTCTAGGATGTAAACAAGGATTTTCCTCTATTCCGTCATGGTTTTTATGAAAACGGCCCTCCAACAGTTATGTCAAAGCATAGGGCAGCATCTATGTCTAGATCCGAACAAAGGATATGCAAAAGCACATTATCGGATAAAGAAAAGTCTAGGTCAGCATGTATAAACATTGTAAACCTGGCCTAGGCTGCACCAATGGACTTCTTTTCTTTTTGCTCAAAATCGAGGTTTGCCCTTGGTACAGCGGCGATACGAGACATGGGTAAGAATGCAAGAAAAAACTTGATCTTAAGTTCATCCCATTCTCCATTCCCACTTTCTATGGCATCAATGTACCATTGTTTTGCCTCCCCTTGAGGGAGAACAGAAATAACTTCCACTTAAGAATTTCTTGTGTCATGCCAGGAATGCTTAGGCATGAACATAATTCCTCGAATTTTTGCAAGTGGTCAAAAGAATTTTCATTGTCATGACCAAAGAAGGGTTTTGTCCGAACCATAGCTTTGAATCTTGGGTGGAGTTCACAACTGGATGGAAATATTGGTTTTGAAAAAGAATGTGGTTCAAAGAACTCCCCCTTTGAAGCAGAAGAATTTTGAATTTGGAGCTGGCTTCATGGTGAAGGGATCGGATAAAAAGGAATATTTTGTTTTTATAAAAATAAAAGATAAAAGATTTTTTTTGATAAAACACAAGAATACACGGGTGAACTAGGTTCGGAGATAAATATGACAACCGTTCCCCGGCAACGGCACCAGAAAGCTTGTTGGCGCTTCTTAGCATCAGCAGAAAAGTCCGCAAGCGCACGGAAGTACCGTTGTAGCCTTCACCCGGAAGTATTCAGGGTATCATAATTACCCAGAGGAACGGTCTTTGTACTTAGTCTCTTAAACTAGTTTACTCAGAAGAGACGGAAGGGATAGCTTGGGTAGAGAGGTTCATCTAAGGTCAAACGCATATAAGCGATGGAAACTTCCCCACTACTTGCTTGCTTCTGGCCCACTGACGCACTTGGTCTGCCAGGCGATACCAGTATCAGCGCTATTCCGCGTCCGAACATAGGGGGATGCTGGTACGAGAGGACAGGGCTGTCACCACCTGCCATCTACCCCTCTGCCCATGGGTGTGCGCAACATACGAAGGTAGACTCCGACCTAGACACCACGTCTAGGAAGGCGACTACTACTCTAGCGACATACAAGAACATCCGTCTCTATCAAGAGTCCTCTGACTAGATCATCTGTCCAAAGGGCGAAAGACGATCCCACAAACAAGTAGCTTTATGGAAGTTACATGCTTAATGAATCAAACCAAAGTTGAACACGAACTTCTTACTTCAAGTAGCAAGACGATCGTAGAGGTACAAGTTGGATCGAGAGCCGACAAGCCCGGCACTTCGTCCACCCAGAGACAGAACTGCTTCGACTCCGCTCTTTCTCCAACTCTTATCCCTCTCTCACACCCTATACTAAATTAGCTATAAGCAAATGGAATGGAGCTTGCTCTTCCTCTCTACATTGTGACCTCTTGTGTTGGTGAATCAATTGATGAATAGGGTGTAGAGAGGAGGCCTCCTTTTATAGCTTGAGAGGAGGGGGTTCTATGCAAAAGGATCATCCTCACATGGAAAGATCTAAACCGACCTCCAAAGGGCGGTTTCCACTTGCCATCTGTGTTGATCGTAGGTGGGACCGTCCTTGGGGAACCGCCCTACACCTGTCAGAAGAAAACTGGGCCCGAGAGGCCCCACCAGGGGGGCGGCCGGTCCCGGGGGTGGCCGGTCCCCTGGTGGGCCCATCTGGCCACCACTTTTTGGGAGCACGTGGGCCTCGTCGATAGCTTCATTTTGACTAGTGATTGAGCCCAATCAGAGTTCAGATGAGTGAGTTATGGACAAAATACTCAAGCCTACTCGTGGAGTCCTAAATTGGATTTGAACTTATATATCTTTTTATTGGGAACTCCAAATACTACAAATAATATATGCATTTTGATCAGCGCGACGAGCTCTCCGCAATGGTGTAGTCCATTTTATTATTTGAGATACTTTTATGTTGTGAAAACTCGGATATTCATGCAACATAGTGGAAAACACCAAAACTTGTGGAACTTGTTAATTAAAGAATATTTTTCTATGATGTTCCGTGGATTTATATTATTATTGGCGGTATAAAATGTGAATTAAGGACCGCTAATAGTCGTGTAGTAGATCGCGTAGGTGACAGCTGCGTTGAGTCCTTCGTAGTCCACCCCCTGTATGTAGGCCAGCAGGCACGGTCGTGAAGTTAGATGATGACTCTGTTTCACATCCTTCCTAGATGATGCCCTTTGCATGTGATTATGATATAGGATTAGTCTAACAATGATTGCTAGATGTAATTGCACTAATTAGAGTTATTCATCGATGTAGTTATAGAATTACCTTTGATATTAATTCCTTAGTTTATCCATTGGCTAGCTATTACTATGACTAGAGAGTGCTCTGATGATTATCTTTTATTTATGATACTTGATCATACTTATCACCTTTATCTTTATTTATCTTGTGACCTCTACCTGTTATGAGTAGAGTAAATGACATTGGTAATATCACTTATCCATTGTATACCATCACTATCAATATAATAGATTAAAGTTTATCCTAGTCCTTCCTAGTGGTATAAATATAAATCGACAACCTGGTAGAACTCCTAGGTAAAATGTTACAATGGTATAATTATCAGTCCACTTGCAGAACTGATCTTATTTTATATTTATATTTATTTCTGCCTAGTCACATAGATTAATATATAAAACCTTTATTTATTCTTAGCATTATTAATTAGGGATGACAACCTAGTTCATGCATAAGAGTGTTGGTAATAGAAAGTGGCTAGTTGCTAATGACAAGTTAATTAATTACCATTCATCTTCTAATCTCGTCTCTCGCATTAAAAGTTATATAGTTATATTTGGCGACGTTAGTAGATGTCAACACAGAGCAAACTCGATATAGGTATTGCTTGTCCCACAGGTGAAAACGACTCTCATGGATCAACTTTCTTTTGTCTTCACCAGGTGGGACATAGCCTGCCACCATAAAGTTCACGATGTTTGCATACCATGGATTGGAGTGTGTTATCTTGAGAAGGGTTTCGTCCCTTGGTAGTCATTGATGGGTAACTCATGTGCTTCTTTGTACTGAATCCTAGACAAGTGGTCGGCTACCGAGTTCTCTACTCCTTTCTTATCTCTTATTTCTATGTCAAACTCTTGGAGTAGAAGAATCCATCGAATTAGCCAAGGCTTAGCATCTCTCTTAGTAAGGAGGTATTTAAGAGCAGCATGATCTGTGTAAACAATTACCTTTGCTCCCACTAAATAGGATCTAAACTTGTCTATCGCAAAGACAATAGCCAAAAGCTCTTTTTTAGTGGTAGCATAAATGAGCTGATGTCCAGACAAGGTTTTGCTAGCATAGGATATAGCATAATGCCTCTTATCCTTGGTTTGACCTAAAACGGCTCCAACCGCAAAGTCACTAGCATCACACATGATCTCAAATGGAAGGTTCCAATCAGGTGGTTGAATAATCGGAGCTGAGAAAAGTGCCTTTTTGAGGGTTTGAAAGGCTGCATGGCACTCATCATTGAAGATGAAAGGGGCATCCTTAGCTAGGAGACTAGTCAGGGGTCTAGCAATTTGAGAAAAGTCTTTAATAAAGCGCCTGTAGAACCCCACATGTCCCAGAAAGCTACGGATTCCTTTCACATTCCTGGGAGGTGGAAGTTGTTCAATAACTTCAATCTTTGCTCTGTCCACATCTATCCCACGTTCGGACACCTTGTGTCCTAGCACAATTCTTTCCTGAACCATAAAATGGCATTTCTCCCAGTTCAGGACTAAGTGCTTTTCTTCACACTGCTATAAGACTCTATCTAAATTCTCCAAACAATCAGCGAAGGTTTTTCCATAGACAGTAAAGTCATCCATGAATACCTCCATGATTTTCTCAATCATGTTGGAGAAAATAGACATCATGCACCGTTGGAAAGTAGCTGGAGCATTGCATAACCCGAACGACATTCGTCGGTATGCGTAAGTTCTATACGGGCATGTGAAAGTAGTCTTACTTTGGTCATCGGGGTGGATCAGGATTTGATGATACCCGGAATATCCATCAAGGAAGCAAAAGAAGGAATGGTTCGTGAGCCATTCTAACATCTCGTCTATGAACGGTAGTGGAAAGTGATCCTTCTTAGTGGCCATGTTTAGCTTTCGGTAATCAATGCACATCCGCCACCCAGTGACGGTTCGTTGAGGGATGAGTTCATTTTTCTCAATCCTAACGACTGTCATGCCTCCCTTCTTTGGCACTACTTGGACCAGGCTAACCCACTCGCTATATGGCACGGGATAAATAATCCCAGCATGCAAGAGTTTGAGGATCTCATTCTTAACAACGTCTCGCATAGCGTTGTTAAGTCTTCGTTGTGGCTCCCTTGAAGGTGTGCAATCTTGCTTGATAGGGATACGATGTGTGCAGAGAGCAGGGCTAATGCCCCTGAGGTCTTCAAGTGAGTAGCCTATGGCAGACCTATGTTTCTCTAAGATGGTGACAAGCTGTTGGGTTTCATCATTGGATAGTTTGTCACTAATGATCACAGGGGTGTTCCGATTGTTATGGAGAAAAACATATTTCAGGCCAAGTGGGAGAGGTTTGAGCTCGATCGAAGGAGGTGGTGGTTCCTCATTTTTGTCGAGCTCAATGGGCTCTGCTAACTCTTCCTCTTCTTGAACAAAGTGTTCATCATCGAAGGTAGGTTGAGCCAATTCTTCTAGTGTTGCCAACATAACTTCCTCCATGGGGTCTTATTCAGGTTTGGGTTCCACAAATGTGTTAATGGATCGGGCAAGAGGAATGTCAATAGTGGAATTCCCAACCTTGAAGTCTAAGTGACCTCGTAGGGGTTTTTCCTGTAACAGTCTCATGATTGGAATGCCAATCAAGAGAGGAATCTCTGAGATGTCAAAGATCTGAAAATCTAAATTTATCACAGAGTTCTTGATAGTGATAGGAACAACCCTCAAAACCCCTAGGCTTTCAAGAATGAATCCTGATGGACTTTGAAGAAGTTTTCTTGATGGTGTTAAGGAAGCATCAGGGAAAAGAATATCGGCTAATGCCTTTGAAATGAAGTTTATCCTGATGGATGAATTATAATGGATGTTCCTAGCAGACCTTTGAACTCGGCATAGAAGAATGGTTGAAGGAGAGGTGATTCGAGCTACCTCAGGAGATAACTCGGCTTCTCTTAGCCATTCATAACTCAAGACTGAAGATAGGCTTTTGATGTGTTCTATGTGGGCCAATTCTTCATCTTGGTCAGGTGGTGTTGTCAGTGCCAGAGGTCTCGCATCCTCTAGTTTGTTTAGTGTTCCCTTATTAGGAGGTTTTTCAACAACCAAATCATGAGATGAATCAACTGGAGTTTCTAATTCGGCTGCGTGTCCCTCCTCTTTTGGTTCGGGGCTTGGCTCGACTTCTTCTTCAGGGAATTCATCATAGACGCCAGTGTAGGGGGTGTTTTCAAGGATTTTATCAAGGATGGCTTTTCCTTCACTAACGGTCTTATGAGAGAATGATCCTTAAGAAGAGACATCGAGAAAAAGGGCAGCTTCTTTGCTAAGGCCATAATGGAAGTGTTGTAGAAGAACATGGTCAGGCATAGACCAATCTGGGCTAGAAGTGATCAAACTTGAAAATCGTGCCCAGGCTGCTCCTAAAGTTTCCTTCTCTTTTTGTTGAAAAGAAAGAATTTCTAAATGAAGAGTGATAATCTTAGAAATAGAGAAGAAAGCAAGACGAAATTTGTCTCGAAGTTCATCCCATTTTCCATCTACACTTCTAACGGTATGAGCATACCACTTTTTCACCCTCTCAGAAAGAGAGAACGGAAATAATTTCCATTTTAGGGTCTCATGTGTCATGCCTGGAATGCTCAAAAATGAACACAGTTGCTCAAATTCCCGTACGTGGATATATGGATTTTCACCATCTTCTCCAGAAAAAGTTTGCTCCCGAACCATGGCTATGAAAGCAGGGCGAAGCTCATAGCCATCTGTAAGTATAGGATGTGATGATGGTGGAGGCTCCAACAACTCGCCCTTTGGAGCAGAAAATTTATATATAGGAGTTGAATCCATGTGGTAAGATAAAAATGGTGGTAAAATAAAAAGGACGAACTTGGTTTTTAACTAGCACAGCTACCGATCCCCGGCGACGGCGCCAGAAAGCTTAAGTTTCCAAACGCAAACAGATTAAACCGCAAGCGCACGGATACTGCTGTAGCTTTCACCCAAGAGTATTCCAGGGTATCGATTTGCACGGGGAACGCGAAGTGTACTAATTAGGTCTCAAGATTGCCCAAGGATAAATATATATGTTTTTGTAGGGAGAGAGAGAAAGATTTCCTAATCTCTCTAGAGGATCTAAGAATCAAGGATACTATAAGTGTACTTATTTTGGGACATCAAAACACTAGCCTCAGACTGAGATGAGAAGGGGACTAGGAAGTTCCGACTACGGTCCTACACTATAACCCGAACGTGGTGGAATACGTCGGCCGTCAGGGCTGTCACCACCTGGGACTACCACAACTATACGTAGGGCTAGGTGCAATTCTAGGTAATCACAAGACTGAAAAACCACGTCTAATCTATTAATTACTACTCTAATATTGCAAAGACTAGAGCACTTGATGCAAGTGGGAAACTAATAAATAACTTAAAAGTAAATACTGAAAGTAAATAAAGAACTCAAGAATTAAGAATTGAAGAACCTGGAGATTGCTGAAAGACGAACCAGATACTGCAAAAGTACAATGTTGAGGAAGATCCGACAGACCCCGCTCCTCCTCCACTCTCTCCTCTTCTCTCTCCCTCTTCTAAATTACAACTAGAAGAACTAGAACTAGAACTAGAACTAGAACTAGAACTAGAACTAGAACTAGAACTAGAACTAGATCAACTAGAACTAGATCAACTAGAGGGACCCTACTAGCCCTAATTTATGTAGAGAATATGAAGCACCGGGATGTAGAATGCCTTCTGGAGGGGGCCTAGGCGTCCTTATATAGGCCGAGGTGGAGTAGGGGGCAAGGAACCGCCACGTCATCGATCCGCGTCTCATGTTATATGCACCGTCGGATCAAACCGACCTTAGATCGACGTCGGGATACTTTGCTTAGGTGCCAAGAAAGCGTGCGAGGAAGTTTCCAGAAGCCGGAGGCGAGCGGCGTAGTGGAGGGCCTCCCGGCCCCACCCTAGGGCCGGCCGACGCTGCCCTGGGCCCAAACGGGCTCCGCTTCACCGACGTGTCTTCTTCAGTCTCCCATAGTCCAATGGTGTATGTTGGGTCGTAAATTTTGAGTCCGAACTCCGAATATAGCAAATGATAGGTCCGTTTCGATCATCTCGATGAGCCCGTCACAATGGTGTAGTACAATTTCTTATTTGAGATACTTTTATTGATGGAAAATTAAATATACCTACAAAACATCGGGAAAAACAAAACTCGTGGAACTCGTTAGTCTTAAACCCTACAACTATTGTTTGTAATTTATTTTAGGTCTTTTCATGCAATAGTTGATGGTTATATTTAGTGTTTAACGACCGTCAACAAGTTCCCCCACATTTGCTCTTTGCTCGTCCCGAGTAAAGGTTAAGATAAATTTAAACATAGCTACTCAAGATGTAGAACTAGCATGTAGATTATTCCAAAACATTCCTTGCACCTGTGGAGTGGCTAACATATTTTCTTGAGTGGTTGAAAAGTGGAATAGCTCTTGAAGCAAAGTCATCTTCCTGAATTCCTATCTTGGCAACTTGGATGTTTTTTAAAAAGTTTTCACAAAAAAGACATAGATCACTTTATACTCCTCGAATGGTACTCTCGGTGACCCAATAGTGTATGATTCCTCACCAAGGCATAAATGAGTATTTCCTTCTTTTCCTCCCTACTTCTATAAAGTTTATGTGGAGTTTTGGGTAGAAAAATATATAGCATACTTACCATGCATATGTTGTAAAGTCAGACCCTAGATCCAAGGAGGGAAATGTCATACTTTTAGATCAAGATTTGCATGTGTGTGGAATATTTGGTGGCCAACCTAATTCTACTTTTGCTCCTTGTAAACAAATCTCTCTTTTTGAAACTTTGAGGCTTATGTTGCAGGACAACATGGGCTAGCTCCTTTTTTTCTGCTCTCTTGGGCATCTGAGTACCCATTGTTTTATTTATTCGGACACTTGTCCATTTTTTCCTCTAAGGCGGGTATCTTTGTACCCATTGTTTTCTCTCACATCTCACACTTTTGCCTAGCCTCATGCCTGTTCTCTGCAACTTGATTCTTCTAAGAGATAGTAACAAGAACTTGGAGCATTTATTTGGATAAACCTATCAAGAATATTTTTGGTGTTCACTCCCAGTGTAGGAATAGAACATTTTGAGATGGATGAAAAAGCATGTTTTTTGTACTTCCAGCAGCATATGGATGTGGGTGTATGTGATCTTGATCTTGATCTTGGGAGTATGATAAATCTCTCGACAAGGGTTAACAGGACTTGACAAAACTCAACACAAAGCAAGCAGCATGTGGAAGGTTTCTATCCTGTAAGTATGGCTCTGGTAGGAATTTCTCACCATGGAGGAGTATGTGATACTATGGTTTTTATAATTTTTATCAAAAGAAAATTCTCCAAGCACCTTGACTAGAATCGGTAGAATTTCTAAGCTAGAACTATATCACACTCTACAACAACTTAGTCAATATGATTGCCCTATGTGATATTTTTCCCAAAAGCAGCAAGTGTATGTAAGGAGTAATCATTATGCATGCCAATCTTAAAAGCTATATTCCTATTCTCTTTCAAATTTTAAATCGAAGTGTGGAATATGGTTCCTTTTAATTTGTAGTTTTAAACAAGTGCAAGAAATGCAAGTAGAAGGTAAACATATGAACAAGTGAAAGAGAATCAAACCGATTTCCAGAAGTTGTGTGCAGTCCCTTTTATCGTTCAATGTGTACTTCAGCGCCTTCTTCACCATGGGAGTGTTGCATTCCCCCACAGTTCTCCAAAACTATACCTGGCTTTTATTCATAGACAGAAAATAGTGAAAGCAAAGGAACTCTTCTAGTGAGAAGCACCAGAGAGTCAACATCTATTCAACTAACTAATGAAGACAAAATCTAAATTGTAAAACTCTAAACTAAGGAAGGGTTCCAATTTTATGAGAAATGTTGAGTGAGTCTTAATGTGAGAATTCTATGAACTCAATCACATCTACTTCCTTACCCAAGTTGATTTGTGGTTCAAGATAAACTTTCAACCGTTGGCCATTTACCTTAAAAATGTTACCTGTATCATCTCGGATGGTGATGGCTCCATGGGTTGAAGTGTCTACGACCTCGTAAGGTCCATCCCACTTACTTCGCACTTACCATGTCCAAAGAGGTTTACTCTTGAAATGAACAATAGAACTTTGTATCCATGCTTGAACTCCTTGTGCTTGATCCTCTTATCATGCTATCTTTTTGTTCTTTCCTTGTAAATCTTAGAGTTGTGATAAGCCTTTTCTCTCCATTCTTCAAGCTCAGATAGCTGCATTTGACGATTCTTGCCAGCCAGATGAAGATCCATGTTCCACTTCTTGATTGCCCAATGCGCCCTGAACTCTAACTCAATAGGCAAATGGCATGTTTTTCCATATACAAGTTGATAAGGTGACATGCCAATCGGTGTCTTGTATGCAGTTCGGTATGCCCAAAGTGCATCAGGGAGTTAATCCTTTCATCCCCTACCCATCTCATCTACGGTCTTTTGCAGAATATTTTTGATTTGTTTATTAGATGTTTCTGCTTGACCACTCGTCTGAGGATGGTCTGGGGTTGCGATGTTGTGACGAACTCCATGCTCCGCTAGGTACCTCCGGAAGACCTTATCAATGAAGTGAGACCCTCCATCGCTTATGACCATTCGGGGTACACCAAAGCGAGGAAATATGACTTCATGGAACATTCTCTTGGCATGTTTGGAATCAGCAACTCGACATGGAGTGCTTCTACCCATTTGGATACGTAGTCAACAGCTACTAAGATATACTCACAATTTCCGGACTTAGGGAATGGCCCCATGAAATCAATCCCCCAAACATCAAAGAGTTCTACTTGGAGATTATTCCTGAGAGGCATCGCATATCGCGAATTTATATTCCCTTGTTTCTGACATCGGTGGCATCTTCTGACAAATTCCTTTGTATTTGCATACATTGTTGGCCAGAAAAAACCACTTTGCCAGATCTTGGCATATGTCCGGAATGCTCCATAATGTCCTCCATATCGCGAGGCATGACATCTTTCTATAATCTTAACAGCCTCAGCCATTAGGACACATCTTCTCAACAATCCATCAGAGTGTTGACGGTGGATAACGTCAACTTTTATTAAAACTTTAGACACCAAAGGATACATGAATACACACTAGTCTAGGGTTTTAACTGACAGTTTCCACGAGTTTTGCATGTTCTGTATTTTTCAGGGGCTATTCCAGAAAAGCAAAAAAGAAGGGTTAAAGAGCATAACTACCATGAAACTTAACCGCCAAGGAAACATCATCACAAAGACCCTGGAAGAGTCTAGAACACACCCAAAGCGACCGGGGCCCGAACCCCACCAGGTGGCGCCGGCCGGTGCCAGGGTGGGGCCAGTCGGCGCCCCCATAAGGGTTTCGGCCCACCATCTGGAGTCTTCTTCCGCCGCCTTTGTGGAGTCATCTGAGCCCTTGTTTCAAGTCGGTTTGATCCTACGGCGTACGTGCATCCCACCGGGCTATAAATAGAGGGGCAGACCCCCTGGAGGCATCAATCAATCCATCATTCATTCAAGGCATCAAATCCTCAAGCCATCAAGAGCCTCCTAGTTTATCAAGAGCCTCCTAGTTCATAGTTCTATCCTAGTTAGATTAGAAGTAGACGAGTCCTAGTTCTTCGGCGGATCTGGAGCCCCGGCGTCTGTCTGGAGCACGGAGTTCGGTATAATTCTAGTTCTTTCTCTATTATTGTATTCTTCATTATGATTAGGGAAACATTGTTCTTAATAGTTCATATGTTCTTGATTACAATAGTCTTTGTCTACTTTAATTATATGTCTAGTATAGTTGGTTTGATCTTATTGAATTCATGTAATTGCTCGTATAGCGTTTATTCATGCAGACGATGGATAGATGATGAACAATATGTAGATGTGGTGTCTAGGTATTTTGTTTATCTGCGAGTGCACCCTGTTGTGCCGGGTCGTGTGGTAGATGTAATTGCCCTTTGCCGTATGTAGGCTAGCAGGCACGGTCACGAAGTTGGATGATGACTCTGTTTCACATCCTTCCTAGATGATGCCCTTTGCATGTGATTATGATATAGGATTAGTCTAACAATGATTGCTAGATGTAATTGCACTAATTAGAGTTATTCATTGATGTAGTTATAGAATTACCTTTGATATTAATTCCTTAGTTTATCCATTGGCTAGCTATTACTATGACTAGAGAGTGCTCTGATGATTATCTTTTATTTATGATGCTTGATCACATTTATCACCTTTATCTTTATTTACCTTGTGACCTCTACCTGTTATGAGTAGAGTAAATGACATCGGTAATGTCACTTATCCATTGTATACCATCACTATCAATATAATAGATTAAAGTTTGTCCTAGTCCTTCCCAGTGGTATAAATATAAATCGACAACCTGGTAGAACTCCTAGGTAAAATGCTACAATGGTATAATTATCTGTCCGCTTGCAGAACTAATCTTATTTTATATTTATATTTATTTCTGCCTAGTCACATAGATTAATATATAAAACCTTTATTTATTCTTAGCGTTATTAATTAGGGATGACAACCTAGTTCGTGCATAAGAATGTTGGTAATAGAAAGTGGCTAGTTGCTAATGACAAGTTAATTAATTACCATTCATCTTCTAATCTCGCCTCTCGCATTAAAAGTTATATTGTTATATTTGGCGATGTTAGTAGATGTCAACAAGCATTTTTGGCGCCATTGCCGGGGAAGGCACATTAAACTTAGGAAATATTGATAGCATATGTATACATAATGGATAAGATTGTATTACCGATTGATCTCTAACTCAAACAAGCACACCCTTGTTTTTTATCATTTGCTTATCTTATGTAGGGTGATGAATGAATGGTTTTTCTCTTCCAAATAATTTCACTGACGATCCAGAGAAACTCCTGAGAAGAAAGAAGTTTGTAGAAGTGAGGGACAATTTTAAGCTACCATCAAGAACACCCATCGCTACTCAAGCTCATTCATCAAAGGAGCCAGCTCTAACATTGGAAGAAGAACACTTAGGAGAAGATTTATCTCCTGTGTTTGAAGACATGGCTGAGAAGATGCTGCGCGAGTTCTCTGCCCCAACAACAGAAAACATCCGGACTGGACCAGCAGTCAACACGGGGGAGAATGGATTCTAGCTCAAGCCTGCTCTTATCACCATGGTTCAAGCTAGCCAGTTTTGTGGTAAAGCTCATGAAGATGCAAGTGCACACTTACAACACTTTTTAGAGATCTGCAGTACCTTCACGATTAGAAGAGTACCAAGAGATGCTATTTTACTCCGTATTTTCCCATTTTCACTTTTGGGGAAAGCCAAGCAGTGGTTCTACGCCAACAAAGACAAGAACACTACATGGGACCGATGCTCAACTGCTTTCCTGACAAGGTTCTTTCCTACAGGTAAGACAAATGCTCTGCGTGGGAAAATCTCAAGCTTTCAACAGCAACATGACGAATCATTCACTGAAGCATAGGAGAGATTCCAAGATTACATTGAAGACTGTCCTCATCATGGTATAGAGGATTGGCTACTATTGCAGACCTTCTACCACGGGCTTATCTCTAGCACCCGTGAGTCCATAGATGCTGCAGGTGGAGGAGCTTTCCTGTCACTTAAGCTTCCAGAAGCTCAAGCACTTGTTGAGAAGATGGCCTCAAATTCAAGCTGTAATGAAGATTGTACTCAACCTCACAAGAGAGGAGGAGGCATCCATCATCTTAAGGAAACTGACATGGTCACTGCCAAGCTAGACCTCATCATGAAGAAGCTCGACATAGAGAAGAAGAAAGTCATGCATATCAATGATTCTTGCATGACCTATGAAGAATGTGGAGATTACGGGCATTCAGCTGTCAACTGCCCTACATTGCAAGAGGATGTGAACTTCATCAACAATAACACCTACTATCGTCCTCAGCAAAATCAAGGATGGAACCAGCCAAACCAAGGATGGAATCAGCAACCTCGACAAGGTAATTACCAAGGTAACAACCAAGGTAATAATTACAATAATTACAATCTTCCTCCTTTAAGAGATTTAGTTGCTGGTCAATCTAAATTGTTAGATCAAATGCCTAGAAAGGTAGCCTTAAATGATAAAGCTTTAGAAAACATAAATACCAGAATGGATACCTTTGCTTCTGCTATAAAGAATCAGCACAGCTTTAATAAAATGTTAGAATCACAATTAGCTCAGCTAGCTGCTGCTGTCCCTCCATTTGAGAAAGGTAAGATTCTGGGCCAGCCGGAGGATTTAGAAACTGCTAACCTTGTTGATATTCACAATGCAATACAATACCAAATTGAGCCTGCAGACATACAGTGGATAGATCACTCATTACCTGAGAAGATGGGAGACCCTGGAAGACCTGTGATTCCTATCTAAATAGGATGTCACAGCTTTCTAGAAGCTATCTGCGATTTCAGCGCAAGTGTCCACATAATGCCCAAGGTAATCTATGAGAAAATTTTAGGTGATCCTTTGTTGTACACAGATATGCGTTTGCAGCTTGCAGATCAGTCCATTTGCTACCCCGAGGGAGTACTAGAAGAAGCTGTTATCAGAGTGGGGCAATCATATGTTCTAATTGACTTTGTGATCATGGATACTGAAGGAGCTGAAAAGGCACCCATTATCTTGGGATGACCATTCTTATGCACAACCAAAGCCATCATCTTTGCGGAACACGCCAAGATTATCCTCTCCATCAAAGACAAGAAGGTGAGATTTTCATTCAAGAACTGCATCCTCAAGACTCCTGCAGTTCCAAAGCAATTCCATCAACAAGAAGAGCAACAACAACAACCAGCACCCAAGAAGAATAACAATAGAAGATGGGGGAAGAACAAGCCCCAGCATGTACCTGAAGAAACCACTCAACTAATCAATGCTATCAACACAGAAAATGATCATATGCTCCCAAAACCATTTCAAACAAAGAAAGGTGACCCAGGTGTACCAATCATCGAATGCACAATCAGAGACATCACTTTTTCTCGACACCATCTGCGACACTGGATCAGGCGTCAACGTAATGTCCAAAAAGGTATATGATGAATTATTTTATGATTTACCATTATACCCAACATACATTCTGCTGCAGATGGCCGACCAATCACTGAGATTCCCTGAAGGCGTAGTCAACGATGTAATGATAAGAATTCAAAATAAATATATACCCGCAGATTTTCTAGTTCTTGACATGCAGGAAGATAACGAATCGCCTATTTTTTTCGGATGACCATTCCTCTACACCGCCAATTCTATCATCTACATCGGGTCTGGACAGATCCACTTCAACCTACCCACTGGAAAGGTACGCTGTCAATTTAGAACACATCTTAACCATGAGCAGATCAGGAAGCAACACAACAAGAGGAAACGCCAAGCCCGCCGTCAGGCTGCCCAGCCTCACTGTGGATGGCAGGAGTTCCCTGGTAAGATTGTGAAGTATGAAGACTGCTACAAGGAGCAAGAAGAAGCCGTATAAGCACCACGCTGGAGTGAGTGGGAAGCGGAAGCTGAGAGGATGGACCAGATTGCTAAGAAAGAGAAAGAAGAGATGCAGGCACAAGTAGAAGAATGGATGAAGAGAGACGAAGAATCAAGAGAAGCATACAAGGAAGAGCTGGAGCTAGAAAAGAGAGAAGCAGAAGAGACAGAAAAGAGATGGAAGGAGAAAGAAGAAGCACCTGCTACACCACCGCAAAATGGGAAATTGACTGAGGTAACCTCAGACGATGAACCTACTAAGTAAGTACTCTCCTCTATCTAAGTCATGTCGGTAGACTTTAAATTTCGTACCCTAACCATATGGTTAGAATAGTAGTTATCTAATTAATTTAGCATTCATTAGTAATTTTGCTTAGCATATTCATTAGTACAATCATTTTTTTGCATATTAAAATAAAACCAACAAAAACATTTACTGCTTTATTTACTGCACCATAAATATTAAAGCCCCATGTGAATGAACCTATGGTAACCCTATAGGCATATTTACTGTGGTGGCATAAAAATAAAAATAAAAATAACAATCTATATTTATTTTGTTGCATTATGAAAATCCTATGCCCCATGGGAATGAATATTCACTGTGGTGGCATAAAAAATTATTATATAGCATGCATACATTTTTTGATTGCTACATAAGAAAAATAGAAAATCCTAAAAAAGAATCATGTTGGAATCCTACTAAAATCTATTGATTAAAATCAACTCAAAGAATAATCAAAGTGCTCATTGGCTGACCGCTAACCCCTTGATAATTCGAGCCTCGAGTTTTGGTTTTCTTGTTAGAGTATAACTATGCAGGAATAATATTATGACTATGACGGGAGTCTATTAGTGGCACCCACCAGGACTGCTACTAACCAACTCACTCTGAAGATCATTCAAGCACCAAGTATTGCAAACATCAAGCTTGGGGGAGGAGCATCCCCTAATTATCAGGTAATTATACCTATGCGCTTATTGAGTCAATTTTATACAAGCACAAAATACCAAAAATATGTGAACACATGAAGGTTCACCATAGTATCATAGGAAAATCTAAAAAAATACCAAAAATATGTGGGCACATGAAGGTCCACACCTTTTAGAAAAAACCCAAAAATATGTGGACACATGAAGGTCCACCCAGTTAGGAAACTTCTGCTGGAAATATATAATCAATCACTTACCATGGAGTGGTATTAAACCTAACCCCTCTCTATGAGATTTGGTATCTTTATTCGCAATTGAGTTTCATAGGAAAATACAAGATCAAAGAGCTAGTCAACCCGACATCTCTACGCTGTCGATACACCTGCTTCTAAAAGGATCACTCAATTTGCAACATCAAAGACCCTGACAAACGTCAAGCTTGGGGGAGGGCGCCCTCCAATAAAAATCCAGCTAAGTATAAGTTTCCTATCTTATTATCATTATTACTATATCGCTTTTTCGCGTGAGTTAGCTCGTAAGATAAAATTTGAAAACCATATAAATATCTAGCTATAAAGTTTGTTTAGAGTCGGTCTAGGCTAGAGTTAATAAAAAATGATGAACATTAAAATTTTGTTTTGGAGATGATGAATAGTTGCTCTGTCACAATACTTTTCAAATGCCTAGTTGTCAAACTTAAATTCTCCTGAGTTTTCGATATTGCTGTTTTAACTTAAGAAATTATTCTGAACCTGAAACTTGTGGAGGCATATGTTTGAGCTAAGTCTAGATAATTGATTGATATGATTCAAGAAAGTTAAGCTACTATTTATCTTATTCCTAGCATTACTAAGTCCTGGAGATTTATTTTTGAAAACTTAAAATCTACATGATGAGCTCTTGTATGACAAAATGTGAATTCCTACAAAAGCCATGTATGATACATCTAGATAGGAAAACTTTTGCACATTCATGCTGCTTGCTTTGCATTGAGTTTAGTCAACCTTTGTTCAATACCATATGAGAGTCTAGTCATGCTTTTAAAACCAAGATCACGTACACACTTCAGCACATATGCATTATTCCTACCCTGGGAGTAATCGCAACCATTTCCACTTTCATCAATGTTCATCATGCAAATGTTTTCTCCTGCACTAGGAGTAAACACCTGTTGGCGCTTCTTAGCGACAGTAGAAAAGTCCGCAAGCGCAAGGACGTACCGTTGTAGCACTTCACCCGGAAGTATTCAGGATATCGTATTTTCCCAAAGGAACGGTTTAAGTTAGAGGTCTCTTAGCTAGTTGACCCCAGAAAAGATAGGAGGGTAACATGGGTGGAGAGGATACACTAAGTCAAGAAACTCTAAGTGAAGATAACTTTCCCACTACTTGCCTGCTTCGGGCCCACTGACGCACCTAGTCTGCCAAGCGATACCAGTATCAGCGCAATTCCGCGGCCGAACGTGGGGGGATGCTGGTACGAGTGGACAGGGCTGTCACCACCTGCCACCTACCCCTCTGCCCGTGGGCGCGTGCAACAACCGAAGGTAGACTTCAACTTAGACACCACGTCTATGAAGGCGACTACTACTCTAGCGATGGCCAGGAACTTCCGTCTTTATCAGGAGTCCTCTAACTAGAGCACCCGTCTCAAGGATGAGCGATGATCCCACAAACAAGTAGCTTTATAAAAGTAACTCACTTAATGGATCAAAACTAGAATGTATCACAAACCTCTTTCTTCAAGCAGCAAGATGGTTGTAGAGGTACAAGTTGGATGTGAGAAGCGATAGGTCCGGCACTTCGTCCACCCGAGAGTAGAACTGCTTCGACCCCGCTCTCACTTCTCAAGCTTCTATCTCTCTCTAACCCTATACTAGCCTAGCTAGAAGCTAAACTAATGGAAAAATGGTGGCACTCCCTTCTTCTTCTCTCTTGTATCAAGTTGTCCTTCATGGAGGGAGTGGGGGCATCATTTTATAGCTTCATAGGACGGTTTCGGCGGAGCTAAGAAGGAGGTGAAACCGCCTTTGGGATACCGCCTAGAGCACCGCCTCCGAAGACTGGGCCCGGGAGGCCCCACCAGGGGGCAGCCGCACCCGGGGGCGGTCGGTCCCCTAGCTAGCCCCACTGGCCACCGCCTTCGGGTGGTCGGTTTGTTGTTGGGCCTGGACCTCCCCCGCGGTTACGAATGGGTCCAGTTCGGTGTTTGAGGTGGGCTTTCTTCTTTGTTCTTGTTTGGCGCCTTTTCTTAATATGTTTTCCGGTAGTGCGCTTTTCTTGTATATTTTGTGCATTTCCACGTGTCAGACCTACAAGTCACATATACAACAAAACTTGTGGAAATGTTAGACAAAAACCCTACCTTCTATTTATTTTAGTATTAAAATGATGATGGAATTTAGTTACTAAGGACCTGCCAACAACTCCCCTACACTTGGTCCATTGCTCGTCCTTGAGTAAAGTGCTAAGGAGCAAAAAGGGTTCATTTTCCTTATTCAAAAAGTTCTGCATACAGGTTATTCCAAGCTTCACCTGGATTTATGAACTTCAAGGTGTCTACCAGATTATCATAGGTAATTGAAAAATGGAATAGCCTGGATTCAAATCCTCTTATTCTGTCCTTGCGTAGAAACTTGGGTTTTTGCATGATTGTGAAAACATAAAAATAGCTCATGCTCCTTGAATGATTCTCTCAAATCGCTCAAGTATGTGAGTGGTTTCTCACCAAGGCACGAAAAAGTAATACCTTCACATGGTCATCCTGCCTCTAAAAAGGTTTATCTGGAGTTTTAGATAGGAATGAAAATGATGAGGCACACTTACCCTGCATATGTTGTCGAGTCAAACCTCAGACCATACCAGAGGGAGTGCGTCATACTCTTAGATCAGAATGTGCATGTGTGTGGAGAATATGAAGGTGGAAATCTAATTCTAAATCTTTTTGGTACTCCATGCATCATGATTCTCTTTTTTGAGAAAGATAAAATATGGGCTATAGGATCTCCATTTTTTTTGAACGGGTATTTGGAATCTTCTTTCCCGTTTATTTTCTGATGCCCTTTGGCATAGTCTCTCTTTCTTTTTTTTAGCATAGCCCCATATCTTTTATTGGCATATGACATATTTTGAGATATCATGATAAATGAGTAAAGTTTTGCATCAAGAATGCGTGTTTCTTAGGATGAAAACGACACTTTTTTATTTGGTGGAGAAAACTGCACAACTCCTAGTGTAAGAGTTGGCATATTTTTGGTGGATGGATGGATGCCTGTTTTGTGCAACTCTCAGGGTGAGAATTATCTTTTGGTGGGTGCATGTGAATTCTGATCTTGGGAGTATGAAACATCTCTCAACAGTGGTCACAAAATTTGACCAAACTCAACACAAAGTAAGTGGCATATGTGGAAGGTTTCATCATAAAGAATCTCATATGGCCTTGGTAGGTATTTGTTAATCATTCAAGGAGTATGCTATTGAATTTTTGTAAAATAAATCCCAAGTACTTTGCAAAAATGAATAAGCATCATGTCATCCTACTATATCTCACCCGTCAATTACTTAGATAAAAAGGGGTCTCTAAATGGTGTTCATAAATCTATAGGAATATTAGCAGGGAATAAAAAGTATGCAAACATTTTGAACGTAGGAAGACATGTTTTGATGGAGTATGCAGGAGTCATCATTTTAAATTTTATCTTAAAAACTTTTTAGTGAGAGAGAGGAGAAATTTGTACAAACCGAATTCTGATTTTTTTCTTCTGTGCAGTTTGAATTGGAGAGTCCTCCCCTACACTTGTTTTCTTTCCTGTCTTGATTAGTCACAATATATAGAGAAAACAAGTGTGCAATATATATATAAAGATAAAATAATTCTATTCCATTGATAAATCAAATAGGCACATTACATTGGAAGAGGACATGATTGGAAAATAAAAGATCATGAAGAGGAAAAATGTGTGCCTAATTATTTGTGTAGTAGGAGTGTTCTAAAGATATTTAGAGAACGTGCTCAACTCCTGCTGCCTTAGTGATCCTGCGCAACTGCTCTCCATAGCCTCGGCGCATCTCATCTAATTCATCCCTAAGACCTTTTACGCTGAGATGAGCCTCGGCTATGCGAGTTTGGGCTTTAACAACATTCAGGCGTGTGCTTTTGATGCTAGCATTGAGCGAGGCGATGGTTGGCCCCTTAGGAGGCTTCTCATCCTCACTATCGCTAAAGAAACCCTTAGGCTGCCCCCTAATTATTTTCCTTACAGACTTACGCTTGGCGCCGGAAGGCTCGGCAGAGGGTGCCAGATTACTAGAGGGAGCTTCACCCTTGCGAAAAAGACCCTTGGCATACCCTCCATCGGGTTTGCGTACTCCCCTAATGGTGTAATGTAACACCTGGTTTTCCGAAGAATACCAAGCGTTAACTATATGTGTGCCCAGGATGTCCACACAACACATATAGCGACAAATATGGAAATTATCAAAAGCAATGCTTGATTACATAGCGAAACATATTTACATTAAGACTTACAAATATATCAAAGCACAGCGAAAACTATTCTTCGTCTTCTGTCTTCGGGTCACCAAACTCCACAGGGATGGTTGACTGGGGGAGCACTCGCCTAATACTCTTGAAACAGCTCATGGAAGCACCTTGCTTGAACCACCATCTGGTACCCATTCGGGATTTTTATTGGTGACAACCACAAGCGTCAGCTCAGCATGCTCAGCAAGTATACCATGAGGGGATGCAAGGCTCAAAAGCCTGAAACGGTTGAACTGCGGTAAGCACTTTTAGTTGGTCATATTTTACTTATTAAGATCCTATGTAACTAAGTTATGCTTAGCTCCCCAATAATAGTATAATAATTATCATCAATATTAATTCATCATCTTGAACAATCCATAGAACCATCTGTCTCGAAAAGGATCCAGGCCGCTCATGTCCGTGAGCCACGGCTGATATATCTGTTTGATCAAACTCTGCAGAGTGTGTACACTTTCACCATGAGTTGTGAATTCCCATATGCCCCGAGGCGGCCAACCTCTTATCACTTCCAAGGTGAGCAGGCAGGGAACCAATACGAAGCCTTTCACTAGTCACTCTAACAAGTTAGTAGACGCAAGGTTTCGGCAAGGCGAATGGAGGCCCCCTCCAAGAATGGCACACCATGTGACCGCAGCCCAGCACACATCTTGACAGGCTCGGAACCCATTCTTGAACCTAGACCCCCTCTAGCGCCTTTCAGTAACTACTAACAAGCTAGAGTTGATCTAGTTACTCATCTAAGATCAGAGCCATGTGATCCCCACGGTTGTACAGTAAATCCTGGGTGGCCGCTTTAAGATTCAGATGCATATGGAGGGCAGACTAGAGCGACCAAAAAGGCCCAATGCTCTAGCCCTCTTCTGTCCATGTTTCTTAAAAGCATCCTCCATCCAAAGTTGCATAATCATTAATCAATATTATAAATCATTATAGTAGGTGATAGCAAACTAAGCCAATCTACCCATATGCAATAACCCATAGGTAACAAGGATACAAGATATCAACAGTTCTAGGTAAAGTCCTTATGGGTTTATCATATTAAGAGACATGCATATGAAAAGGTGATTAAATGGTTATTAGGTAACAAGGGAACTCATGTTACACTTGCCTCCAAATGCTTTCCAGGCACTCCAATTTCTTCACGATCATCCTTTGTAACACCCCAAATTTTGCTAATTTTGAAATAGAGGTAAATTGATTTGATTTTGTATTTTTGTGTTTATGAAAACATAGGGAAATTAAAATAACTATTAAGTTAAAATTCAACTAGGGTTTAACAACATGTTTGTGCACTCATGCCCTTGCATATGATTTATTTTGGTTGAGTGGTCTTTGACAAAACTAAAAATAATTCAAATTATTTTGTAAATGATTTTATGATGTGAGTGAATAAAGTTTTAAGATGCGTTTAGTACAACGATCTTCTTTACGACATGTCTCTGTCTATTTCTCTAATCAAATCCCTTGGTTCCCAATTTTGGATTCTGTATTTAGAGTATATCAGAACCTTTTCTTCAGCTCTAAATCACTCTTTCGTACTCATCATTCATCAACTTATCTCTAAAAACTTTTCGGGAATTTTTCTTGGTTTTTTCAGCCCTTTTTCCTATTTTCTTTGAGAAAAATCTAATTTTTAGATGCTCAAAAAATACCTTTTCATCAGCTCCAAATACTTTATTTTGGTTCATCATGTTCCAAAATGTCTCCAAGAATTTTTCCCATAATTTTTGGAGCCCTTTGGGATATTTTTCGCAGACTAAATTCTAATTCTAAACTTTTCTAGAATTATTTTATTTATGATATTATTTTATTCCGAAAATAATAAAATCTCTAATTTTTCTGCAGCCCTCAAAGCCCATGTGCAATTATCCTAATGAACCTCTTTAGCCTATGCATCATTTACTAACGGGCTTTAATAATTAATTAGGCCCATTAGTAAAGGTGGAGGGTGTCATCTCAATTAGTACCATATTGCTAATTGATGTTGGGGTAAGGAGTTCTCCTCCCTATATATTGGCCAACACCTGGGGCAAATCACACCAAAACTACCTCAAGTAATGCCCCTACTTTGGGAATCTGGTAGTAAATTGAATTTTCATCTTCCATCCATATCCTGCCGCGAGTCTCGTCTGCGCCACCATCATCATGAGGTTCGTCTCATCATAGTATCTTTTCCTTGGTCAAATTCCATCTCTGTTTGATTGTTCCTGTTCGTTTATTTGTTTCTTCCGCCAAAGCTACGACCATCGTCTCGCTGCCGCTCAGGCCCGGTCTCCTCCCGTGGTGCTGATCGAGCACCTCTTCTGGCCGTGCGTCCCCTGCGCCCCTGTGCAGCCAACAGCAAAGCGGCAGCAAGCAGCACAATCGATCAGCAGCGTGGCCAAGTCGCCCCTCCCCCCGGTGATGGCCCTGTGGCCGAGACTGCCTCCGTGCCGTGTGTTGGCTGCCATAGCAAGGATGGCCGAGCGTCCTTCCTTCCCACACGAGCAGGCACGAAGTATACTGCAAGGTATAATATGCAGTTACTTATAAGTGTGCCATCGTTCGTATTTTTCTCCGTCGTTTCTCCGTTTTAATTCCGATTCGGGTGATTCAACTTGCGTTAGATTCGTATTTTCAAAATCTACGTATTAGTGATACTTTCAGATCTGTTTTCAACTTTTCAATTTCGTGGCTAGATTTGATCTATTATTTCTATAAAGGCAAATCCTATTTAGTTGATAACTCGTACGTTTTAACTCCGAATTAGCCCGCTCAACTTGCATTGGTTTTCAATTCGTGTAACCTACGCATTAGCGAGGTTGTTTAACATGTTTAGAGATTCTAAATTAAATATTATTCTAACAATCTATTAATCACTTGTTTTCCAAATAAAAAGCAAATCCTCTGGTAGTTGCATCTTTTCAACCGTAATTCCGATTAGCGTGATCTTCGCGTCTATGTGCTCGTAGCAGTACATAGATTCATTTTCTAAACCTTTTTAACTTCTATTTTTCATTGATTGGTGTATTGTTCTAATAGAATATTATACTTGTATGCGATGCATGAATGTATTGGATGCTGTGTGGTGCATTATGATCATGTCCAGTCGGTGAGATTTATGTGGTGATCAAGAAGCAATTCATTGAAGGTTTTGGATCAGAGAAGATGACCTCAAGTCTAAGGCAAGTATTAGTGTGGACCATTCTTGTTGTCCTATTCACCAAATAAATAATTACATTTGCATGTGTCTTCCTTGTTAACCATAGTTATTTCGTAGTATTGTTACCCTGTTCCTTGTCACCTATGGGATTATGCATATGGTAATTGTTGCTAGTGCGCTTTTGGGAATCATGATCATGTAAACTTGATTAATTGATTATGCAATATGATTAAAAGATGCCTTTTTAGCAACTTGGAACTAGGGGATTCGAGCATAGTTTTGTGATGCTCAAAATCCTTCACCTTTGATAATGATCTGTAAGTATGACACCGGGATTGACAGTGCAACTATGAGGGCTACATGGCTCTGGTTTTAGTCAAGTATGGGTACTTTTTCAAGCTTGTTAGAGGTTACCGAAAGGCATGATGGGGCCTGCCGGCTCGGGTATAGTGCGGCTCCTGTTCGAGTGTGTTTAACCTGCGTGACCTTGTGCCACGAAGAAGGGGGCTCTACATCTGCTTGCCGGGTTCCTAGCGGCCCTAACTTGTTAGGCAAAGTATTTTGAAAGACTTCATAGTGAAACCCTGCTCACTCACCTTGGTAGTGTTATGGGAGTAATTAACCCGAGCAACTGGGAATCACGGCTCATAGTGAAAGTGCACAACCTCTGCAGAGTGTAAAACTGGTATACTAGCCGAGCTCACGGTCACGAGCGGCCTTGGACGTCTTATGGAGTAGTTATCTTTTGGGGTGATGCTTACTTGTTGCTAAATCTATTTATTGCTACTCATTAATTATGTTTACTATGATCATGAGAATGGGCTTATTCACTTGTTGCTATCCAATTGCATAAAAGATGCTTAATTAAAAGCAAACCGCTGTAAACCCGTGTCTATCCTGTTTGAGCCTCATAAACCCCATGTTATATTTGCTGAGTTCGACATGGACTCACTCTTGCTATTCCCCCACACCTCAGGAGAAGTTTAGGCTTGTGGTCAACCAGTCAGTTGTGTCCCTGTGGAGTTGGCGTCTACACGCGAAGATCGGAGAGTCTTTCCGCTGTTTTGCTACTTAAGGTTATATTCTAATTATACTACGTTATGTATTTGATCATTGTCTTTTGATATTACCTTGTATTTGTCGGCTTATGTGTGTGACTGATCTTGGGGCGCACATAAGGTTATGCATTCAATTTTATCCTTAAAATTAGGTGTGACAAAGTGGTATCAAAGCAATGCTGACTGTAGAATGCAAGCCTAGTTAGAAATTGACCATCTTTAGTTTTGTATCTTGCTATGGAATCCTTGTTCCAACACCCTTGATAATTTCTGGTATATTATACTCCTTGCCTTTCTCGTCTCCTCCTTGTTGCTATAAATCTATTGTGTCTTATCTACTCCTTGGTTTTTATGCTTTTACAATTATCTCTTATTTTATTCTTGTATAATATGAAGTAGTAGCCTTAGAGTTGAACCCTTGATAGAGATAGAACGATATTGTCGCAAAGTATTAGTGATTGTTGTGCCTTATTGAATTGTTTTTA
This sequence comes from Eremochloa ophiuroides, assembly GCA_038502445.1. Taxonomy (NCBI): domain Eukaryota; kingdom Viridiplantae; phylum Streptophyta; class Magnoliopsida; order Poales; family Poaceae; genus Eremochloa; species Eremochloa ophiuroides. The sequence continues at coordinate 71,125,159 of JAHLJS010000002.1, forward strand.
TGACATTGCTTGATTTGAATCTTTGTACTGATTGTAATGATCTTATGGAGTTGTCCATAATTTCATTTAGTTTATATGACTAAGGTATAAGGATTAATGGAATACATAGTTGGGTTTTCTTTCTCTCTTGTTCCTTTTATTCTGTCTTCTCAGAGCAACCTGTCTTCATCAGTTTATACCTCTATTTTTGGAAGAGCAAAAATCTTGGAAAAATTCTGGACATAAGTAGACTTCAAGATCGTTCTGTGAGCATAAGAATCACACTGATAGCTATTATGGTTTGGGAGTTATGAAAATCACAAGACGATGCAACTACGGTGTCTGAAATCTGAAATAGTTTCTGTTGTTCACTGTTTTCGACCATTATAACTACAGAATCTGGAAAAGTGTTCTACATCAAAGTTGTAGGAAATTTTAGCATCTTTCCAACGGTATGTGCTATGGCTTATTTGGAGTAACAGATCTGGAGTTACAACTGATTTACTGGGCTGTTGTTTTTCTGCTCGCGAATAACTTCAGATTACCTATTCTTACCTATGCTCATGGGTATTGTTGCAATGTTAGAAGTACATGATGGTAGTAATCAACCCACTCAGAAGAAGATGCAAGCTATCCTTGGTGCCCCAAGTTAATTTCTTTTAAGGGGGGTAGCCAAGCTAAAGAGTACCAAGATGAAGATTTCTGAGCTTCGGTGATTTTACTTGGAAGAATCAGATACCTCCATGTTTGGAGCGGACACTATCAAGGACAAGATTTAGAAATAACAATTCATGTATGAAGTTGAGAAATATTGCCTGATTGGACACAAGTGTAGTGTTTGGATGGAATATCAGAGTAGCGCAGCGGAAGCGTGATGGACCCATAAACATTGGAATCACTTGAGATATTATATGGAACATTAGATGTGTATCACATATGCGATTGGATGAGTTATTACTGACAAAGGATCTTACCATACTGGGTACCCATCAATGTATGGAAACATTATCTGGAGTATTTATATAGAGGTGGTGACAACAGGAAATGAGCATCAGAATTATTATCACAAAAGAGGAGGTACCCGAGAAAACAAAGAAGATTCAAGAACGGAGTATGAGAATCTCCTCAATCATCTAACCTTTATTCTTTTGATCTTCCTCTCACGAATCTTGGGACGAGATTCTTTTTAAGGGGGGTAGAATTGTAACACCCCAAATTTTGCTAATTTTGAAATAGAGGTAAATTGATTTGATTTTGTATTTTTGTGTTTATGAAAACATAGGAAAATTAAAATAATTATTAAGTTAAAATTCAACTAGGGTTTAGCAACATGTTTGTGCACTCATGCCCTTGCATATGATTTATTTTGATTGAGTGGTCTTTGACAAAACTAAAAATAATTCAAATTATTTTGTAAATGATTTTATGATGTGAATGAATAAAGTTTTAAGATGCGTTTAGTACAACGATCTTCTTTACGACATGTCTCCGTCTATTTCTCTAATCAAATCCCTTGGTTCCTAATTTTGGATTCTATATTTAGAGTATATCAGAACCTTTTCTTCAGCTCTAAATCACTCTTTTGTACTCATCATTCATCAACTTATCTCTAAAAACTTTCCGGAAATTTTTCTTGGTTTTTTCGGCCCTTTTTTCTATTTTCTTTGAGAAAAATCTAATTTTTAGATGCTCAAAAAATACCTTTTCATCAGCTCCAAATACTTTATTTCGGTTCATCATGTTCCAAAATGTCTCCAAGAATTTTCCCATAATTTTTGGAGCCCTTTGGGATATTTTTCGCAGACTAAATTCTAATTCTAAACTTTTCTAGAATTATTTTATTTATGATATTATTTTATTCCAAAAATAATAAAATCTCTAATTTTTCTGCAGCCCTCAAAGCCCATGTGCAATTATCCTAATGAACCTCTTTAGCCCATGCATCATTTACTAATAGGCTTTAATAATTAATTAGGCCCATTAGTAAAGGTGGAGGGTGTCACCTCAATTAGTACCATATTGCCAATTGATGTTGGGGTAAGGAGTTCTCCTCCCTATATATCGGCCAACACCTGGGGCAAATCACACCAAAACTACCTCAAGTAATGCCCCTAGTTTGGGAATCCGGTAGTAAATTGAATTTTCATCTTCCATCTATATCCTGCCGCGAGTCTTGTCTGCGGCGCCATCATCACGAGGTTCGTCTCATCATAGTATCTTTTCTTTGGTCAAATTCCATCTCTGTTTGATTGTTCCTGTCTGTTTATTTGTTTCATCCACCAAAGCTACGACCATCGTCTCGCTGCCGCTCAGGCCCGGTCTCCTCCCGTGGTGCTGATCGAGCACCTCTTCTGGCCGTGCGTCCCCTGCGCCCCTGTGCAGCCAACACAAAGCGGCAGCAAGCAGCACAATCGATCAGCAGCAGTGGCCAAGTCGCCCCTCCCCCCGGTGCTGGCCCTGTGGCCGAGACTGCCTCCGTGCCGTGTGTTGGCTGCCATAGCAAGGATGGCCGAGTGTCCTTCCTTCCCACACGAGCAGGCACGAAGTATACTGTAAGGTATAATATGCAGTTACTTATAAGTGTGCCATCGTTCGTATTTTTCTCCGTCGTTTCTCCGTTTTAATTCCGATTCGGGTGATTCAACTTGCGTTAGATTCGTATTTTCAAAATCTACGTATTAGTGATACTTTCAGATCTGTTTTCAACTTTTCAATTTCATGGCTAGATTTGATCTATTATTTCTATAAAGGCAAATCCTATTTAGTTGATAACTCGTACGTTTTAACTCCGAATTAGCCCGCTCAACTTGCGTTGGTTTTCAATTCGTGTAACCTACGCATTAGCGAGGTTGTTTAACATGTTTAGAGATTCTAAATTAAATATTATTTTAACAATCTATTAATCACTTGTTTTTCAAATAAAAAGCAAATCCTCTGGTAGTTGTATCTTTTCAACCGTAATTCCGATTAGCGTGATCTTCGCGTCTATGTGCTCGTAGCAGTTCGTAGATTCGTTTTCTAAACCTTTTTAACTTCTATTTTTCATTGATTGGTGTATTGTTCTAATAGAATATTATACTTGTATGTGATGCATGAATATATTGGATGCTGTGTGGTGCATTATGATCATGTCCAGTCGGTGAGATTTACGTGGTGATCAAGAAGCAATTCATTGAAGGTTTTGGATCAGAGAAGATGACCTCAAGTCTAAGGCAAGTATTAGTGTGGACCATCCTTGTTGTTCTATTCACCAAATAAATAATTACATTTGCATGTGTCTTCCTTGTTAACCATAGTTATTTCCTAGTATTGTTACCCTGTTCCTTGTCACCTATGGGATTATGCATATGGTAATTGTTGCTAGTGCGCTTTTGGGAATCATGATCATGTAAACTTGATTAATTGATTATGCAATATGATTAAAAGATGCCTTTTTAGCAACATGGAACCAGGGGATTCGAGCATAGTTTTGTGATGCTCAAAATCCTTCACCTTTGATAATGATCTGTAAGTATGACACCGGGATTGACAGTGCAACTATGAGGGCTACATGGCTCTGGTTTTAGTCAAGTATGGGTACTTTTTCTAGCTTGTTAGAGGTTACCGAAAGGCGTGATGGGGCCTGCCGACTCGGGTACAGTGCGGCTCCTGTCCGAGTGTGTATAACCTGCGTGACCTTGTGCCACGAAGAAGGGGGCTCTACATCTGCTTGCCGGGTTCCTAGCGGCCCTAACTTGTTAGGCAAAGTATTTTGAAAGACTTCATAGTGAAACCCTGCTCACTCACCTTGGTAGTGTTATGGGAGTAATTAACCCGAGCAACTGGGAATCACGGCTCATAGTGAAAGTGCACAACCTCTGCAGAGTGTAAAACTGGTATACTAGCCGAGCTCACGGTCACGAGCGGCCTTGGACGTCTTATGGAGTTGTTATCTTTTGGGGTGATGCTTACTTGTTGCTAAATCTATTTATTTCTACTCATTAATTATGTTTACTATGATCATGAGAATGGGCTTATTCACTTGTTGCTATCAAATTGCATAAAAGATGCTTAATTAAAAGCAAACCGCTGTAAACCCGTGTCTATCCTGTTTGAGCCTCATAAACCCCATGTTATATTTGCTGAGTTCGACATGGACTCACTCTTGCTATTCCCCCACACCTCAGGAGAAGTTTAGGCTTGTGGTCAACCAGTCAGTTGTGTCCCTGTGGAGTTGGCATCTACACGCAAAGATCGGAGAGTCTTTCCGCTGTTTTGCTACTTAAGGTTATATTCTAATTATACTACGTTATGTATTTGATCATTGTCTTTTAATATTACCTTGTATTTGTCGGCTTATGTGTGTGACTGATCCTGGGGCGCACATAAGGTTATGCATTCAATTTTATCCTTAAAATTGGGTGTGACATCCTTGCATAGCTCCACTTCTAATGATCGGAACAACTAGCACAAGCTTCACATTCAAACCTAGAAACAATACACCATACATTATAAAAATAAATTACAAAGGTTTTAAAAACCTATGGCTTGTTCTATAATCGTGTGAGCGCGAAAACTAAATAAAACAAGAACCACAATTAAAAGATGTGAGAGTTGAAAGGTATATGTGGCAAGGATTGAATTAGATGGGCAAGGTGGAATTTGGACTAGATCATATCTAACATAACGCAAAGGGTTGAATATGTATTATGGTGTGTGGTAGAGAAACTGGAATAGACAACATTGGAGAATAATATTGAATTGATATACATCATGTGGCATTCTCCTAGGGATATATGATAATTAGTGATATGATGTTCCCATCACTAAGATGGAGTGACATATCAAGGTTGATAGTAAGGATAGATGTTTATTTGTGGTGAGGATGCAGGTTAGGAGAGTTCATAAAGCATGACTTGAATAGGAAAACTGTGTTTATTGATCACAAGCTCATGGTTCTAACTCGACGATGTAAATGATGACAAAAATATAGAAAATATCCATGCAATATGTGAGGGCATGTCACATGAAGAGAGCATGTCGATCGGAGATGCACTTAGGAATAAACAAATTTGCAAGTTGGTGGTATGCTAATGGGCACCATTGGATGACATGGATTGAATAATGATAATATGATATGATATTGATAACAAGATTTATCGCTGGTTATAGGACATCACATGGCAAAGATGGTGGTGGTGGTTGGGATATGTAGATCATGTCAAGCGCATGGAGACCATGGATTTAAGGTGGGAAGAGAGGTTACACAAATGTCTTGTGTTCCGAATATTCCTTAGAAATATGAGGGAATGATTTTAGATAAGTGAATAGGTTACTTCAGAACATATCATGGCCAACAAATGCACCAAGATGGATGCTAGATCAAAGGACAACAAGATTATGGCGATTCGTGCATCGGTTGAGCGGAACCGGTGATAGACAGCGGTAAATATGATAGATTGCATGATTATATAGTAAAGACATGTAGTGATCAACTACTTGGGGTTGCAAGGAATATCATGGGACATATTGGGTCAAAAGTGTATGATGTTTCAACCATGGGTTTGATGGAGAACGAAATTGCAAGGTGGCACTACGTGGCTGTTGGCTTGGAAAGGGCAGCGACACGACAATGATTATAACTCAAGTGTCATCATTCATATGATCAAGAAAACTTGCTGGGATGTGTGTAGGTATATGAGACACAATATGGCTGAAGGGTTTGATCACTGGAGGGACGAATCAATGGGAACACGCATGCCAACTGGCATCAGCGTGGCTGCAAGGCAACAGGACAGCAAGCACAGGATAGGATCATATCTCTTTCATATTTAATCATATAACCATGATAATTTGCAGAGACATGTGAAACTATATGAAAGATACTCTATCCAAAGGATGCATCATTTTCTTCAGTGGATCAACGGGAACGCCATTGCCAAAAACAGGGTGTTTGCTGTTTGGACAGCAGGAGTGGTAAACAATTCGGTCTCTATATCTCGGCCATCAAGGATTGGATAGACAAACCAATTTGTGGGATCATGTGCAGGGATGTAATGAACAAGTTTATTAAAGGTCTTGGTGATTTGGACAGCGGATTAGCGGGGAACGCCAAAACCACTCAGAGATGCCAATCTGTCCAGACAGCAGGGACAGTGGCACGGTGATGACCATATCTCAGGTTTCTCAACTCCTATGAAGAAACCATTTTGCAGGGACGTGTTCAAGGATATGAACTACAATTTCACCAAAGGGTTTGATGATTTGATCAAAGGAACAGTGAGGAACGCCGTTTCTATAAACATCAGCGCTGCTGGCCGCCAGGACAGCAATACATACTATGGGTAAACGTCGCCAAGGATCAACCATACATCATCTATGGTACTTGATATTCAGAGAATACTATGAAAACATGATGGGGGACATGATTTAGGGTTCTCACCATGGGTATTGGTGGGGTGGAGCGGGGAAACTCATCAACGATTGCCGGTGATGACAACGCGGTTCAACGGTGCATCCTTCTCGCGATGCGGTTGATCGGGGCGACATCCATGGTGGTAGAAGCCACCACCACGTCATGGTGAGCAGGGAGGTTGATGGTGAACTCCTTCAAATCCTTGTTGGGTGCTTGGGAAGGAAATCAAGGTGTTTAGATGGGTTGCAATCGCCGAAACACTTCGTTTCTATGGACGGGATGGAGAGGAAATTTGGGGATTGGTTGGGGCAGCCATGGGGGAGAATGAGGAAGATCAGGGGCATCTCCCCTCTGTTCTTGACATGGGAACTGAAGGGAGAGGCGTGAGGGGGCTGTGGGGGAGTTATACTTGAAGGGGAAAGGGTGGGAGACCAAAGGGTTGGAAGGCAAAGGGTCTTGTCTTGATATTTTCTTGACTTGGTTGATATTTTTGTGCAAGATGGAGAGGACATCAGGTGGGTGACATGGGAGAGGTGAGAGGAAGAGGTAGAGGGCTGGTTGGACTCTATGTTGAACCACAAAAGAGGGGAGGGTGGTTGGGCTTTGACCCGCGGCGAAAGATAACTCAAAGTTTGAACTGGATTCGGTTCGAAGCGATGTCAGAGAACGGAATGAGTTGGGTTGACCCATTAGCAATAGAAATAAAGATGGGGAATATGGTTTACTAATGGGATAGATTTAGGTGCTTGTAAAAAAATAAGAATATAATACAAAATGGTAGTGTTGAGCTCGGCCGCTAAATTCTCAAAGACACGATTATGGTTTTCGGGAAATTTAGCGTTCCAAAACAGTGAGACCAAGGCCGTATAGTTTTCAAAGATGGTTCAAAAATATGTTTGGCTTTGATAAAGAGGAGAGTGAGTGGAGGAGAAAGATCCATGTGTATGTTTCCCAAGGTCAGGAAACGAGAAGAAAGTTGGAATTGAGATTAACATGGGTACACAACATGTGATTGTTTTGACTTAAACAAAGTGATGGTAGGATTGTGTGAGAAAGAAGAGATACAATGATTGGTCATCTAGCATAGGTTTAAATGATTTGGAGAAGACTCAAATAAAAAGGATTAGGAGCTCAAATATAATGAGGAGAAATAAAATAAGTTAGGATGTGAATAGTTAGAGTTTTAGAGAACATGAGCTCGGGTGTTTGGCAAGATAAAAGTTTGGAGATCCATCAAGGTTTTTTTTTCTTGAATAAGGATCAAGGTGTATGGCTTCCAAGGATTTGATCATGAATGGGAACATGATCAAAGATCTTGAGAATTTTGATTCCAATAAAACCCTATGCGCTTTTGAAAACTTTTAAAATCATTTTTCATACAAAACACTATGCAGAGGCATGAATGCAACAAACCATTAAATTATTCATAAAATTTTTTTAGAAACTCATATTTTCCAATATCTAAATTGTAAATAACTTAGCTAAGTTGGAATTTTTAGAAAATGGTAAAAATCTTTTGTTTCGTTTTTAATGTTTTCTAGTCACATCCCAAAATAAGAATTTTGGGGTGTGACATGTAAGAGCGACTATCCTTAGCGGGAGACGACTAGGAAGTTCCGACTACGGTCCTACACTCTAACCCGAACGTGGTGGAATACGTCGGCCGTCAAGGCTGTCACCACCTGGGACTACCACAACTATATGTAGGGCTAGGTGCAATTCCAGGTAATCGCAAGACTAAACACCACGTCTAATCTATTAATTACTACTCTAGCGTTGCAAAGACTAGAGCACTTGATGCAAAGCGGGAAACTAATAAATAACCTAAAAGTAAATACTGAAAGTAAATAAAGAACTCAAGAATTAAGAATTGAAGAACCTGGAGATTGCTGAAAGACGAACCAGATACTGCAAAAGTACAATGTTGAGGAAGATCCGACAGGCCCGGCTCCTCCTTCGCTCTCTCCTCTTCTCTCTCCCTCTTCTAAATTACAACTAGAAGAACTAGAACTAGAACTAGATGGACTAGAACTAGGTCAACTAGAGGGACCCTACTAGCCCTAATTTATGTAGAGAATATGAAGCACCGGGATGTAGAATGCCTTCTGGAGGGGGCCTGGGCGTCCTTATATAGGCCGAGGTGGAGTAGGGGACAAGGAACCACCACGTCATCGATCCGCGTCTCAAATTATATGCACCGTCGGATCAAACCGACCTTAGATCGACGTCGGGATACTTTGCTTAGGTGCCAAGGTAGCGTGGGAGGAAGTTTCTAGAAGCCGGAGGCGAGACAGCGCAGTGGAGGGCCGCCTGGCCCCACCCTAGGGCCGGCCGGCGCTGCCCTGGGCCCAAACGGGCTTCGCTTCACCGACGTGTCTTCTTCAGTCTCCCGCAGTCCAATGGTGTATGTTGGGTCGCAGATTTTCGAGTCCGAACTCCGAATATACCAAATGATAGGTCCGTTTCGATCATCTCGATGAGGCCATCGCAATGGTGTAGTCCAATTCCTTATTTGAGATACTTTTATTGATGGAAAATTAAATATACCTGCAAAACATCAGGGGAAAACAAAACTCGTGGAACTCGTTAGTCTTAAACCCTACAATTATTGTTTATAATTTATTTTAGGTCTTTTCATGCAATAGTTGATGGTTATATTTAGTGTTTAACAACCGTCAACACTACCATGAATCAGTTATTATAGAAGCCTAGTAATAGAGAAGTATTTAGGAACCTTGAACTCTCCCATTGTCCTCTCACTTTAGCTATCTACTCTTTTATCATAGAATTCTCCTGTGTGTCTATGTCATTTAAGCATAGCTCCTATAATTTATCGTTTACCCCTACTATAGTCTAGTTGGTGTACTAAGTTAGTAGACACATGATGGTCAACTATCAAACTTCTTTAATCATTGTTTCCCTGTGGTAAAATATAAATAACGATACCTGAAATACTCCCGGTAAAATGCTACAATGGTATTCTGTGCGCTTGCGGAATCTTTCATATTCTATTTGCACTTAATAAATACCAATAGATAGCCTCTGGAAAGCTGTGACATTGTTGGTATAAATTAACTGCACTCTATTAAATATAATTATTATCAAGGTATCCGCAAGTGCACAGATATAATACCGATGTAGCACTTCACCAGAATATCCTGGTTTTAATATCGAACCTAAAGGAACAGTAGATGATACTGACTAAGTCTATTGATTCTTAACCCAATGGCACAATCAATCTAGAGAATATCAAGAATGAGGAAATAGCTAATGACTATCTAGTTCCAACAACCGGTAAGCTTTGAATAATAGCGTTCTAACTGGGCAGTGAAATGAATAAGAGCAGAAATCAGAGTTGCCTCCTACCGAACACTTATACACCTATCGATCCTATCAACGGGAAGTGGACTACAGAGGAATCAACGTAGCTATCACCTACGCGAACTACCACTATCCAACCAATCAGGGGACATTCACAAGTAATTATAGCCCAGACACCACGTCTACGCTACAAACTACTACCTCAATCTAGGAGCTACCAAGATCAAAACACTCGAAATGAGATGCAAACTTAAGAACGAATAAGAACAAATGCTTACTTGAATTAGAATGTTGAATACAAAAGTACCTCAGAACGTAGCTCTGAGCGAGGGAGCCGAATCCAGACGAATACAACTACGAAGAGGCTCCAACAGGCCAGGACTCCTCTGAATCTCTACTCATCTACTCTATCTCTCTAATCTCTCTCTTGATTGCTAGCCTAGATCTAATGGATATCTATCTAATGCTTCAGGCTCTTCAGCTCTTGATCTGGCTCTCTCCAGGGGGTCTGGCCCTCTATTTATAGTCCGGTGGGATGCACGTGCGCCGTAGGATCAAACTGACTTAACCAAGGGCCGAGATGACTCTATAAAGGTGGTGGAAGAAGACTCTAGAAGGCGGGAGGCGAAACCCTAGGGGGCCGCCGCCTGGCCCCCTTAGGGCCGGCCGGCCCCACCACCTGCCAGGTGGGGCCCCGGTTGCTTCGGGTGCCTTCTACACTCTTCCAGTGTCCTGATGACTATGTTTCCTTTGCGGTCAAGTTTAGTTTCTTTTATGCACTTTAATCTCTCTTTTATGCTTTTCTGGAATAATCCTTAGAAATTATACAATTCACCAAAACTCGTGGAATTTATTAGTAATAACCCTATTCTACTAGTTATTCATATATAATGCAGGGATAATTGATAATAAAAATTAGACGTTAACAAGTGTCAACAATTACCCCCACACTTAGGCTTTTACTCGTCCTGAGAAAAAGGTTAGTTTTAAGATATAAAATTTTTAGAGAGAATAGAACATTTAAAACATAACTTGAGAATATATTATATAAAACTAGTCTAGTCATGCATGTACTGTGGAATTCAAAGTGTCAAACATGAATCTTTGAGTAGTTGAAGAGCAGAACAGCTTGAAACAGATCACTCTCTTCTTTTAGTTAAGTCAATTGGAGGGTAAGTTAATTTTGCAAATAAAACTCAGCTTTACCTTCTCTTTTTGTAGTACTCTCGAATCAGTGATATAGATGGTATTTTTGTATCCTTACCGAGGCATTAATGAAATTGCCTTCTTATCCTATTTCTAAAAAGCTTATGAGGATCTCAGGTAGGTATAAATGTGAAAATATACTTGCATTGTATTTATTGTAAAGCCAAACATTGAATCCACAGAGAAATGAGGCATATAATCGAATCAAGCTTTATTTGCTGGAATATGGTGGAACCTAATTCTACCTTGCTCCTTGAGAAAAATCAATCTCTCTCTAGACCATCTCCAGAAAGTATGAGCCATCTTCTTTCTTTCTTTTTCTCTCTTTTTTTTCAAGGGAGGTGAGCATCTGAGTACCCATTGTTTTAATTCCTTTGGACACTTGTCCATTTTTTTATACTCCTTTTTTTTCTTTTGCATGACTCATACTTCTTTTGGATTTAATAACCGAGAGATTTTAGCGAAACATGGAGCAATTATTGGGTAGTTACACTATATGATTATTTTTGGTGTTTTCTCCCAGTGTGAAAGAGAAACATTTTTAATGGAATAACTCGCTATTACTCTGGATTAGAGTAATGCTTATGTGGAAGTGGCACTTGATTCGAAAATATGACAAATTTCTTCAAAGGGTTGCAATGGTTGACCAAACTCAACACAAAGACAAGTACTATATGTAGCAAGTTTCTATCCTACATATGGCTCTGGTAGGACATTATTTTTACCACAAAGGAGAGGTATAACTAATTATTTATAATTTTCGGAATAAAACCTCCAAAGGCAAAACATCAGGAATTGAATTCTCATTATTTTACTATCTCATGTTCCACAACGACTTAAGCAATCATGTGATCCCTATAAATAGTTTCCAACAGTAACATGACTCCTAGAAAAATGTTATATAATTTATTCTTAAGCTATGAATTAAACAGTCTCTCTAAAAAATAATTGTAACATGTGAATTTTAATTCGGATCTAAACGGAAACCGAAATATATGCAATTATACTGTATTCAACTCAAACCTGACCGTGGCCGAGGCGCGGAAGCAGAGGAGGCAGGGAGGCGCCGGCCAGCCCAGGTAGGGCGCCAGGTGGCGTGCCTCTGTGGCCCCACGGGGTCCACTCCGGTGCGCATGGTCCTAGTTCGATTGTCTTCCGAATTACGTGATTTTTCCGAACGAATTGATTTTCATAATCGCGATGTGCTTCCCCCACACTTGTTTTCCTGCATACTTTCCTGCGCAACACGTGGAGACAACATGCGTACCAAAAAATATAGAGAGTAGAGTATATTAAAACATTAATAGTGAGAATAAGGCACTTTATTCATTAACGATAATAGATAACTCTGACAACAGACTGAGCTAACGACTGCCCTAGCTCATTAGGCTTTGTCGAACCTAACACACTTAATAATATAATCAAATCTAACACACTTGTACCTTATTACATAGATAATTAGGGCAAATTAAGGCTACCCTTTCCTAGCGAGATCCCTGATCTTATTCTTATGGTCCTCAATCTCTTCTTTAAATTTATCATTATCACGCTTGAGACTGCGGATTAAATTGACATTGATTTCTATCTGCTTAGTCATGTCATTCATCAGATTCATAATAGATTTTGAATTGGTGTTTTAAGTCAACTCTAGGGTTTAATTTGATTTCTATTTAATTTTTATTTTTGATTTTGATTAAGGACTTAATTACACAATCAATACTAGCTGAAATCAAACCACTCTAGGAGCCCTAAGCACAATCATATGCAGATGCTTAAATTTAAATATGATGACATGGCAGGTTAATTAAGCTGTAATATCAGGGGTATTACACTTAGGAACTTTCTCTAGTGCTGATGATGATGCAGCACTCTATCTCTTAGGCGGAGGTGGTACAAAATCGGTGTAGTGAACTTGGCCTGGACGTGCACGAACTCCTTGGATGGCAGGGCGAGCAGTGGTGTATTTCGCACATACCAGCGTCCCGTTCTTGTCGGTCTTGACCGACAGGAGTCATTCATTGTCTCTAGGTGGAAGAAGCGGGGTGCCTCGGGGAATAGCGATCTGCCTTCCCTGGTACCGTCTTCTAGTAGCAGCCTTGCGGGTGGTGATGGTAGAGCGGGCTGAGCTTGCGCGAAGTAGACTTGCTCGTATTGCTGCGGCACCGTAGCGAGGTGCTTCGGTGGCACAACAGCGAGAGGCTTCGGCTGCGCGAGGACGATGGCCTTCGAGTTGTCACTTGGGATCTTGTCGAAGTCAGCGCCGCCGATCTCCTTGTCCGCCATTGCTACTAGATCTAAACTTGAGAATTTTTCTGGAGGAGAGAGGAGGTTGTAGATGGGATGCAATATGAGGGCGGTACAGGTTCATATTTATATGGGTTTTTAGGAGACAGGATAAGGTCAAATCTAAGTTCTATAGGATTCGTACGAAAGAATATCCGCATGCGTCGGGATTTTACGTGAATGTGTTTAGGAAGGGCGTAGAAAGGAAAGGAAGCAAGACACAGGACGACAGGGGACAGGGGGGCGCCGCCTGGCCCCACTAGGGCACCGGCCGGCCCCACTAGGCAGCCTCTCGAGGTGGCCGTGCTCGTGGTGCCTCCAGACTCTAATAACTTCCTGTTGGTTGCGGTGCGCGATAGATTTTCGTAACGGACAATGACGGGACTAAAAAGTTGGTAACTAGACAAAGTCCAGCCCGTCAACAACTTCTGAATTAAATGGTTCTAAAAATAATTTAAGTTGGTGACCATTTACCTTGAATAACATACCTTCGTGTGATTGTAGAGTTACCGCTCCATGTGGCGATGCGGTCACAACCGTAAATGGTCCTTCCCATTTGCTTCGTAGCTTTCCAAGCCCGAATAATTTAAACCTGAAATTAAAAAGTAATACCTTATCTCCTGGTGCAAACTCCTTCTTCTTGATTCTCCTGTCATGCCATCTTTTTGTTCTTTCTTTATAGATCTTTGAACTGTGATAAACCTTTTCTCTCCATTCTTCTAATTCTGATAGTTGCATCTTTCTCTTTTCTCCAGCGGCTTCAAAGTCCATGTTCCATCTCTTAATAGCCCAGTGAGCTTTATGCTCTAACTCCACTGGTAAATGACAAGTCTTACCATATACTAAATGGTAACGTGACATGCCCAAAGGTGCCTTGTATGCGGTCCGATATGCCCAAAGTGCTTCGGGTAATCGGTCCTTCCATGCAGTACCCATCTCATTTACTATTTTCTGTAGAATATTCTTGATTTGTTTGTTTGATGTTTCTGCCTGGCCACATGTCTAAGGATGGTATGGTGTAGCAACATTATGACGGATGCCATGAGCTTGCAAGTATGAGTGAAACTTTTTATCAGTGAGGTGTCCCTTCGTCACTAATGACCATCCTTGGTGTTCCAAATCTTGGAAATATAATCGCTTCGAACATCTTCTTTGAATATTTGAAATCAGCATTCATGCATGGCATAACTTCTACCCACTTGGATACATAGTCAACTACCACCAGAATGTACTCATAGTTTCTTGATTTCACAAATGATCCCATGTAATCAATTCCCCAGACATCAAAGAGCTCGATCTGGAGATTGTTGGTGAGTGGCATAGCATCTCTTGCATTGATATTTTCGTGCCTCTGACACGATCCACATCTCCGGACAAAATCTTTGGTGTCTTTATACATAGTTGTCCAAAAGAACCCACTCTGCAAGATCATAGCATGAGTGCGGAATGCAACATAATGACCTCCATATGGTGATGCATGGCATTTCTGAATGATCTGCATGCCCTCTTCTACTGGTACACATCTTCTAAGTAACCCATCTGAGCAAATTCTGAAGAGGTATGGCGGATCCCATATGTGGAGACGACTTTCATAAATGAGCTTCATTTTATTCTCCCCTGGCGGTACATAACCTGCAACCATAAAGTTGACAATATTCGCGTACCAAGGGTCTGACTTGGTCACTTTAAACAACATGTCATCTCTTAATGAGTCATTAATAGGTAATTCCTGAGGTTTCTCAGAGTGTATTCTAGACAAGTGATCAGCAACTGGATTTTCTATTCCTCTTCTATCTTTAATTTCTAAGTTGAATTCTTGAAGTAACAAAATCCATCTTATCAAACGAGGTTTAGCATCTTTCTTAGTGAGCAGATATTTTAAAGTAGCATGATCAGAATAGACAATTACTTTTGCTCCTACTAAGTAAGATCTGAATTTATCAATAGCAAAAACGACAGCCAGGAGTTCTTTTTCAGTTGTTGCATAATTTAATTGTGCTCCTCTCATAGTTTTACTAGCATAAGCAATTACATGATGCTTCTTATCCTTTGTTTGTCCTAATACTGCCCCTACAGCATAATCACTAGCATCACACATAATTTCAAAAGGTAAAGACCAATCAGGGGGTTGAATGATTGGTGCTAATGTAAGTGCTTCTTTAAGAATATTAAAAGATTTTAAACATGCATCATCAAATTCAAAAGGAACATCCTTACCTAACAAGTTAGTCAGTAGGTCTAGCAATATGTAAAAAATCTTTTATAAATCTAAGATAAAACCACAATGACCAAGAAAACTTCGGATTCCTTTTATGTTAACAGTGGATGTAGCTGTTCAATTACTTCAATTTTTGCCTTGTCTACCTCTATACCTCTTTCAGACATTAAATGTCCTAGCACTATTTCTTCTCTAACCATGAAATGACATTTTTCCCAATTAAGGACTAAGTGCTTTTCTACACATCTTTGCAAAACTTATCTAGATTCTCTAGACAATCATCAAAAGTTTTTCCATAAACCGAAAAATCATCCATAAAAACTTCCATGATTTCTTCTATCATTTCAGAAAATATAGACTTCATACATCTTTAAAAAGAAGCAGGTGCATTACATAATCCAAAAGACATTCTATGATAAGCATAAGTTCCATAAGGACATGTAAAAGTGGTTTGGCTTTGATCATCAGGGTGGATAGGAATTTGGTGATATCTAGAATAACCATCAAGGAAATAAAAGAAAGAATTATTTGCTAAACGCTCTAACATCTCATCAATGAAGGGCAGTGGAAAATGATCTTTCTTTGTTGCTTTGTTAAGTTTTCTATAATCTATGCACATTCGCCATCGAGTGACAGTTCTCTAGGGTATTAATTTATTTTTGTCATTTTGAACTACGGTCACTCCACCCTTTTTAGGTACAACTTGAACAGGGCTTACCCACTCACTATGCGGCACAGGATAAATAATCCCTGCATGCAAAAAGTTTTAAGACCTCTTTCTTAACAACTTCCCTCATCACATTTTGAAGCCTACGTTGGGGCTCTCCAGAAGGTGTAATTTCTAGGTTGGTTGGAATACGATGGGTGCATAAAATAGGACTAATCCTTTTAAGGTCTTGGAGTGAATAACCAAAAGCAGCACAATGTTTTTCTAAAATAGTTATTAACCTAAAAGACTCTTCATCAGAAAGTTTATCACTTATAATCACCGGAGAATTTTGATCATCATTCAGAAAAACATACTTAAGACCAGAAGGTAGTTGTTTAAGCTCAATAGAAGGCCTAGGTGGCTCTAGTAACTCATCCAGAGATTAAGGATCAATAGGATCCTCCTCCTCTTCATTAATGAAGAACTGAGTATCATCTTCTAAATTAGGTTCAATAAATTCCTCAAATGACACAGCCTTAATCTCTTCTATTGGATCTATCTCAGGAAGTGGCTCTGCCTTAGCTTTTAATGCGTGTGTTATAGACATAGAGAGATTAAATCCCTTCCCAAGTTTAATATCTAAATTGGCCCGAACAACCTTCTCGCAAAAGTTTTCCTATTGAAAACCCAATCATTACATCAAAATCCCAAACATCAAAGATATAAAAATTTAGCAAAATTCAGAATTTATTTATCACAATAGGAAGCGAACATAAAACACCTGAACTAGGAATAATATGTCCTGAACGACTTTTCAATAATTTATTTGTAGGAATTAATGGCATATCTTTCAAGAATTTTTCAGCAAATATAAGAGACATAATATTGACACCTATTACTGGGTTATAAAAGGAATCAAAAGGATATGCATCAATTTAACATTTAATAGTAACGGCAGGAGAATTTAAACAAATTATATCATTTGAAAGTTCAGATTTTATCAACCACTCATTACTCATAACAAAAATCAATTCTTTAGTTATTTCTCTAAGGAATTTTAAATCAGCAGGATATGAAATATTGAAATTTTTAAAATTCAGAGATTCTTGGGGTTTCATAATTTTATGACAGCGTGAGGTATTTCCATAATCATCAAAAAGTTCATCCTCAAATTCAAGCATAAAATCAGAAATTGGAGTTATCTCCTTCTCATTAGATAGTTTAGGTTCTAAAAGTTGAGATGAATCAGACAAAAGTTTAGATTCAAGTAACAAAGATTCATCCTCTAACAATTCTTCTTTTTCTTCAGGAAGATCATTTAAGATATTAGTAAGAATAGTTTTAGCATGAGTAGCGGTAATATTCATAAATGCTCCACCTGCGGCCAAATTAAGGTATTCTTTATTTTTATCATTGAGGCCTAAAAAGAAATGTTGTAAAAGCATAGATTCTGGCAAAGCAGGATTAGGTCCAGAATTTATAAATCCATCAAAGCGCTCCGAAGCCTTGCCTAATGATTCGTTATCTAATTGTTTAAATCCTATAATTTCAAAACGAAGTTTAGCGACTTTCTCGATAGGGAAAAATTTAAGACAGAAATTAGCACGCAAAACTTCCCAATCTCCTTGACTACTCCCAACATGGCGATTATACCATCTCTTTGCTTTTCCCATTAATGAAAATAAAAAGAGTTTCCATCTTAAAGTTTCATCTGTCATGCCCTTAATGTGCAAACACGCACATGTATACTCAAAATCAGTTAAATGGGAATAGCGGTTTTTGCTAGAACTACCAGAAAAAATGTGCTCCTAAACTAACTTAATTAATGCCGGGCGTAACTCATAGCCAGATGATGTAATAGGTTTAGATGATTCCTTTGGATAGAGATACAATCCCGATGGTGCCCCGTATTGATATAAAAGTTGGGACGTGGGTTCCATATTTAAAGACGTAAAAGATAAAAGATAAAAGTGTATTACAAGATTAAGATAAACTATAGTCAAAATTAGCAAATCATTTCCCGGCAACAGCGCCAGAAATGCTAGTTGGTATAAATTAACTGCATTCTATTAAATATAATTATTATCAAGGTATCCGAAAGCGCACAGATATAATACCAATGTAGCACTTCACCAGACAATCCCGGTTTTAATATCAAACCCAAAGGAACATTAGGTGATACTGACTAAGTCTATTGATTCTTAATCCAATGGCACAATCAATCCAGAGAATATCAAGAATGAGAAAATAGCTAATGACTATCTAATTCCAACAACCGGTAAGCTTTAAAAAATATCGTTCTAACTGGGCAGTGAAATGAATAAGAGCAGAAACCAGAGTTCCCTCCTACCAAACACTTATATACCTATCGATCCTATCAATGGGAAGTGGACTACAGAGGAATCAACGTAGTTGTCATCTACGCGAACTACCACTATCCGGCCAATCATGGGACATTCACAAGTAATTATAGCCCAGACACCACGTCTACACTACAAACTACTACCTCAATCTAGGAGCTACCAAGATCAAAGCACTCGATATGAGTTGCAAACTTAAGAACGAATAAGAACAAATGCTTACTTGATTCAGAATGTTGAATACAAAAGTATCTCAGAACGCAGCTCCGGGCGAGGGAGCCGAATCCAGATGAATACAGCTACGAAGAGGCTCCGACAGGCCGGGACTCCTCCGAATCTCTACTCATCTACTCTATCTCTCTAATCTCTTTCTTGATTGCTAGCCTAGATCTAATGGATATCTATCTAATGCTTCAGGCTCTTCAGCTCTTGATCTGGCTCTCTCTCCAGGGGGGTCTGGCCTTCTATTTATAGCCCGGTGGGATGCACGTGCGCCATAGGATCAAACTGGCTTAACCAAGGGCCGAGATGACTCTATAAAGGCGGTGAAAGAAGACTCCAGAAGGCGGGAGGCGGGCGCCGCCCGGCCCCCCTAGGGCCAGCCGGCCCCACCACCTGCCAGGTGGGGCCCCGGTTGCTTCGGGTGCCTTCTACACTCTTCCAGGGTCCTGATGACGATGTTGCCTTTGCGGTCAAGTTTCGTATCTTTTATGCACTTTAATCCCTCTTTTATGCTTTTCTAGAATAATCCCTGGAAATTATACAATTCACCAAAACTCATGGAAATTATTAGTAATAACCCTATTCTACTAGTTATTCATGTATAATGCAAGGATAATTGATAATAAAAATTAGACGTTAACAAGTGTCAACAGACATCCTATGGAAATAGGAATGACAGGTCTTCCAGGGTCTTCCATCTTCTCAGGTAGTGAGTGATCAATCCACCGTATATCTGCAGGCTCAATATGGTATTGGATTGCATTGTGAATATCAACAAGGTTAGCAGTTTCCAAATCTTCTGGCTGGCCCAGAATCTTACCTTTCTCAAATGGAGGGACAGCAGCAGCTAGCTGGGCTAATTGTGATTCTAACATTTTATTAAAGCCGTGCTGATTCTTTTTAGCAGAAGCAAAGGTATCCATTCTAGTATTAATTTTTTCTAAAGCTTTATCATTAGAGGCTACCTTTCTAGACATTTGATCCAACGATTTAGATTGACCAGCAACTAAATCTCTTAAAGGTGGAAGATTGTAATTATTGTAATTATTATCTTGGTTGTTACCTTAGTAATTACCTTGTCAAGGTTGCTGATTCCATCCTTGGTTTGGCTGGTTCCATCCTTGGTTTTGCTGAAGACGATAGTAGGTGTTGTTGTGGATGAAGTTCACATCCTCTTGTAGCGTAGGGCAGTTAACAGCTGAATGCTCGTAATCTCCACATTCTTCACAGGTCATGCGAGAATCATTAATATGCATGACTTCCTTTTTCTCTATATCGAGCTTCTTCATGATGATGTCTAGTTTGGCAGTGACCATGTCAGTCTCCTCGAGATGATGGATGCCTCCTCCTCTCTTGCGAGGTTGAGTACGTTCTTCATTACAGCTCGGATTTGAGGCCATCTTCTCCACAAGTGCTTTAGCTTCTGGAAGCTTAAGTGATAGGAAAGCTCCTCCAGCTGCAGCATCTATAGACTCACGGGTGCTAGAGATAAGCCCGTGGTAGAAGGTCTGCATCAGTAGCCAATCCTCTATCCCATGATGAGGACAGTCTTCAATATAATCTTGAAATCTCTCCCATGCTTCAGTGAATGATTCATCGTGTTGCTGTTGAAAGCTTGAAATTTTCCCACGCAGAGCATTCATCTTGCCTATAAGAAAGAACTTTGCCAGGAAAGCAGTTGAGCATCGGTCCCATGTAGTGTTCATCTCTTTGTTGGAGTAGAACCATTGCTTAGCTTTCCCCAAAAGTGAAAATAGGAAAAGACAAAGTAAATTAGCATCTCTTGGTACTCGTCTGATCGTGGAGGTGCTGCAGATCTCTAGAAAGTGTTGTAAGTGTGCACTTACATCTTCATGAGCTTTTCCACAAAATTGACTGGCTTGAACCATAGGTGATAAGAGCAGGTTTGAGCTCAAATCCATTCTCCCCAATGTTGACTGCTGGTCCAGTCCGGATATTTTCTGTTGTTGGGGCAGAGAACTCGCGCAATGTCTTCTCAGCCATGTCTTCAAACATAGAAACTAAATCTTCTCCTAAGTGTTCTTCTTGCAATGTTAGAGCTGGCTCCTCTGATGATGTAGCTTGAGCAGCGATGGGTGTTCTTGATGGTAACTTGAAATTGTCCCTCACCTCTACAAACTTCTTTCTTCTAAGGAGTTTCTCTGGATCGTCAGTGAAGTTGTTTGGAAGAGAAAAACCATTCATTCATCACCCTGCATAAGATAAGCAAATGATAAAAATAAGGGTGTGCCTGTTTGAGTTAGAGATCAATCGGTAATACAATCTTATCCATTATGCATATATGTTATCAATATTTCCTAAGTTTAATGTGCCTTCCCCGGCAATGGCGCCAAAAATGCTTGTTGACATCTACTAATGTCGCCAAATATAACTATATAACCTTTAATGCTAGAGACGAGATTAGAAGATGTATGGTAATTAATTAACTGGTCATTAGCAACTAGCCACTTATCTATTACCAACATTCTTAGGCATGAACTAGGTTGTCATCCCTAATTATATATGCTAAAAATAAATAAAGGTTTCATATATTATTCAATGTGACTAGGCAGAAATATATAAATATAAACTAAGAACAATTCTGCAAGCGGATATATAATTATACTATTGTAGCATTTTACCTAGAGTCTACCAGGTTGTTGGTTTATATTTATACCACTGGGAAGGACTGGATAAACTTTAATCTATTATATTGATAACAATTATATGCAATGAATAAGTGATGTTACCGATGTCATTTACTCTACTCATAACAGGTAGAGGTCACAAGATAATAATAAGGATAAATACAGGTGATAAATATGATCAAGCATCATTAATAAAGATAAACATCAGAACACTTTCTAGTCATAGTAATAGCTAGCCAATGGATAAACTAAGGAATTAATATCTAAGGTAATTCTATAACTACATCAATGAATAACTCTAATTAGTGCAATTACATCTAGCAATCATTGTTAGATTAGTCCTATATCATGATCACATGTAAAGGGCATCATCTAGGAAGGATGTGGAACAGAGTCATCACCCAACTTCGCGACCATGCCTGCTTGCCTACATACGGGGGGTGGACTACAGAGAAATCAATGCAGCTGTCACCTACGCGAACTACCACACGACCCGGCACATCAGGGTGCACTCGCAGATAAACAAAATATCTAAACACCACGTCTACATATTGTTCATCATCTACCCATCGATCGTATGGATAAACGCTATATGAGCAATTACATGAATTCAATAAGATCAAACCAACTATGCTAGACATATAATTAAAGTAGACAAAGACTACTGTAATCAAGAACATATGAACTATTAAGAATAATGTTTCCCTAATCATAATGAAGAATACTATAAGAGAGAGGGAACTAGAACTATACCAAACTCTGCGCTCCAGACAGTCGCCGGGGCTCCAGATCCCGCCGAAGAACTAGAACTCCTCTACTTCTAATCTAACTAAGCTAGAACTATGAACTAGATGGCTCTTGATGAACTAGAACCCTCTCGATGGCTTGAACAAAGACTTGATGCCTTGGATGAATGATTTATTGATGTCTCCAGGGGGGTCTGCCGATTTATTTATAGCCCGGTGGGATGAACGTGCGTCGTAGGATCAAACTGATTTAACCAAGGGCCGAGATGACTCCTCAAAGGTGGTGCAAGAAGACTCTAGAAGGTGGAGGACAAACCCTAGGATGGAGGCGCCGCCCAGCCCCCTGGGGCCGGCCGGCCCCACCTGGCAGGTGGTGAGGCCCCGTTTGCTTCAGGTGTATTACAGAGTCTTCTAGTGTTCCGATGACGGTGTTTCCTTTGTGGTTACGTTTTGTGTCTTTTATGCACTTTAATCCTTCTTTTATGGTTTTCTGGAATATTCCCTGGAAAATACAGAGTATGCAAAACTCGTGGAAATTGTCAGTTAAAATCCTAGATTAGTGTGTTTTCATGTATCCTTTTGTGTCTAAAGTTCTAATAAAAGTTGACGTTATCCACCGTCAACACTTATTTCTTAGGATCAGCTTACCCATGTGCAAGTGTCGTTCACATGGAACCTTTCTCCTCTTCGGCCTTAAAAGTTCTCATTTGAATATTTGCTACTACCACCAAGTTCTGCACCGACGGCCACTACACTCGGGCGACCGCCGTGCCCTCCTACTCATCGGGGCACGGCGCTCGCCCAGATGGCCGGATGTGGGTCACGCGCTTCAGCACCATCCATTTTCGGGGCTAGTTGATTCAGCAGGTGTGTTGTTACACACTCCTTAGCAGATTTCAACTTCCATGACCACTATCCTGCTGTCTTAATCGACCAACACCCTTTGTGGGTTCTAGGTTAGCGTGTAGTTTAGCACTGTAACCCAGCTTCCGGTTCATCCCGCGTCGCCAGTTCTGCTTTCCAAAAATGGCCCACTTGGAGCTCCCGATTGTGTGGCAAGGCTCACCGGAGCAGCCGTGCCATCCTACGTATTTAAAGTTTGAGAATAGGTAAAGGGCATTGCGCCCCCGATGACTCTAATCATTGGCTTCACCTGATAGAACTCGCAGTGGGCTCTAGCTATCCTGAGGGAAACTTTGGAGGGAACCAGCTACTAGATAGTTCGATTAGTCTTTCAACCCTATACCCAAGTCAGACGAACGATTTGCACGTTAGTATCGCTTCGAGCCTCCACTAGAGTTGCCTCTGGCTTCGCCCCGCTCAGGCATAGTTCACCATCTTTTGGATCCCGAACAGCCTACTCCAACTTGAATCCTTCACAGAAAACCAAGGTCGGCTAGCGGTGCAGCCCGCGAGGGTGTCCTGCTACTCAGCTTCCTTGCGCATCCCAAGTTTCAGAACCCATCGACTCGCACGCATGTCAGACTCCTTAGTCTGTGTTTCAAGACAGGTCGGTTGGGGAGCTCACAGGCCGTTGCGTCGCTGCACCAAGAGGGGCGCGCCTTGCGGCGCGCGGAGACCAGCCGCGCCTAGGGCCACCGGGATTAGGCCGCCAGCGCGGCTGACAACGGTCCACACCCCGAGCCGATCGGCGGACCAGCAGGAGCCATACTGCATACGACCAGGGAGCATCGCCAGCCCCCATCCGCTTCCCTCCCGGTAATTTCAAGCATACTTTGACTCTCTTTTCAAAGTCCTTTTCATATTTCCCTCGCGGTACTTGTTCGCTATCGGTCTATCGCTTGTATTTATCCTTGGACAGGGTTTACCGCCCGATTTGGGCTGCATTCCCAAACAACTTGACTCGTCGACGGCGCCTCGTGATGCGACAGGGTCCGAGCCAAACGGGGCTCTCACCCTCCTAGGCGTCCCTTTCCAGGGAACTTGGGCCCAGTCAGTCGTTGAGGACGCCTCTCCAGACTACAATTCGAGTGATGAGGTCGCCCGATTCTCAAGCCGGGCTGCTTCCGGTTCGCTCGCCGTTACTAGGGGAATCCTTGTAAGTTTCTTGTCCTCCGCTTATTTATATGCTTAAACACAGCGGGTAGTCCCGACTGAACTGGGATTGCGGTCCGAGCGGTGTGCGCCGTAGTGCTCGATGGGTCCTTAGGGCCGATGCGCCGATCGCGTGTCGGGGCGCTACGCCGAGAACAACTAGGCGTCACCCACCACGCACTGCGCCCGACATGATTCGCTGGCAACCCCAACTTTGGCCCACCGCGTTCAAAAACTCGATGGATCGCGGATTCTGCAATTCACACCAAGTATCGCATTCTTCTACGTTCTTCATCGATGCGAGAGCTGAGATATCTGTTGCCGAGTGTGACATCCGGCCCAGTTTAGAATTTGTCCATTGTAGCCCATGTGCAAGTAATGAGACAATGTGGAGGGTTTAGTCCCACCTTGGTTGTTAAAGGTGGGTTAGACCAACATATAAGGCTTCTAGAGTCCATCCCACCATCCCCAAGTTAACTCTTTTAAGCGAAGCGAGGACAAAAGCTTAAGTGAGATGGTGGCAGGTGTGGTTCGCTCAGCGTGCAGAGTGGATCTAAGCCGTTTGGACTCTGGGGCATTACAAATGGTATCAAAGCCAACCTTCGCGGCCACAGGCGCGTGCGGGCCAGGGGCGCAGACATGGGGGTTCATTGCACGTGTAGGCCCTGCGGGGCGCACGGCGTGACACATGTGCCGACACTAGACGCTCGGTCGCGTGTGCTAAGAGGGGAACGTTTCTGGTTATCGTTTGCCTGGTTGTGGGTGTGTTGGGCTGATGAGGACGTCGGGCCCTTTGAGGGGTGTGTATGTGATATCCGGCCCAGTTTAGAATTTGTCCATTGTGGCCCATGTGCAAGTAATGAGACAATGTGGAGGGTTTAGTCCCACCTTGGTTTTTAAAGGTGGGTTAGACCAACATATAAGGCTTCTAGAGTCCATCCCACCATCCCCGAGTTAACTCTTTTAAGCGAAGCGAGGACGAAAGCTTAAGTGGGATGGTGGCAGGTGTGGTTCGCTCAGCGTGCAGAGTGGATCTAAGCCTTTTGGACTCTAGGGCGTTACACCGAGAGTCATGTGGATCGAGATATCGTCGCCGCGCGGGGAGCGAAAGGTGGACCGATTGCTCCGCCGTACAAGGGAGCATAAGTGTTCTTTGATTCCTAAGGGGCCGTGGGTTTTGTTGCGGACCCTTCGACGTGGCCGGGCTGAGGCCTAGTGGCACGAGGGACGCGTTCACAGGTCTGCCTTGTTTAAGGGTCACGGCAATGATCCTTTCACAGGTTCACCTACGGAAACCTTGTTATGACTTCTCCTTCCTCTAAATAACAATGGACTTCTCACGATGTCGAGGGTGGAGAACCGCCTCCGTCGCCGCGATCCGTGTTGGCGGTCTTTAGAGCCTATTTCTTACCGTCAATATGTTACTAAAATAAATAGTAGGTAGGGCTTTAAACTAACATTTCCACAAGTTTTGGTGTGTACTTGACTTGCAGGTGTGACATGTGGAAATGCACAAAAACCACAAAGAAAGCGCATTCCAGAATTCGTATTCAGAAAAGGCGCAAAGAAGAAGAGAAGCCCACCTTCATTAGCATTCTGGGCCCATTCGTAACCACAGGAGAAGTCCAGGCCCAGAGACAAACCGACCACCCGAAGGAGGTGGCCAAACGGACCCACCAGGGGGCGGCCGGTGCCCTAGTGGGGCCTCTCGGGCCCAGTCTTCTCAGGCAGTGCGTAGGACGGTTCCCTCAAGGCGGTTCCACCTGCTTCCATATCTGTTGGCGCCCGAACCGTCCTTGTTAGACTATAAAAGAGAGGGAGAGCTCCCCTCCAACACACACCATTATTTGGAGCCATTTACCTCACCTCTCATTTGTATTCTTTAGATTAGTTTTAGTATTAGAGCAAGGCAAGAGCTAGCAAGGAGAGTTTGTATCCTTGGGAGAAGAAGGAACACCTCGATATGAATACAATGCAGTTCTCTTCCAAGTTCAAGCTCTTATCTTATTTATATAGCAATGCATATGAACTAGAGTATAGTCTTGGTCATGTTATGATCATGATATATGAACTAGCCTATAGTTTATGTGTTATGTTCTTGATATGTTCATCGTTGTTCTTCATCGTTCATCGACTTAGTATGAATAGAGGAAGAACTAGGGATGAGGTGACTGGTTCGTCATGCCTTCTCGGTTGCTCTTAGCCTAGCCTGTCACTCCGAAGGGGTGGGGTCCTAGGGGGTTAGGAGTTGTTTCCAAGTACGCGAGCATGGTGCTCGGGTATGCGGAGAT